>CM024568.1:9022572-9448783 GCA_014182515.1 Eucalyptus microcorys | reverse complement strand
TTTTATCACCAATCCAAATCTGTTTGTTTCTCTCATGAGTGTATCCTTATTCTACCTCATTTCCTAATCATATGTTAGTTGTTAAACACCTCCTGGGCAAGAGCATTCCTAGTGAATTCTTCCAGGAAACATGTTCAAAAGAACAAGCAGGTTGCGACTCTTAGTTACTTAGACAGATCTTGGCAAGTGAAGTTGAAGAGCTATGATCACAGAAGGATGGCATTTCTCACTAGTGGTTGGCCCTCATTCGCAAAGAGAAACTGGTCTTCGTCTAAGGGATGTCTGCGTGTTTGAGCTCATTGATAGGGATGACATTGTGTTCAGAGTCTCCAATTTCAGCAGTGATGGTAAGGACCTGATTTATGTTGATTGAGATGAACACTAAGAGTGTCGCTTTGAGCTGTCTGTATCACCTAGGAATTCAGTATTCCTAATTATGACTCTTTTGTTCAGTTCAGTATTGCTGAATCCATAAAAGTGCACCTTTTTTATTTTCTTCCTTAATTATGAGCTTCCTATATGATGAATTTTCGGTATGGTTTGTGAAAATCATGGCAATTCAGATGCACAGTCGCCTTGGCTGATGGCACCATATTCAAATCTGAATTTGTGGTATCAGTCACTTGTTTCTTTATAAGTTATGTTTCTGCTGACACTATTTCTATTCTCAATTTGCTTTTTCAAATCCTAGAAAACCTTTTAAGAAACTGTTTGTTGATTGATTGATGAAATAATGATTTGGGAGGTGCAGAAATCTACTTGGTTGTATCTTCCGGGAAGAGAATGAAAGTGATGTGATCCATGTTAAATTCTTTCATTGTCGAGTGTGAAAATTTCATACTGGTGCTTATGAGAATTCTCTTTCTAACGGTGCAGTGGATTGAAATTGAACAATCTCCTTCCGACAGAGGTCTTTGGAGCCAGCTTCATGGTTCTCCATGTCGAGAGTCCTATCCTGCTTATGAAAAAGCTAGCAAATTTGAATCGAGGTATCCGTTTTCCGCGATAAGTGATATTGCCAAATCATATATACACAAAATTGGTAGCGGGAGCTATCTTCTGTGCCGGCTCATGAATTTACACGCTTATATTATGCTCATTTTCAATCATACACTGGTTGGTCATCAAACTACTATATGGGAGAAAGAACATTCCCTGGAAGTTCATGGGGAGCCATACATTCCCGAGGGGAGACCGGCGAATGGTGACTCTTGTTAATTCAGGCAAGATCATGGGAGTGAAGCTCCATGGCTATAAGCCTTCCAGATTGCATTCTTGGCAACCGGCTGGTCAGTGTTCGTAAGAGAAGCTGCTTAACGCATAGGAGATGCCTGCGTGTTCGAGCTCATCGATAGGGACAACATAGTGTTCAGAATCTCCATTTCAGCAGTGTAAATAAGGAAGTGATCTGCATCGATTGGGGAGTGAATTGATGGAATTGTCGCGTATTAGGCTGTTTACAATGCCGAGAGGAACTGAGAAACTAATTTGCCAACACTAGTTCATGCCTCCCTTTATCTGTTGCTTGACTGATTGACGAAGAACTCTTCTGCTCGCTCACATAAATGTTCTTTTTTCCTGGTGATTACAAGTGCAGAGAATGTAAATCTACTTGAACCAGAACGTGCCTGAACATGTTAACTGATGGGTTAGAAGAAACGGGGGAAAACCTTGTGTGTTGGGAATGAGTTTGTTCTTGTATTTGTAGATTAAGTCTTGTTAGCGTTGAAATTTTTGGCAGGATGCTGGTCGGTTGAAAGAGCTTCATATGCACCAAATTAAGGAAAGAGGAGTTATGACCACTCTCCAGTATGTAGAAAGAACAAAGGCAGTCTCCAAAGAATGCCATGCCCGACATCTCAGGGTTATGTTTTCCTTCATTTCTTGTCTGAGAAGTCCTCAACCACGCCTTTTGATTGTAGAGTTAGAGACATAAAATCACTTATATGTCAATTTACTTGAAAATAAACATGCATGTATGTTATGATCATGCGGTGTATTTCCAGCACATCAGAATACTACATAATTTTATAGAAAAAAGCTCATATGATAAATGGTGTTTAGCAAATCCCGTAGTTCATTTTTGCAATGCGAATAACACCTCAATTTTTATATAGGCCACAAAGAGGTTTGGTTACTTTTTTGATAAAAGAGATCAAGTTAGATATAGTTTCCTTAGGTGAGTTCTAGAGTAACTTTTGTGCTTCGTTCTGAAGAAAAATGCATGACATTCATAATTATCCGGTCCATGGAAACTAAGTAATGATGCCTATATCTGGTTAAAATATAACTTCAAATGCTTTTTTCATATTAATGTTTGGACTTTTTTATTTGTAGTACAGAAATTTGTGTCTTTTTCTAGGACATAAATATTATAAAATTTTACCATATGATCAGTAACATTGTTAGTCATTTCAAGGTTCTTAGAGGAGAAGATAGTCTGAAGAACCCAAGGCGATGATGCGCACGAACCACCTCCGCCTCCTCCTCCACTGACCCCCGTGACGCCGCCGTACATGGCTCGCCCTCGCCGTCGCCCGAGAAGATGGAGGCGTCGACCCAGATGCCGGGGCCGGACCTCGTCTCAGAGCCCACACTTCTTCAGATCATTCTCTCCGACGCCCTTGAATGAAGGAAGCTCGTAAGTTCCCACGGATTTTTCGCACTCTGTTTCTGTCGGGTTTAGGACTGTCGCCCTCGTGCTGCTGTGTATATTCACTCTGGGGATCTTTACATGCGTTTGGCTTTGAGTAAACCTTTTGATTCTTGCGGAAAGAGAGAAAAGACGAATACCCTGATGAAAAAAGTGTTCATTGTGAATGAGTCTAGATAAAAATCAGTTTTTCACTTGGAATTGAGGATTGATTGGCTAAAAATAGTGTGGACAAAGGTATTTGGGTCTCTCTAGTTTTGACTCTCGTCAAATGAAGCAACTATAGCTAAAACTCGACCCTTAGATGCCTGGTGACACCCTGCTTGTATTGCAAACCGATCTTTCATCGCCATGTTGTAAAACTTAAAATTTGCTCGGTACTCTTCCTTTTCTCCCCTGCACTTTCGATCTAGTTTTGATGAATTCGAGTCCTGGACCTAAGACTTTTGGGTTTTTCTTAATAGGGAATTCCGAAAAAGTTCTTAGGAAGATATGGAAAGGATCTCTCAAGCGGGTGCTACTCGAGGTTCTGGGCAGTTCGCCCTGGACTATAGGAGTAGAAAAGTGTAATGATGACGAAGTTTGGTTGTGAAAGGGTGGCGAGAATTTATGCAGCATTACTCCATTGGTCTTGGTCACTCATAGTTTTCAAAATATAAAGGAGCTCCACTTTCCGCGTGATGTTTTCAACAAGAGTTCTTCGGAGATCGATTATTCATCGAGCAGCATATCAAACCTGGGAGTGGATTTATCTCGCCAGAGTGGGAGGATGTGATAGAAGTTGAAGATTCGGAGGATTCCGCATCTCATCAAAAAATGAGGTCGAACCTCATTCACCATGTTCTCAGCTGGGTGAAGCTGCTCATCACAAGATCTTGAAGGCGTGACTTGTTATTTTATGAGTCATGTTTCTACTTACAGCCACTATCTATTTGTTAGTTCTTTTCATGCACTTGAGAACTTTTTGATGAGCTTGTTTATGTTGACTGATAACATAATGATTTCAATCATGGTTATTGTGTTTAAATAGTTAGAACTTCTGAGGTGAAGAGAAGCGAATTTTTCGTTTGGTCAACTTATCTAAAACTTTGATTTCCATGGTATTTTCTTCATTCTGTACTAAATATGTTCATGGAAAGTGAATCAACTAATGAAAAGTTAAAAATTGGTGTGATCTGAATATTTCTTATTTCATTTTTTTTTAAAAGAAACAGACGAGGCTGGGCAGTCTAGAAGCAGAGTTAGCCATTCTAAGCCGGTTTCTGGTAGGTTCTACGAGTCCGTGGTTTAGTTTTGAATTGGCTGGCGAATTTGACTCAGAGTATCCTTTTTTTCAAGGTGGTGATGCGGCCATCTTATATTAAGAACAAAGTGGTAAGATTGAGCGGTTAATTCATCACCATTCCGGCTTTTTTTCCCTAAGCTGATTGGATTCCTGTAGGAAACTCCATAGCGTTTTCCTTGGATATGTTCATTGCTATTTGTTTAAAAGGGCAAAGATCCTCGACCCCTCATGTTAGTTCTATGAGCAGAGAGTTTGACTTTTCGACTTTTGTCCTGTTAAGACTGTAGATCACAGGTATTAAAACTACTGTGAAAATTTTACATTTTGCTTGCTGGGTTCTTTTCTTTACCAAGCGTGGGTTGTTCAAACGTGTGCTTGGGCAGTATGTTCCTCGTTGGTTCATCATTCAGTACATTCTGGAAATCAAAAAAATCGTGACTCTTAGGCATTCGGGCAGATCGTGGCCAGTGAAGCTAGAGGAGCAATCCACATTCAGTCTATGGGGCGGTGTTCTCTTCTGGCTGGGGCGCATTTGTGAGAGGAACTCGCTTGCATGTGGGAAATGTCTGCGTGTTTGAGCTGATTGATAGGATGATGTTGTGTTCAGAGTCTACATTTTCAGTAGCAAAGGTAGGTATGAAGTGAAACCTTAGGCTAGTTATGGCATGACATGAGCTCTATGCTTTAAAGATCTTCATAGTCTATTAAAAAAACATTTACTCCAGTAATGTCTCTTAAATTTCTCATTTTTAACTGCAGGCACGTGCAAACAGTCTAAATGCAGAGTGAACCATCTTGAGCCGGTATTTCATGATCCTACTCCTCCGAGGCCTCTCGTTACTCCTGAATTAGCCAGAGATTTTGATTCGGAGCATCCTTTCTTCAAACTGGTGATACGGCAAAGTCATTTGAAGGAACTGGTACAATCTTGAGCCTAATCCATCATTGCCACGTCTCAAGTTTGATTACAATCTCTATCCGAATATTGCCTCGATATTGCATTTTCCCCTGTTCATTTGGTTTGTATCGGAAACCATATGACGAGATATCTTCCTTCGAGTGATCGTGGGGCATCCCAATGGTGGAGTAACGCCAAATTGGGAAAGAGAGGAGTAGAAGAAACAGAAGTAAAAGACGGTAATCAGGTCGAGACTATCCATTAACTTGGATATTCTCGACAAAGGTGCTTGATCCCCTATCCAAGTGAAAGGATGGACAGTCACTTAAATCGACTACTAACCTAAAATGGCAATTAATGGGCAGTCATTTGTTTGAAAATGCTTTACATTGTGGGTTAAGATCGATGGCTTTAATGAGCCTCTTAAGACTGTCGATTAAGGCTCCCAAACTCGCAAATATGGCCTCGTGTGCTTTTTTTTTTTTGTCCAAGAGTGCATCCTTACATCATTGTCCTTCTTTCAGCATAGATTGGTTGTTCAAACATGTATGCAATTGCAGAGTGTTCCTCATCGATTCATCCGGCAAATATATTCAAGAAAACAAGGAAGGGTGACTCTAGGGTATTCGGACAGATCATGGCCGGTGAAGCTCTTACGACGCAAAAATAAAAAGGGAAGGTCATTCTCTGCTGGTTGGCCTGCATTTGCGAGAGAAACTCATTTGTGTGTAGGAAACACCTGCGTGTTTGAGCTCATTGATAGGGATGATAATGTGTTCAAAGTCTCCATCTTCAGTGATGGCGGTAAGGGCCAGATTCACATTGATTGAGGTGATCACGGACATGTTACTATACGCTGTTCGCAGCGTCGATGTAAATCCAGGATATCAAATTATGCTCCCTTCATCCAGCAATGGCAAATTGATGAAATGGAGACTTTTCTGTTCATGTTTTCTTGTTTTTTGGTGGTAGTTTCGGTTCTATGGTTCCATTTTGGAAATAATCCCTCAGACATGGCGCTTTTTGGGCTTCTGGTTGTTCAACTGACCTCAGGGGTTTCATATGTATTTCCTTAACATCTTAATATTTAGTGTTATACCAAAGGGTCCATGCGTTTACTTTTTGCATTCCTCGCCTTTTAACATTATATTTATATTTTTTTATGCTAAATGAAAAAAAAAAAATTAGAAAGTTGCAGGGGTTAATGGTTGATTTTTATGTGACGGGCTCTTGATTAGATTATGGGAAAAATTACCAAATGTTAATTCATTTTTATATCTTTTCATGTTTTTTAATTGAGTTTATTTAGCTAATGTTTTAATTGAAAATTGTTGGTGTGGACGCAAATCGTTTTATAAAAATTGAATTTTATTTTATAATTTTATTTTTTTCTTCCAATTTCGGCAGAGGGCTAGTTGTTTGATAGGCTTAATTCATTTTTGAGTGGGTTATGAGTGATTCCACGCTTGGAACCGAGAGCCAAATCTGTACTCACCATTTCACTTAATTTGGAATTGAGAATCGGACGCTCTCAAGAGAACTGTCTATTCTAGTTTCGATCCGATCGGTTCCGAGCGATTCAAGCAATTTCCCATTCTTTTGCACATAAATACTGTCCGACTAAAATAAATCTGATTCATGGAAATAGAATAATGGTGGTTGTATCCGATTAAAATATAACTTCATATGTCTCTTTATCATGGATGGGAGGGATGTGCAAAAGAATCGGAAATTGCTTGGATCGCTCGGAGCCAGACCATATTGGAATTAGAATAGACAATTCTCATGGGGGCCAGTCTAGTTCTTGATTCCATATTAGTGGAACCGGTGAGTATCGATTTGACTCCTAGTTCTAGCCGTGGAAATGGAAAAAAAAGTTAGTCGGATTAACCCTCCTAACTTTTTTTTTTTTTTTTTCCATTTTAATAATCCATTTATTTGCTTTCTCAACCAAAATAAAATAAACAAACATAGATAAATGAGACAACCGATTGGAGATGTCCATAAGAGTATTATAATGTCTCTTCTTAGTCATTTCCATGATTAAATTAGATTGACGTTGAAAAAAGAGAGACCGAGTTATTAATGTTTTAACTTTTGTGGAGGTTAGAACTTTTAACGTAGAATCTAATTCTTCATATGTTTTTGGTGTGGGAAATCTTCATAGGACCACACCATGACCTTCGAAGAAATTAAGCTTTTAGCTTACGAGATTGTCTAATTGTTCTGCTCTATAGTTTTCAATCGTTGATCAAAATCAATGATTCACAATTTAATTCAAGTATAAGGCCGAATAAGCTTTGTAGGAATCGAGGATCGGTTCTAAGGACTCACTCGAGAATTTGACCGGACCAATAGTCTAATATATGAAACCAACGGATGAGTCCCAATTTTAATTTTCGGAATTGATTTTTAGTGGGTGGTCCCGATTTTAATATGGGAACCATATATCCGGACCATGCTTCCCTCTAACGGACAAGATTGATGTTTGGACTTTTTTGTTTTGTAGTATGGTATTTGTGCCCTTTTAGGACATAAATAATATAAATGTTTATCATAACATCATCGATAACATTACTAGTCAATGTAGTCATACGGGAAGGTACTTTCATAAGAAGAAGGTTGCCTCAAGAACACAAGGCAAACAGCACAAAATCCCCTCCCCCTCCCCCTCCCATCTCCTTCACTGACCCTCTGTACATGGCTAGCAATCGCCGTCGCCGGAGAGAAGATGGAGGCGTCGACCCAGATGCCGCGGCGGGACCTCGTCTCGAGAGCCCTCACTTCTTCAAGATAATTCTCTCCGACACCCTCGAATCCGGGAAGCTCGTAAGTTCCGGCTTTTTCGCAGCGATGTTTCCGTCATGGTTTAGAGCTGTCGCCCTCGTGCTGCTGTTTACAATCAATCTGGGGATCTTTCCATGCGTTTGGCTTTGAGTAATCATTTTGATTCTTGCGGAAAGAGAGAAAAAACGAATACCCTGTAGAAAAAAAAGTGTTCATTTTGAATGATTCTAGATAAAAATCAGTTCATTCACTTGGAATTGAGGATTGGTTGGCTGAAAATAGTGTGGACAAAGGTGTTGGGTCTCTCTAGTTTTGACTCTTGTCAAATTATAGCTAAAACTCGATCCTTAGTAGCCCGGTGATACCCTGCTTGTGTGCAAACTTGTCATGTTGCAGAACTTAAAATTTGCCTAGTGCTCTTCCTTTTTTCCCTGTGCTTTCGATCTAATTTTGATGAATTTTAGTCCTGGAAGTGTAACTTTTGAGTTCTCTGAATAGGGAATTCCGAAAAAGTTCTTAGGAAGATATGGAAAGGATCTCTCGAGCTTGGTGCTACTCGAGGTTCTGGGCAATTCAACCTGGAGTATGGGAGTAGAAAAACTTAACAATGGCACGGTTTGGTTGTGGAAAGGGTGGCGAGAATTTATGCAGCATTACTCCATTGGTCCTGGTCACCTCGTAGTTTTCAAATATAAAGGGAACTCCACTTTTCGTGTGATGATATTCGATAGGAGTGCTTCGGAGATCGATTATTCGTTGAGCAGCATATCAAACCTCGGGAGTGGATTTATCTCGCCGAAGAGGGAGGGTGTCATAGAAGTTGAAGATTCGGAGGAGTTTGCTCCTTGTCAGAAGAAGAGGGTCGACCCACATTCATCATGTTCTCAGCCGAGTCCAAGCTGCTCATCACCAGATCTCGAAGGTGTGACTTGTCATTTTATAAGTCACGTTTCTTCTTACGTCACTCTCTCCTTTGTTAGATTCTTTTCAAGTACTTGAGAACTTTTTGATAAGCTTGTTTATGTTGACTGATAGCATAGTGGATTCGGTAATGCTTATTGTGGTTAAGTAGTTACAACTTCTAAGGCAAAGGAAGCGGATTTTTCTTTTGGTCAACTTATCTAAATCTTGATTTCCATGTCAGTATTAACTTCCATTCTGTGCTAAATCTTTTCATGGTAAGTGAATCAACTAATGAAAACTTCAGACTGGCATCATATAAGCATTTCATTTTTTTTAGAGAACAGAAGGGATCGGACAATCTAGGTGCAGAGCTAGCCATCCTGAGCCAAATTTTGGTGGTCCTATGAGTTCGTGGCCTCTCCGTAGTTTTGAATTGGCCTGCGAATTTGACTCGGAGTATCCTTTTTCAAGGTGGTGATCCGGCCATCTTATATTGAACATCATGTAGTGGTAAGATCGAGAGTTTAATTCACTTACTATTTTGACTTCTTTCCTAAGCTGGTTGGATTTCTTTAGGAAACTACATAGCGTTTTCCTTGGATCTGTTCATTCCCATTTGTTTAAAAAGGCAAAGATCCTCTATCCCTTGTGCCAATTCTAAGAGCAGAGACTTTGACATCTTGACTTTTGTCCTGTTAAGACTGTTGATGAGAGTTACTAAAACTACCATGTCAATCTACATTTTGCTTGCTCGCTTGAATAAAGGAATGCTTCCCCAGTCTTTCTTTATAAATCAAGGGTTGTTCAAATATGCGTGTGGGCAGAATGTTCCTCGTTGGTTCATCAGGCAGCACATTCATCAAATCAAGGAAATCTAGACTCTCAGGCATTCAAACAGAACATGGCCGGTGAAGCTTAGGAATTATCCAAGTGGGTTGATGCAGTTCTCTTCTGGTTGGATTGCATTTGTGAGAGGAACCCACTTGCGTGTTGGAAATGTTTGCGTGTTCGAGCTAATTGATAGAGATGATATTGTGTTCCAGAGTCTACATTTTCAGCAGTGCATGTGGAAACTTGATTTACGTTATTTATAGCGAAACTTTAGGCTGGTTATGGCATGACATGACTTCTATGCTAAAGATCTTCATAGTCAATCAAAGAAACATCCACACTGATAATGTCTTTTAAAGTTCTCATTTTAATTCCAGGCAGGAACAAAGAGTCTAAATGCAGAATGAACCGTTCTGAGCCAGTGTTTTTTTTTGTGATCCTACTCCTTCGAGGCCTCTCACTACTCCTGAATTAGCCGGTGAATTTGATTCGGAGCATCCCTTCTTCGAACTGGTGATACAACAGTCTCATTTTAGGAAAATGGTACAATCTCAAGCCTGATCCATCACTGCCATATTTCAAGTTCAATTATGATCTCTATCTAATCTCGCATCAATATTGTGTTTTCTTGATTTGGTTTGTATTGGGAACCATATGAAATGATTTTCCTTGGAGTGATCGTGGGGCATCCCAATGGTGGAGTAACGCGGAATCAGGAAAAAAATGAAGAAAGAACAGTAGTAAAGACGGTAATTAGGTGGGGACTATCCATTCACTTTGATATCCTCGACAAGCTGCTCCATCACTATCTTAGTGAAAAGATAGAGCGTCACTTGAATTGAGTACTAACCTAAAATACAATTAATGGCAGTAATTTGTTTGAAAATGCTTTACATTGCGGGTTAAGATCAATGGCTTTCATGATCTTCTTAAGACTGTTGACTAAAGCCTGCCTTGTGTGCTTTTTTCCAAGGGCGCATGCTTACATTATTGTCCTTCTTTCGGCATACATTGGTTGTTCAAACGTCTACCCATGTGCAGCATGTTCCCGGTCGATTTGTCAGGCAACATATTCAAGAAAACAAGAAAGAGGGAACTCTTAGGTATTCAGACAGGTCGTGGCTGGTGAAGCTCTCAAGATATACGCGGGGAATCCGAGTGTTCTTCTCTGCTGGTTGGCGAGCATTTGCAAGAGAAACTCATTTGTGTGTAGGAAATGTCTGCGTGTTTGAGCTCATTGATAGGGATGAAGTTGTGTTCAAAGTCTCCATCTTCAGCAGTGGTGGTAAGGATCAGATTCACATTGATTGAGTTGTCCATCGGACGTGTTACTCTAGACCGTTCACAGCGTCAATATGAATTCAAGATATTTAATTATGCCTCCTTTATTAATTGATGAAAATGAGATCCTTTTCTGTTCATGTTGTATTGTTTCTTGGTGCTAGTTTTGGTTCTATATTTTCATTTTGGCAAGAGTCCCTCAAATTTGGCGCTTCTTTAAGGTTTCTGGTTGCTCAACTGTCCTAAACGGTTTAATATGCATTTTCTTAACGTCCTAACATTTTGTGTTTAACCAAAGCTTTTGCAAGAAAGTGAAAAATACAAAGAAAGCAGTCCATGCGTTTACTTTTTACGGCTAAATGAAAAAAAAAAAAAAAAAAAAAAGATTGTTAGGAAGTTTTATGGCGAAGCACTTAATTGTACACGACAGCGCAACAGATTGCTAATCGAATTATATTTCCAACTCGAAGTTATTTCGAGTAGGAGGCAATGCCCCCACCACTCTATTTAAGCCTTATTTGCTATAAATGAGTGTACAAATTTTTGTTCACTATGTTAAGAATTCAAAGATTGGTTTTAAGTGATGCTGATACTTGAATATTTTTTGAAAATTAAAGTTAGAAAATTCAAAACTTGTGATCTATGAATGTGTCAAGACTCGTTTCTTGACAAAAAAAATAAATAAATAAGATTAGCGTCTTTAGTACCTTAATTGCATGTAGAGATTAGGAGCATTTAACTCCATTAGTAATTAGGCATCAATTTGTCTATAAATTAATAATTGACTTTTAGATTGATTCTTTTGTCAAACTTATAGAAAAAGTCAGCTCTAAACGTAAAAAAAATTGCATATAGGTGTCGATATTAGTCCTTTAAATTTTAAATTTTCATACAAATGGCCGAAGGTCGACTTTTTGGTTAAATGGAAGAATTTAACCAGACTCGTTAGTTTCTAAATTTTTAGACATTTGATTTAGAGATGGTGAAAGAGACATTGGATTCAATTAAAGAAATTTTAATCTATGAAACCGGTCAATCATTTAGAGCATGACACTTGGCACCTTAAGATTTGAGTTCCTTAAACTCACCCTCACTAGGGATCAAACAAAAACGCAAAAGGAAAAATCTCATAGGACTGAATCTAGGAAAAACCCCTTTCCTTCTCTTTCGTTGTCGGACGTCCTCCATCGTCACCAGCGATCACCTCCCCACCGATGGCGAGAAGTCCTTTGTCTTGCCCTGTTTTACCGTTAGTCCATAAGAGAAGTTTGAGCCTTCGTTTGGGGCCTTTTCGCCCGCGAAAAACACCTCATGACCTCCTGCTCCTTCTCAGTTTCTCCTTTCACCATCGCCACCTCCTTCATCTCGACATCTTTGCCTGCGCTGTTGTTAGGATAGTGTTCTCTCTAGTCAAATGGTTCTTGTTCGGCAGCAGGACTTCAGGCGACGATGGCTTGGGCTTGGACAATAGTTGGCGTCAGCTTCATCAGAGGACGGAGTTTTCCAGCTGCGGTACCTATGGTCGGCAAGCAACGGCAAGAGCCTGCGTGGCTTTGAGGATGATGGGGACATTCGTGTCCCCCATTACAATTGGACCATACTCGAGACAATCTCGCTGTCCGTGCGTCCGATAAGCTCAAGCTGTCATTCTAAGCTTATTCATCAGCATGAATCACCAGAGACGGGTTTCTGAGGCCACGGTTCTTCATTTGATCATCGCTCGTGTCGAGAAATTCCATTTTCAAGGTGAGTTCTTCCATGCTCTGTCTTTTCATAGTTCTGTGGCTGAGGATATAGAAACACGATCTGTATGATAACTGACTCTAAACGAGCGTTTGTTAGTGGGGTGTACGTTCTTTGATAAGCCAATCATAGTCAGGGGACGAGTCTCTGTTTCGTTGTTACAGTTAAGCTTACCCATCGAAATGCTAGCCAACCGTTTTAGAAAATGCTCCAACGAAGTTGGGAAATATCTTTGAGGAAAAGCCGCTTGAATCTGTAGATGCGGATGCTCATCACAAGTTTAAATCACAATGGCATCTTCAATTCATTTATTCTACTATTATTTCGTGAAAGTTGAATCTAAGACCAAGAGTAACTCGTGTGTTGTTTTGTTCTGTGCATTGTTCTCATGGTGAATACTGGCAAGATGAACGGCAGACTCTTGATCAACACTGATTTCTTACGATCCTCGACTTAACTGTACTGGGTATGTTCCATTTGTATGCTATGCAATAAGCATCATTGTGGAATCATAATCGAGGATGGGTGGTGGCCAATGGCGGCGGTCCGGTGATGAATGTAGGTGGCTGAGGGTGAAGAATATATGTTAATGACTTGAGGCTTTGGTATATTGATCTTTAAGGTAGCTCTAAGGTTCATGTTGTTGAAATGATTAAAATCTGGTGCATTGAAGATTTCATGGGAAAAATGAAAGAACTTAAAAAAAAAAAAAAAAAAAAAAAAAAAGAAGAAGAGAGAGCGAGAGAGAATAATTATTAGGGGCCTAACTTGTTCATAATTAAAAAGGGCTAATCTGTTGAGCCCAAGAATCATGAGGCCAGGTTTAGTCCACATTAGATCGGGCCCAAGAATTCGGCCCATGCTCTATTATAGAGAAAAAAGAAAGGAATTTGCAAATAATAAGTAAATTTTTTTATAGTAGATAACGAAAATAGGGGAGAAAATTAGACTTGCAGTACAGATTGTAGGCATAAAGGAAAAATATAAATTAAAAATTAATAATTAATAACAATAAAAAAATGGAAAAATTATTATTATTATTATTTTAAATGGTAAGAAATAGAGACCTTTTGCTCGTTTTAGCATTAGATTGAGCTTAGTTTCATTTTTAGTTAGTACATATAGTTTAGACATTCTAGTGAACATTTTCGATATAGCTTAGTTTTAATAGATTGATCTTTTAGGTAAGAAATTGGACTTAACTTGAATATAACTCATGGGGATTGCTATCCTGGAGCTTAATAACAAGGCCACGTTATACTTTTGACCCATTTGTATTAGATTACTTTAGTGCACCCTATTGTTTAATTGATCTTTTATTATTATTTTGATAACTTGGTTGTGATTCTTTTATATTGTTTTTGCGTTGTGATTTGCTTGTTCTAGTTATATGGTTAGGTTACCTTTTGGGATTATAATAAACATTGAAAACATTGTGTAAACACTTAGTGGATGAGAACTTTGGGATTTATAATTTGGTGAAAATATTGTGTGGACACTTTAATTAACAAATAATCTAGTTTAGATACCGAAGGGGTATAGTTAAATAACCGATATAATCAAATCCCTTATACACTTTGATTGCGTACAAAGTGAGATAACCTCCCGTATCTCACTTTGTCCCTAATCAGCCCCAGTTGGTGTTTGGATTAGGCATACAAACATAACGATATATAGAGTAAATGCGAAAAAGAGAAATTGAAACACAAATTATATCATGGTTCGCCCTTAAAATATGGTTATATCCAGTAGAGGATTTCACTATAATTAGCACCCTTATTTATATTACACCTCGATTACAAGAGAAAAATATTATATATAGTTGGCACACGAAAACCCAAGGGGCTGAGAGAGCCTTAGGCCACTTAAGAACTATTCATGGGCTCAAGCCCAAATTACTAATGAAATACAGATAAAAAAAAAATTCTCAATTAAGATGCCATAATCACTTGTTTATATTGGAATGCTCCTCTTCGCTAATTTTTGCCAAAGTTCTCAATTAAGAGACTCGTAGTATTTTGTTAACAAATCCACGGAAGTTGGAGAGATGATACATGAAAAGTCAAGACATATTTTCATCTAATGGTCGACACCAATTAGAGATAAGGATCTAAATTAGCCTAAGTCAAATATATCAGCATGTAAAATATTATAAAAAATTGCTATTCAATGGGTGCGTGTATATAGATCGCGGCCACGGCCATTTTATGCTTTATCAAGTGTTTTCATTATGTTTAATTTGACATTTTATGTCATTTTGAAATTTAAAGTTGATAAAGATGGAGGGTTCCAATTGAATATGCCATTAGAAGAAGATTAGAAGAAGAATATTAAACGACGTTTAATTTATGACTTGAATGAAGTCTCTATATGGTAAATTGGAAAACTTTCCAGCTAAAGAAGTGAATCAAAAGACGGGCCTGCGAAAAAGCACACGAGTTAATACTAAGATTTTTTATTTTATAATACTTGTTCCATTTGATAATAATATTCGTAGCTCTTAGTTTGTACTTTCCATTTGAAAAAGCAATGCACGTTGCTCATGCCGAGAACATGCAATAGTTAACTAGACATTAGATCAAGGGGTGTCCTCACTCCATCTCGGGTCCACTTTTTATGAAGATGTTTCATAAAATTAAGCTGTACTGATTACTCGTTAATGGCTTAGCATTAGGAGCATCGCACACGAGATTTTTACCAAGTTGGTCATTAGTGAGGAAAAAAAGGGGGTCTGTCAAGCAATTTTGATTTTGGGATAAGTGTATTGAAAGTCTTAAATTTTTTTTCATGAAAATGCAATTAAGTCTTAAAACTTTAAAAAAATGCAATTAAGTCCTAAAACTTGTTACAAAGTATAATTAAGTCCTAAAACTTTTAAAAGTGCAATCTAGTCCTAAAACTTATCAAAGTGGTTCAATCTAAGTCTTTCCATTGATTGCATTTTTTGAAAGTTTTAGGAATCGGTTGCACTTTCGAGATAAGTTTTAGGACTTTATTGAATCTTTTGAAAGTTTTAGGACTTGATCGAATTTTCATGACAAGTTTTATGACTTAATTGCACTTTTGAAAGTTTTAGGACTCAATTGCATTTTCATGATAAGTTTTAGGATTTTTAATACATTTATCCCTTTCATTTTTATTGTTGAAATTGCCTCTGTTTTGTTCTGTGCCTCTTTTGTGGTGAGTTTGTTTTGGTGTACTTGTGTGATGGTCTTGTTTTAGATGGGTCGCGTTCCTTGCTGGTGGTGTTGTTGCGGCTTTGCTGCTATTAGCTGCTATTGGTAAATTCAGTCATGGATTTTCGATTTTGGACCTTGGACCTTGAGATTCTGCGCACCGTCGACCCTTTTGTTTAAGTCCAACATCAGCGCTATGGCGATTTTGGGCTTTAGCCGCTCCGCCGAGCAAAGGTGGCGTTTATCTCAGTGAAAACAGTGGTCTTTTCATAGAAACTTCAGTGCACGTCACACAATTGCCGTTACACATAAATATAATCAATTATGATTGGACTGCCACATCAGATAAATCGGCCAAAACCTAGCCGAGATGACTCAATTACACGTTTTCTTAAAGATTATGATAAATTGGTTTAGCTAAAAGGTTTAAGAATCTATTATATTCTGCACAATATGTTTAAGACCAATTATACAATTTTCCCAACAATAGGACACCGGCACCCCAAACTTTGATGAAACAGTGTATGTCTCCATATTGATCACGACAGAATTGTCATCTCGTATCTTTCTTCATTTCTCGAGTAAATTGATGTCAGCACTTGTCAATTTTGATCATCTAATTTTATGTCCTCCCTTGATCGTGAAACTCTATTTCCACATGTTAAAATCCTCCACACTTTTAAAATAATTAGACAAAGTGGCATTTGAGCGATATTTGAATTTAACGCGTACCATTTCAGTCTCAAATGAAAATCATGTTATACAAAGAGTTAGATCATTTGGGCTTATAAGGATTGGGTTCACGCAATTAAGAAACCTATTTTGTTTCTTCAAAATTTAGCTTTGATGGCAACAAGGAACATCCTTCACTCATGCGTGATGGGTTTTCCTTAGCCATGGTTATGGTCAGGGCCAAGCTGGTCTTTTCCATTCTTCTTACTGTCGCAATTGCTTGAGTCGAAGTAGCTCATCTTTTTCCAGCACTCCTATTTCTGAAATTGTAATGTCATTTTGGTCTAGAGTTTAGAGTTAGCTTGTGTCTAGACATGCACCAATCAAGGCAAAATTGTAAATTTTATTACGCACATATCTTTTCAATATTATCAAGAAAGACTTAAAATACAACTAAAAGAATTAATTTATAAAAGTGATAGTGAATAAGTTGGTCAGACTATCACATCATTTTGTGAATCATTTCCATACGCATTATTCTTTCTAGGATTCAATTAGCCAGCAAATTGTATCGGAGCGTCCATTTTTGGAAGGGTGATGTGGCCATCTTATATGAAGAGATTAATTGAAAGATCCAAATCTTAATTCATTAGTGGCACGTCTTCAAATTTGAAAGCCTGCCTCATAATGTAGTTTGTTTTTAGCTTGAGTGTTTGCTCTATCCCTTATACCCGTGGCTAAGACTTGAGATTATATTATGTACCCGATGTATAGTGTAAGGGCACCTATTTAACAAGTTGAGATTGATGACTTTCAGATTATGCACCCTATCATATAATTAAGGTTGCTGATTAGAACTATTGAAGCTAGCAAATACTGCCAAGTGCGTGAATACACATATCTTGTGTGTTCTCTCAATTTGATGTGTTTATATTGTGGTCTTTCATATTCATACATTGCTTGTTCAAATATGCATGCAGGCAAACAATTCTCTTTGCATTCTTCAATAAATATATTGAGGGAATAATCAAACCACAGCTTTTAGGCACTCAGACAGATCGAGCACGATGAAGCTAAGGATCCATCACATCTTCTTAAAAAATGAGGGTTGAATTACATTTATCTTGTTCTTTGCCAAGTCTGAATTGCAATGACAAGAATTTGGTGGTGCCACTTATAAGGCATGTTTTTGCTCACATTGCAATCTTTTAACTGGTGTTTAATTAAATCACATCTTTTACAAATGACGGTAAATGAAAATATGAGTTCCTATTAACGATAAGCATTAGAGAGCGAATAATTTGATTATGGCATTCAGAATTCTCAGTCTTTACTTATATTTTTTTTGTAATATCCTCATTAAAGTTATTATTTCAAAGAAAGTAGTAATGCATTATAATCGTAATCCTATGATTCAATCATGCATGCAAAAATGAGGTCTACATGTATTCTTTTTATCTGATAGAGAGCTTTGTCATTGGGAAAAGGCTATGCTCGTTGCTCGGCCCAGAAGATAGGATAGTTTGGCTAGACATTGGACAGTGGGGTGTCCCATCTGTCTCCCTCCTGAGTCCTCCTTTGATAAAGATGCTTTAATAAAAGAGCTAAAAAGATGAAAGTGCTGATTATTCGAGAATGGCTTAGCATAAGAATCATATGAGAGACTTTGGCTGCAAGTGGATTTGATAATTTTACTTGTTCCTTCTACTTTTGCCATTGAACCATAACGTAAGGAATGATTCGATATTTGAATACTCAATCTCAGCCGTTTGATTATCGACTTTTCCAGCAAAAATAGTTGCTGTGTTACAACGCAGAATCCTTCCTTCATCCACTTCTCTAGTGCCTCCATCAATGTTGCTCAACATTTACGTCAAATCTGATGAGTTTTTGTTATTTGCTTTCAGGTTCCAGAGGAGGTGTTGAACATATGTATGATCAAGTGAATAGATTATTGTTTATATACTTATCCGTAAAATCTCACACACAAAATCTTTAATAACCAAATCCGTCCATTACAAAATAGGGTTGAACTAGTTCAGGCTTTCTCACGTGAAATCATTTTCTAAATCTCTCCGTTTGACCTCAAACATAGCGAGCAGCCTGGTTGGTCTGTTCATTATTTGTATAAGTTAAGACACTGTATAGGGAGGCTCGAGTTATATATTGAAGAAGTATCGATATTGTCATGGGAAAAAAATCTTCGGAGCTCATTTCATTGTAGTACTAAACATCTAAATTCCATACAGAAATCTATTATGAAAAGGAAAAAAAAAAAAAAATCCTCCTGAGGATGTCTTTTTCCCTGTATTGCGCAGGTTTGCCTGTTGCGCCATTGTAGCTCGACAGGGCACATCCAACGGCATTCCATCTCCAACCGCCCGAGCATGGGTCGCGCCTGGAGTTTTGTCAAT
This sequence comes from Eucalyptus microcorys, assembly GCA_014182515.1. NCBI lineage: Eukaryota > Viridiplantae > Streptophyta > Magnoliopsida > Myrtales > Myrtaceae > Eucalyptus > Eucalyptus microcorys. The sequence goes on along the minus strand of CM024568.1, from coordinate 9,430,140 downwards.
TGGATTCATTGTTAACTGCATTGCTAATAGCATCTGCAAACTACTTGTGATGTTACTCGCCTAGAGGCTATTTTTAAACATTGTAATTATCTTAAAAAATTGTGCCAAAATGCAAAATACACTTGTTCTCCACAGTAAAAAAGATATTTTACTTAACCTCTCTATCTTGCAATTATTGAATATCGGTAATGTGACCACTTCTTGTTTACAATGGCATTTTCTCTAGAAATGATACAACCTGCAAAATAAACTTATTCTTTACAATAACAAATTATGCTTCCTCAACCCAAGGACTGGCATACTTGATTGGGGTGTTGCGGGAGTTCTAGTTCGAGAATTAGAGGACGCCCGTTTGAATGTCAAATACAATCACGTAAATAGGTCAAAGGTCTGGGCTTAACCTATTCAACTTGCAGGATATTTAGTGGGCTTCTAGGTAGATAGGTCTCTACAACCATTTCCTTATATTACAGAAAATTAAAGTAAAAGATACTTACTTAAGAGAGGTATAAGGGCAATATTTAAGTTCAACGTGTATCATTTGGGTCTCAAGTGAAAATGATGTAATCAAAGAGTGAGATCATTTGGGCTCACGAGGACTGGGTTCATGCAATTACAAAACTGTTTTGTTTCTTCAAAATTTGGTTCTGAAAGGCAACAAGGAACTTCATTCGCTCACGCGTGATGGAGTTTCCTAAGCCATGGTTATGGTCAAGGTGAAGCTGATCTTGTCTATTCTTCTTATCTTTACAACCGTCTGAGTCTAAAAAACTCATCTTTTTCAAGTACTACTATTTTTAAGTTGTACTGTCTTCTGGAGTTTAGAGTGCACTTGTGTTTATAATTTATTACGCACGTATCGTTTGAATATTATCAAGCAAGAGATATATAACAACTAAAAAAATTGATTTATAGAAGTGATGTGAATAAGCTGGGTCAGACAATCGCATCATTTTGCCAATCATCTCCAAACGCATTATTCTTAGCAGGATTTAGTTATCTAGCACATTTGAATCACAGCACATTTTTCAAAGTGGTGTTGTAGCCATCTTCTTTTAGAGATTCATGGAAAGATCCCAAACTTAATTCATTAGTGGCATGTCTCCAAATTTCTAATCCTGCCTCATATTATAGTTTGTTTTAGCTTGAGTTTTCACTTCGCTTGCTTTTTATCCCTTATACATGTGGCTAAGACTTGAGAATATGTTATGTACCTTGTACATGGTCTAAGAGCACAAATTTTGATAGGTTAAGATTGACTATGTACAAATTATGCACCCTATCACGTAGTTCGGAGTGCTGATTATAACTCTCGAAACTAGCAAATGCTACCAAGTGTCATGAATATGCATCTTGTGTCTCTCATTCCGCATGCTTATATTATGGTATTTCATTCATATTCAAACATTATCTGTTCAAATAATTTTGCGGGCAGATAATTCCCTTTGGATTCTTCAAGATATATATTAAGAGAAATAATAATTTTCGCAACCTTTATTTGGAAAAATCGTGGATGGTGAAGTTAATGATTCATCATATCTTGTAAAAAAAATAGAGAATTAAATTGCATGTGCCTTCTTCTCTCCATGCCTGACGTCGAACAGTCATACAAGGGTCAATAATAAAAGAGTGACCAAAGCAGGACCACGAAGATGCAATAAGTTGAACAGACATTTGCTAGCAGGTGTCCCATCTATCTCCCTCTCCACCTTTAATAAAGACGCGTTTTGAAAAAGCTAAAAAGACCAAAGGACGTAAGTACTCGTGGACAATCAATTTTTATCCATTAGCGGCAGAGGATAGGATGGAGACCAGACATTGTTGATGGTACTGTTCAAGCATGGGAATGATAATACAGAAAATCATTCATTTCTACACTAAAGAAATTCATTGGTGCTTAGTTTAGGCCTAAACTAAGGTTAAGCCGCTGAGCTCCATTATCTATATTAGCGATAAATATTCCCTCTGACACCAAGGACCATGTTCTAATACTCATCAGTGTGTCCACCTTCACATACTCAATATCGAATTTTCACTCAAAAAATGATATGAGAAATTAAAGCTGTCGGTGAACAAAAAATGGTAGCTGTCAAAGAATATCACTATATTATATTCCATTTATATTTCAATCTGCATTTTCTTATGAGGGGGTGAGGTTTCACGATGGATGTGTTTCAAAACAAGAACATGGGTCCTGCTCAGTCAATATCTTCCTAGTCAGACTTCATTGGTATTGAATCTGTACAAAGGGAGCAGAACCTTCTGGTAATGGAAACATCGAGTCTAAAAGTAAGTTATGGAATCAAAAAGAAAGAAAGAAGTGGCAAGAAAGCCCACATGGCAAAAAAACGCTTTAGTCCCTATGAACATTAAAGCTTTAACTCTCAGCTCATTGATGAGGGGACCCTCCAAGAAACACCAATTCAACAAGTCTAAGAAATGGAAGAGTGGGCTTTGATGTCTAACCTTAATAAGCTACCAGGGTTTAAATGAAGATCTTGACCTAGAACTGTCGGGGTTTGGGCACTCCCCTAACGTTCTAGCATTTTAGAGCCTTAGTGGTTCAAGAAAAGCCCAGTTTAGTATTTTTAATGGAAACTAAAAATAAAGAACCAGCAGTAGAAAGGGTAACAAAGCAGCTGAAATTCCAAAATTTGAGGGTTGTCAATCCGATTGGGATCACTGGGGGGCTAGCTTTAATGTGGAATAATGACGTATCGTTTAAACTAGTTTCGAGTTCGAGGGAGATGATTAAGGTCACCTGCAGTGAGCTGAATTGTGACAACAGAATGAGGATTTCTTTCCTACATGCCTCGACAAATTATCGGGAAAGACTCCAACTATGGCAGCAACTCGGAATGACTCACGGGAGAAACAACTTACCCCGGATATGCATTGGAGATTTTAATGAGACTTTATATCATTGCGAGAAGTATGGTAAAAGGGAGACGGACTATTATAGAATGGCAGCCTTCCGGGACCTATTGAATGATTGTGCGCTCATGGATATGGAAAGCAAAGGATGTGCCCTCACCTGGACAAATAACCGAGATGGGGAGGAGCAGGTGAAAAAGAGGTTAGATCGAGTGCTTTGCGACATAGAATGGAGAATTATGTTCTTATTGGCGGAAGCCTAAGCCCTACCGCCATTGGCTTGGACCATAGCTCTATTCTACTATCATTATACCCCCCCATCAAACAAAAGGAGAAGATTGTTCAGATTTGAAGTGTACTTGATGGAGGATGCTGAATGTAGAGAAATTGTGCAATTTGTGTGGAATGATCAACTGAATTCCCAGTTGAATTTGCCTGAAAAACTAAATGCGATAGCTGATGCTCTAACCAATTGGAGCAAGGATAAATATTCCAATGCCTATAGAAGGATTGAGGAACTTTAAAAAGAGCTTACAAATATAACTAACAAAAAGGATTCGGGATCAAGAAAGGAGGAAGCAAAGAGGCTTAAGTTGCAAATTGAACAATTATGGAGACAGGAAGAAATGTATTGGGGAATAAGATTGAGGATAGAGTGGTTGAAATGGGGAGATAGGAACACGAAATTTTTCCATGCTACAACTGTGCAACGAAGGCAAAGGAATAGAATTGCTATGTTGAAACTTGATGACCAAAACTGGTGTAGGGGTCCTGAGGCTATTAAAGAACACATTGTTACTTTCTGTCAACGCCTTTACGGCTCAGTCGGCCCCAGAAATTTTCAGTCGGTGCTGGATTAATGCCCTTGCCTAGTAGCAGATGCCATGAATGAAGCTCTAACTGCAAAAGTCACAATGGAGGAAGTAAAATCAGTAGTATTCCAGCTGGGAGCCATTAAGGCTTCGGGGCCAAACGGCTTAAATGGACAATTCTTCCAGCATAATTGGGAGCTAATCTAGGAAGATGTGCATAAAATGGTGGATAACTTCTTTGTTTCAGGTACTATAGACCCTTCCCTCAATACAACTCACATTACCCTCGTACCAAAAGTGACTCTCCAGAATCTATAGCGCAATACAAGCCCATCAGCCTTTGTAATTTCAATTACAAGATAATTTCAAAAGTGATGGCAAATAGGTTGAAGCCCCGACTTCCTAAACCGATAGAAATGGAGCAAAGTGCTTTCGTAGATGGAAGACAAATACAAGACAATATTTTAATTGTCCAAGAAGTGCTGCATCAATTGAGAATCATGAAAAGGAAATGGAAGTTGCAGGCTGTGCTTAAACTTGACATGCAAAAAGCATATGACCGAGTGGAATGAGATTTCTTGTGCGAGTGCATAAGCAAAATGGGCTTAAGCGATCATTGGGTTTTGTTGGTGAAAACATGTATATCAACCGTTACCTTCAGCATCAAAGTGAATGGGGAACCTCTTCAAGCATTCAAGCCAACTAGGGGTTTAAGGCAAGGGGACCCTCTCTCTCCCTACTTATTTATTGTGATGACTAATGTGCTGTCTTTGTTAATACAAAAAGCACTTAGAGATGTCAATGTAAAAGGAATTAAACTGAATAGAAGCTGTCCAACACTTACACACTTACTTTTTGCGGATGATGCGATCTTCTTCCTCGATGGCACAATGAAGGAATGTCAAAACATGGCAAACCTATTGAATCAATATTGTTATGCATCCAGTCAAGCCATAAACCGAAACAAGTCGGGTATTTACTTTAGCAGCTGCTACCCACAGCAATTAAGAAGGAATATGGCAGAAGAACTAAGAGTCCCGATCATCGAAAAAACAGGGAAATATCTAGGCATTCCTTCGGATCGAAGAAAGAGATGTTCTCGTGGATTCTAGCAAGAGTTAATATGAAACTTGAGGGGTGGAAAGAGAACATAATGTCAAAAGCGGGGAAGGAAATACTTATTAAAACGGTTGTACAAGCATTGCCACAATATGCTATGTCAATTTTTAAGATGCCAATTTCGATATGCAAATCAATTGAAAACAAGATTGCCACATTATGGTGGCAAAAGAGCAGTGCAAAGAAAGGTGTCAATTGGAGAAAGTGGGAGGAGCTGAAAAAAAAGAAAAGACTGTGGGGGTTTGGGATTTAAGGACCTTGTTGCCTTTAATAAGGCTATGCTCGGAAAACAAGCGTGGAGACTCATACAAGACCCTTCAACCTTGTGGAGTAGATTGCTGAAAGGACTACACTTCCCCATAGGAGATTTCATGAAGGCAAACACGGGATCACAACCGTCTTGGGGATAGCAAAGTCTATTACAAGGAAGAGAGGTGATGGAGCAGAAAATATGATGGGCAGTAGGAGACGAATCGCATATCAGAGCGAGAGAAGACAAATGGTTAGCGAGAGGTTGCATATGAGGACCAAAAAACCGAGGAGAACCCGAATATGTGGCTGAGTTAATCGACCAAGAGTCCAAACAATGGGATGAGCATAATCTAAAGACCTAGTTTGATGACGACTTAGTCAAAGAGATACTCGTGACGCCACTTAGTCACACAAGAAACAAAGACAAAATCATATGGACCAACAACAGATCCGGCATCTCCTCAGTCAAAAGTGGATACAATAAAATCCAAACAGCACACAACCAGACATCGGCACACGCATCCTCATCATACCAGCAACCTAAGAAGCTATGGAACCTGATTTGGGACCTCCACACCCAACCAAAGGTCAAGTTCTTTACATGGAGCCTTTGTGCTAATGCTACCCATGAAGGAGAACCTATATAGGAGAAAGATGATACCTGATCCAAGCTACCCCATGTGCTACCGTATGCTAGAGACACCCGAACATCTATTCCTCCTATGCGAATGGACGCACCAGATTTGGGCAAATCAGAAGCTAAAGCTGAACCCTTCCCTTAGCAATATCTCAAGAATAGACAAATGGCTACTTGAAGTCCTTACCTTGGAGAGAAACCCTTAGCCGATCGATGTCGGCAGATTAGGAACAATCCATGATCGATCCACACGACCAAGGCCCTTGACCACGATCGATTTGCATGGTGAGGGGATTGATCCATGCACCGTGCGGATCAATGGGATTGTGTGAAGATAAAAACTATAGAGCCAACCGAGAAAATATGAAGAATCTCTAAATTAGATGCAACATCTCAAGAGATATGGAAAATTGGGGGAAAGAAAAATCCTTAAAATTAAATCCCAAATGTCAAGCCCTTCAACTTGCAAGTCTCTTGTTCTTTACTCAAGATAAGACAAAAGAAGTAATACAAGTAAGACAGGCACGCCTTCTTCGAACAATTATGAACGCACCTGTGACATTGATATTCCAACTTCACCGTGTAAAGTACATATATTTGCAAAGTAATCATTCGTAATTTCTTGGCAATTCATCTAGGTGATTTTCTTTAGCGAAATGACGACATTGACGAATGCATTCTTTTCCTTGGACATGCGATCATCAAGTAGAGCCTCATACCTCTTAAAGACCTCATCAATAATCTCTTTACCAAAGTGATCAATGAGCAAGGGCTCGGCCACGGCTCTCATGCACTGGGCCAAATTGTGTCCCCCATCCTTCAAGACAATATCGAGTCGAATTGGTGGCAAGTATACTCCAATTCACTTCGGATGCTTCCAAGCAATCAATTGAGAATGACCCTTGCTTTTGGACCTCCCCTTGTACTTCCTTTGGTGAGGGTGTGTACTGAGGGATGTTGAAGGAGTCTAGTTTTTGTTCTTCTACAAGTCCCTGGATTAGTGCAGATGTAGAATTTTAGATTTTCCAACCAAAGAAGTGACAACTGCAAAAACATTAGCTATTATCGTAATATCATAACAAAATTCACAGTTACTTGTCTATGTTATTATTGCACTGTGATAATACATGAAGTTTCTTATCATGTAAATGTTGATTCCATTTTAATAAAGTCTACACTAGCCTAAGAGGGAATAAGAGTGCGCTTGAAGCACCTCATAATTTTATCTCTCATTCTATGATTTTCTAGGGAAATTAGCAAAAAAGTTTGAAACCCATTATACTTATTCCGATTTAGTCCTAAATCTTTTAATTTTGTCAATTTAAACATAAAATTTTTAATGATTAGATAATTTAGTAATAAAATTTTCAATCCTGCTAGTTTAATCCTAAATCTTTTTGACAATTTATCAATTTAGTCATTCTAGCTATTTTGGGCAGAAATCGCTAACGTGGCGATCTAATTAGCACTAGCGATCTTAATGTCGACAATTTTATTAATTTTCTTAATTTTTTCTTCTTCTTTTTTCCTTTCCTTTTCTTAAACTTTTTCCCCTTTTCCCCCTTTTTCCCTCCACGGCCTGAATGAGGGCAACCCTTGCCTAGGTAAGGGTCACGCTCACCAGGGTTCAATGATGTGGACCCTTGCTTGAGGCTAGTGAGGGAGAACCCTTGCTAGGGTAATCGTCACCTAGGGTTGGCAACCTCCATTAGCCATCCCTGAAGACTAGCAATGACCAGTGGAGTGAAAAAGGAAAAAAAAATAATAAAATAATAAAAAAAATTATAAAAAGTGTTCACTTTAACGCTGGCCATGTTATTTAGCATAGTTGGTGTTTGATAGATCGCTACGTCAATGATTTATAGTCATAATTAGCCGGAAGGATTAAATTGGCAAATCATTTAAAAAAATTAGGACTAAATTTGTATATATGCAAAAGGTTTATGACTAAATTGACACAATTAAAATGTTTAGGATTAAATTGACTAAATTGAAAAGTATAGAACTTAAATGGCACAAGTGTAATAAGTTTGGAACTTTTTTTTTGTAATTTTCCCTTGATTTTCTTGAATACATTCCTAAGCAAGAGAAATGGGATTATTCTTATAAGATTTTCAGATTGGAATTTTGCTTTCGATCAGAGAATTCATTTGCAAATCTTAACTATAGGTTTGCAAGAAAATTCTTGATGTTATCTAACATAATCAGGGATTATGTTTGATTTTACAGAGTGCAGCAACAAAAATTATTCCCAAGGGACTGGCAAATTTCACTGGCGTGGTAGGATGTGACAATTTTTTATGTGATAAAAATTATTCACAAAGGACTAACAAAACTAACCTCCAATTAACTTAATGTGTCCATGACGATTCAAGTACTATTTTGATTTTTTATTTGTTACCTCTGAGACCATCTGACTGAGAGCAATAGCTAAGAGCTCCCAAATGTAACAACACTCTTTACTTGAAGGATCGTCGCTTCTTCGACCCAAGAGGGTCAACACCATACGTCCTCCCACCAATAACTCTTGCCCACGACACTCCAAGAATGTCGAGAGGTCCCTCTGAAATTGCTCGTAGTATGCCCTAAGCACCTTTGGAGGGCTCGATCTCGCCATGTATATGTTGCCTTTGTTTCCCTCTAGTCCTCGTGGGACCTGAGGAGGGAGGGAGGGAGGGAGGGAGGGAGGAAAAAGTGAGTGAGTTTGATTTCCAAGCACACCCCTTGTTTCTTCATAAAAGAGTATAAATTTCCTAGAACCCCAAAATAGACTTTCTGGGTGTCTCGACTATTATTTGCTTGACTCTACCCTTGGAAAAGAGTTAGACAAAAGTTTCCAGAAAACAACAATAATAACAATGATAAAAATAGTGTTTCTCGACATATTTTTTCATTAGGTTTACAAACTATGAGACAAAAATTACCTGAGATAGCCACATGAGGCTATAAGAAGAATGAATCAAGTGCAGGCTCTCTCGAGCGAACAATCTTCCATAGAATGAACCAGGAACGCCATTGACGAAGCACGGCAACGTTGCTGACACTCCATACTTGCTCTTCAATTGCTCGCTCAGCTTCCCTTGGAATCTTGGCAAGAAGCTGCTGAAGAGGGAGTTGAAGTCGTTCCTTGGGAGATCATTCAAGAACACTTGGAACTCCGGCAGCTCATGCTTCATTGCCTTGCAGAGATCAATCACGATGTTGATGATCTCGGACACAGCGGAAAGAGCATTGGGACCGGTGGAACAACCCAAGTCCGCAATGGCAAGCCTCGTCGGTAAGGTGGCGGCAACAGTGGAGAAGAGAGCTGTGATGGCCGCCTCCAGTATGGGTTTCGTCATCGATATCACTTTTCTCTATAAAAAGAAAAGGAGAGCATTCATTCAATATAAAGAAAAAAATTCATGTCTTTAATTTTTCGTATATAAAGTAATAAATCCCAAAACTAGCCAATATATCCAGCGATATATCCATGGGCAGTCCGAATAAAATGAAATAATATTGCAGATTCCATGCAATTTCTTTGTGAATTCAAATTAGAACATCATCGGAAAGGATTTGTCCAATATTGCATTGATTTTGCGAGATCTAGTACTCTCATATAGCCTCTAGTGTACATTCTTTTTCAAGAGAAATCTTGTTGATTGAAAAGTGTATCTAGGAATTAGGGTCATAATTTCAATTATTTAATAATAAGTCACATAATCTCAAAGGGCATGGTAAATTGGCTTCTTTCTGCATATAGAATTTCGAATCTTGGTAAAACAAAAAGAATCCTAGTTTGCTATAAAATGAAGAAATCATGTTATGGAGCACATAAGATTGAAATAATCAAACATTAAATGCAGATTAATCCAAGATTTTCAGAGCCCACGAGGGGCAATGAGAGACGTACCTGAAGCAATGAGTTGTTAGCATAACTTGTTTCTCCCATTCCTCCATTCATGTGCAGTACTTGCATGACTTCCATCTCACCCGTGAGTTCCATCTCTCTCTCTCTCTCTCTCTCTTATACGTGTGTGTTGCGTTGCTTTAGTTGGCTTGCATTTGAATTGGTACGAGGCTCTTCTATTTATAGACAGTTTTGGGGTACCTTGTCTCGATGTTCTGCATTGATTGCAAGTTGCAACTTGAGCCTAATTGTGTGAAAGATGCATGGGCGTGAGCTGTACTTCGAGATAAAGATAGGGATCTGAGTGTATAAGAGTACAAAAGAAATATTCGGTGGTTAAAGACTATCATGTAAGCAACTGATATTATATGTATATTTTTTTTACTTTCAATCATTCACAATTTCACACATGTTCATTCGTTAATGCAATTGATATAAATGATCATATTTAAGAAAATGCCCTTTTTAGATCGTTTATATTTCAGAAAACAAACGGTGTAGAAATTGCATAAGTCATTTGAAGTTTCTATTAAAAATAAAATAAAAGTACACATAGATCCGTAGAATCACAGCACAAAAAGTTAGATTGCTGGTGCATTTTGTGTTTTGTGGGGCCTAACGTCGACTAATCTTAGATTAGGGAGTTAAAAGCAACTCTGCAACAAGGTTGTTACCAATCTAGTAAATACGGAGGGCTGATCATTTAGTTTGCCTCCACCAATCAGCATCCACTTTACTTGCCCCGACCACGACGTGGACTGCTAGGCTCCGCTTCGAGCCGCCGCTCGTGTAGTGGACGACGTACGGGGAGGAGGAGGAGCGAGGGAGCTCCAGATCCGTCACCAGGCCGGTGATGAGCTCCGCACCGCAGGACTCCGCGCGCGAGCGGAGGAAGGAGTCGAGGACCTTGCAGCGGAGCATGGCGATGAACTCGTGCGGCCTCAGGATCTTGCCGAAGTCGACAGTGATGTTCGACAGCGAGATGACCCTCATCTCGGTGACGCGGCGGTCGACGAGGCTGGGCGGGAGGTTGAACTCGTCCAGCATGCAGAGCGGGATGGCACCGCCACAGGGCTTGGCGGAGGAGGGGCTGCGCTCGAAGAGGAAGGTCTCGACGCCGCCAGAGGCGAGGGACTCGGCGGCGGAGGACCCGGCCAGCCCACCACCAATGATGGCGGTGTGGAGCTTGCGGCCGGGGAGGGGCGGGTTCTTCAAGGCGGCGACAGTGAGGGGGCCCAGGGAAGGCTTGCGCGTTTGCCGGGTGCCGAGGCGGAGGGAGGCGAAGTGGTGGTGGGGAAATTACTTCAAGAAATATGCTAAAGTCTCTGTTAAAGATCAGCCCTCCATATTGGCAATAGATAAGGATTGCTTTTAACACTAATCAGCTATAATTTAGTTCGCCTTAAGGATTCAATTTTCTTTTGGTCCTACGTCCTCGTGCTGATTAGTGTGCCACTATCCCATGGGAGCTAGAGGAAAGACCACAACATGAGAGCTTTAAGATCTTACATTTAAAAAAAAAAAAAAATAGTTAGGTGCACCATCAGTTTCAGCTGTCATAAAAAAAAAAAAAAAAAAAAATATATATATATATATATATATATATATTTGAAAAGACTACATTGGACTTTGTCGCTTAAATTAGAGGAGATAATGTGAAGTACTTGATAATATTTTAAATAAATTCTATGATTTTATTACACAACCTAAAAACCTTAAGATCTAATTGGATATACATAATGAATTAATTTGTCCTTGTACATGGCTTAATTGCAAAAATTTTACAAATTATATGCCAGTGATATAACGGCATTTAATTGTCCTTTTTCTTTACCAAACTTAATGTCATAGCTAATGACACAAGAATGACATGATAACTGAACTAACAATTGAAAGCGTAAAGTAGTAGATGGAATACAAGACTAGTGGTGAATTGATTTTTTTTTTGCCTTAGATAAGTAGCATAATGCTTTCCCGAATGTCGTGTGCTCACTTATTGCAAATTGATGTCAACCGTTGGATGACAAAGCATCTCAACCCTGCGATCAAAGATAAATTGATGTCCACCATTGGATCTGGCACAACAATCTTGTCCTGCCAAACCCCTGGTCCCATAGCTCACGCCGGAATTAATAAATCGTGTTCTATCATCAAGAAAAATGATCAAAAAGGTCAAAACATTTTGCAATTTTGTCAATTTAATTCCAAATATTTTTGTTTTGTCAATTCATTCATAAATCTTTTACAATTATATCAATTCAGTCCATATGACCAAATTTAGCTAACCAACACTAACATGGATATCGACCGTCCGGTTGACGTTAACGTGGACACTTTTTTATAGTATTTCATTTTTTGATTTTTATTTATTTTGTTTTTTCTTTTTTTTTTCTCTCCTTGCTTCTTCCTGCCCAATCATGTGTAATTGAATAAAAAACACACAAGCAGCCTAATATCGTCTCTAAAAGCAAATGGCAATCCAAAATCCCTATTGTTAAGCCATAAAGGCTTGTTTAATTTTGGATTTTAATTTTTTTTAAGGTTTTTCCAAACTTTAAGAGAAAGAAAATATTTGAAGAGCTAGCAGATTTTCTAACGAATTCTAATTTCCTGAATTTTTCTGATTTTTCAAGGTTTTCTAAATTTTTTATGATTTTATGATTTTATTATTTATTTATTATGTTTTATGAATTTTCTGGATTTTTTAAATTTTTAATGATTTTTGTGAATTCTATGAATTTTTTATTGTTTATTTTAAAGATTTTAAAGATTTTATTATGCTTTTTAAGATTTTGTAATGATTTTCATCATTATTATATTCGGGAAAAGGATCTCGGGCCAGGTTTACCCGGGCCGACCCGCTAACCCAATCCGTCTATCTGGACCCAACCCGCGTCGGATTAAACCTTAATTTTTAAAGCTTTTTTTTTTTTTTTTTTTAATAATAATTTCCTTCATTACCTTTCTCAGGTCGTCTTCTTCCCGAAGCCAATCTCTCCCCTGCAACTTGCCGAATCCTCTCTTTGGAAAAACTCAAAACTCACCACACGAACGCACTTCAAAATCTCAACCGTTCCAACGTCGGCAGCCAACCTCGCCCACCGTCACCAAACCGTCACTGCCGATCATCTCCGACCGTCGTCAAACCTTCGCCCGACAATGGCTTACCCTACGGTAACCCCCACACATCCTCCACCGAAACAGAATTCCTTTCTAACTTAACAGTCACACAAACCAATCCAGAACCGGACGAAACACTAGTGCTTGAAAGAGAGGTGGAGGCATCCAACACGGCCATAGCTAATCGCGATCGTCGCCGAAATAAACAAGGATGGATTTGAGACTCTGACCACGTTCAAACGGCACCATGAGCATGATATGCATCCAGAAGGAAAGGAACGCAGCAGTTGGTGTACTAGACACGAATCATTACAGATCTAAACATTCTCAAGCATCCGATTATGCAAAGTCAGAGTCAAAACGTCTAATGCGCAAATCATCGAACAGGTGGCGTGCGTTTTTTGTGTATAAGTTCCGAGACCAAATTTGGTGCTGTACTCGGTCTAAACGCAGTGCATAAAGCGCGAGAAAACGATCTCAGTTTAGTAAGGTTTGCTCGTGAGTTCATTGGCTAAGTTTAATCCTCCAAACTTTAGCAAAAACCGAACAAAATAGAGCAGAGATGAAGCAGTGGTCTCTCCTTCTTCGAAAGAGATTTTTTCTCCCCCCCCTTTTGTTGATCCTTTCTCTTCTCTTCAGCCAAGCTCCCTGCAGCTTTCTCCCCGCTTCAATGGCCGACGCCAACCCAAAACAGAATTGTCTCCTTGCGTCACGGACGCTCTGTACTCACCAAGCTGTGCGTGCAAAGGAGGAGAAGGACAAAGGGCCGGGCTTTTGAGGTAACAAAATGGGCTGAGAAAGGGCGAAGAAAAACCAAAGGAAAAGGGTTGGGCTGGAACAAAATAGGAAAAGTTAGAGGAAAATTGGGCCTATTCAGGAACTAAGCCCGAGTGGGCAGGAAATTTTGCTAAAGGAAACGGGCCAGGCATAAATGGCTTCCCCGAATTTTTTATTTTATTTTATTATCTGTTTTCCTTGTTTATTATTATTTATTTTTTTGTTATCTTTCTTATTACTATATTTTTGTTGTTTTTACCTTCTTTTTTGTATTTTTTATATTTTGGCAAAAAAAATAGATATTTGAATGATTGATAAAAATTCGGATGTCAACAATGTTCATTACATTTCTCCTTTTTAAAGTACATATGAGATCAAACAGTCTAGATGTAGGATCACTCCAAGTCCAACATGTCTTCTTACTCGTGAATTTAGCCAGAAAATTCGAATAAGAGCATCTGTTTTTCTCGAGTTCATGATGTAGCCAACTCATGTGAAGAGAGGTGCCTTGGGGGGGGTGTTTAAGGTCCCGAGTTTAATTCATCATTGGCATATCTCAAATTCCAATATAAATGCCACCTAATGCTGCCTTGCATTCTAATTTCTTTTGCCAGGTGGATTTGGTATAGTGTAGAAAGAACTTGATATGTTATTTTCTTCAGAGCTTTCATTGTTCAATGTCTTAAACCGGGATTTATTAATAAGGATGAGTTAAGTTGGGAATCAAGTGGACATATTTATCCCTCACTTGGTAAAGAAACCTAACCAAAGAAGAAATGGCAAAGGAACAAATACCACTAATCCAATAGTTGATTGAGTTAAAACACCGAAAACGTCATTTTAGGCCTTTTGCGGTGCTGAATTTAGAATTCCTAACTATGCCTCCTTTGTGCAATTGTGATAAATCGATGAAGAAGTTTACTCTTTCTGCTTTTATTTTCTTCCTTTTCCAGCTAGTTGCAATTTATCAGCTATTTTTTTATGTTTCTGTTTCGAATAGAATCTCTCGATGTCGGGCTTCTCATGTTTCCATGAGAGAGAATTTTTTGAGTAATCTCTTTTCTAGTTTGTAACCATTTCACGATACGCCTTTCTTAATCTATAGTTTCCTAGATCACAGATTTTGATACACAAGCAACATTTTAATTTCAAGTAAGTAGAATGATAGAAAGTTCTTGCCATTGTCTACGAGAATTTTCCTTTCTTTGCGCAGGCCTAATTAGTTTAATGGCACAGTGGGCCGTTTATGAGCTGGTGAATTCATATATTGGTGATGTGGCCATCTTACCTCTCTATTGATAAAATAAAATAGTTGGCGGTAATTGCAGATGAAGTCTACGTAGAACTAGCAAAATACATGTTTGTTGCAAGCTCCAAGACTATAGTTTCCACATATTTTTCTAAATGTTAGTTTAATTCTCTTTTGCCTTTATTCATTTTTCAAGTTGATTATTTTACTCAATCTTTCGAATTTTAGTTTGGTCGTATCATGATTATTAGTTAGTATATTTTTTACTTCATTACTATATTTAATAAGTTATACAGACATTCATGTCAAGATAGAGAAATATTGATGGCCCCATACTTCAACATCCGGTCATGGATCAAGTTAGGCCCAATCGCATGTATGCTGGCAATAAACCAGGGCACGTGTGCATCACATGGCAGGCCTCGTCTTGGTCATGAATCAAGCTATGTCTAGTTGTGGCTTGATTCATTTTCCCTTTTCCAATTGCATGAAACTTATCCCTCTCCTTTGTCAATTTCCACACATGCCTTATATTCTTACTTTGCTTAAGATGATCCAAGGGTGGCAAGGAATCATGCTCGAGGATGGTATGATTCCAAATAGCCATAGTGTATATACAGATTAAGAAGTAATTCGACATTCTAATCTTACAATTAGGCAAAAATAATAAACAGCTTCAAAATTTCCTTATAAAATGAGTTTTTTTTTGGGTTTATGGTATGATATGAGGGATATTCTATAAAAAGAAACAAACTGTGAAAATTGGAGAGATAATGCATGAAAAGTCAAGACTTATTTTGAATTAATGGACAACATTAAATAGATATAAGAGTCTAAGTTAGCCCAAGTTTAATATGTCAATAGGTAAAACATTATAAAAATTTCTTCCTGCACACACACATTATATACATACGGCCATTTTACATTTTATTGAGTGTTCTCTTTATTTTTAATTTAAAATTTTATGGCATTTTGAAATTTAAAGTCAATAGAGATAGAAGTTTGCAATTGCTTATGGCATTAGAAGAAGAATATTAGCTAATGTATAATTTATGACATGAATAAAGTCTATACAGTAAATAGGAAAACTCTCGTTTTCTATGACATCCTCAAGAAAGTTATTATTTCCCAAAAAGCAGCCACGAAAATCCCACGCTTGAACCATTCTTGGAAAAATGAGGTCCACATGTATTCTCACCTGATGGAGCTGTCATCGGAGAAAAGCAATGCATGTTGTGCAGGCTATCCGATGCAATAATTTGATAGGATATTTTTTAATGGGGTGTCCTCACTCCCTCTATCTCTAATTGACCTTTAGCATGAGAAGCAACCCAGCCCAAAATATTTTTGCTACAATGTGGAAATAAACTAATGATTATTGATAAACCAAGTTGATTTATAGTTGGTTGGCAATTTTCAATTTTGCTGTTGAAATGAAATTTGCTTCTGATTTTTTTGTGTGCCTCCTTCGTGGTTAATATGTTTTTGTGTAATTCTATGGGAGTTCTTGTTTCAAAAGAATCGGGTTGCTTACCGGTATGAGTTCTGCAACTTTGCTTCTATTCGCCGCTATTTGGTGGATTCAGTAATGGATTCTCAATTTTGGACCTGGAGACTCTACGTACCGTCAGATCCTTTTGTTCAAGTCAGGTGTTAGAACTAAAGATTTGGTAATTTGGGGCTTTAACTTAGCCACTCGGCCAAGCAAAGAGTGCTAATTATAACTCTTGAAATTGGCAAATACTGTCAGGAATTGTGAATACATCTAGTGTCTTCTCTCATTTTGTGTGCTTATATTATGATATTAAATTCATATTCTTGCATTGCTTGTTCAAATAAGCTTGTGGGCAAATAGTTCCGTTTGGACTTTTGAAGGTCTATATCGAAGAAAATAATAATTGTCGAAGTTAAGAATCACGTCTTGTCAAAAATATAAATTGCATTCACCTTGTCCTTTGCCATGCCTGACTCAGTCCCCTCATATAAGGGTCAATAATTAGAGAGTGACTAAAATCAGTCAAGATGCAACAATTTGAATAGACATTAAATAGCGGCGTGTACCACCTATCTCCCTCTCATGACTACCTTTAATAAATATCTGTTTTGAAAAAGCTAAAATTACCAAAGGATGCAGGTACTCTTGGACAATCAATGTTTGTCTTTTAGTGTGGGAGGAAAGGACGGAGACTAGAGATTGTCAGTGGTCACTGTTCAAGCAAAGAAATAATAATGTAGACAATCATCCATTTCTACACTTAAGAAATCAACCGGTGCTTAGTTTAGGCCTAAACTAAGGTTAAGTCGCCGAGCTCCATTATCTGTGTTAGATATATAGATATATTCTACAGATATTTAGAATATTTTTTTCTGAAGATAAAATGACTAAAGATGGCATTGACAAAATTGAGAACTTACTGAAGGTGAGATGACTAAAGATGGCTGCATAAATGAATTAAAGGTTGGGTTTTGATTTGATTCATTCTCTTGATGGCTTAGGAAATATCCTAAATATCTCTGATAGTCTGTAACGATCTCATCTTTCTTCCTTGTGGTCCTTGCATGAATTAACTTGAAATTAGTTGGTTAAGACCAATTAAGTTCGATTTTGTGGTGAACCAACTCAGTGGTTGACCCCTAATTCTTATCAATAAGATATTGTAAATATGTGATTGGCTCTATTTAAGAACATTGCAATGGGGTTCATCCATGTCAATTTTATGCGAATCAATCACCAAAAGAAGCAAAACCATACCATTTAACTAGATACCATATTTTCCTAAGAAATTATGTGGAATGCATGATACACTAATTTTTTACTATAAAAGATTATACTTACGTAACATCTCTACTTTTGCAATTATTGAATATCAGCAATATGATAATTATATGTTAACATTGTCATTTTTTAAAAATAATATAGAATGCAAAACGCTCTTATTGTGGTAGGGATTTCCATCTTAGGAAGTGTCATTGGTTTGAATCCAACAAAATGTGTGTAAAATATTTTGGGTTTGAGTCACCTTCACTACCCAAAGGCATGAGCTTAATTGGTTCCTGGGATTTGTAAGATATTTTATGAGTTTCTATGTAGACAATCTCCATGATCGTATCCTTACATTATATATATATGCTTATTTTATGTGGTATTTTTTTATATGCATTATTCCACGTAAACTAGGAAGTTATTATGCAAAAGGTCCTTATCAACTTAATTACAAAGAGGAAGTCCCTCATGACTTTAATTAGTTATATAATTTTTTGGTTTAAAAATTATGATTACCCTTTTGAATAGTCTATATATATAGAGTTATGAGTATTTTGACATTCTGATCTAAGAATTATAGTTGGTAAAAAAAATTTAGCTTCAAATTTTCCTTATGAACCGAGTTTTTCTTTTTCTTTTTTTCACTTAAAGGAATGATTTAAGGGGCATTTTGTCAACAATTCTGTGAAAATTTGAAAGATGGTACTTATTTTCAATTAACGATCAAAATGTTATTTGGATAATAAATCTAATTTAATCCAACTCTATTACATTAATAAACAGAAAAATAATAATTTGCTGTCAGTATATAAAAAAATAACATTAAAATTCAGGTTTTTTTTTTTTTAATGGTAGCTTAGTTATAATGTTACTTGTATATTTTTAAAATGATTTCACTGACCGCCAAGAAGAGGGTTTAGGGTTAGTTCAAATGTTTGTCCATTAACGGTGGAAGAAAGGATGCAAGGATGGATTGGGACTATCACATTAGCAGTGGGAAAAGATGAAAAGGACCATTTGCTGATCAATGTCTGTCCATCGGCGGTGGAGGATAGGATGGAGACAGGGAAATTGATGATGATGACTAGTGTATAGGAACAATAATGCAGAGAATCATCAATTCCTATAATCGAGGAATTGATTGGTATTTGGTTAAGACCAAAATTGAGGTTAGGTTAGCATCTCTATTTGGCAATTTTTGAATTGTCAATAATATGATGGATTTATGTTAACATTTTCATTTTCTTGAGAAATGATACATAATGAAAAGGGAAAATTCTAAATAAGGACATAAAGTGAATCTATTTTCTCAAATAAAGACAAAAAGTGAACTTTGTGTTAAATAAGGACCCGGAGTGGATCAATTGTTTCAAATAAGGACCCGAAGTGAATTTTGTATCAAATAAGGACTCAAAGTGATCAAGTTAATCTCTATTGAGGACCTTAGCTCACCAGCAAACATTTTCCGAAGATTAAAATAGGGGCAATTTTGTCAGAAATTTGTGATTGGAAAAAAAGGAAAAATTCTAAATTAATTAAGTTTAGGTTATTCATGTAGATGTTTATGTTTTCTTCTTTCTTCTCCCCTGCTGCTCCTCAACCAAATCACTACCTGGTCATTGTCATGACTCGATTCTCGTCGCTCCTCACCTTGCTCGACAGGCGGAGAATTTGTGTCTCCGCAAACAAAGAAAGAAGAATATGGTTTTGTTCTTATTTTTGAATCCGTGCCTCAACCGGCAGAGAATTTGGGTCTTCGACTTTGCGGATGATGGGTACAAGGAATGGGGAGAATTTCGGTCTTTGACTTTGTAGAAGATGGGTACAAGGAACGGGGAGACCATAGAAAACCTAGGGGTTTTTTTTTTTTTTGTTTATGTTTTAGGATTTATTAATTTTCCTTAGATTTTTTTTGGACAAAATTGCCCAAACTCCGGTTGTCGGAAATGTCACTTGCTTAATAGCTGGCGAATATTTGGCTGACTAGCAAGCTTAGGTCTTTATTTAGAATTGATTCAACCACTTCGGGTCCTTATTTGAGACAATTAATCCACTTTAGGCTTTTATCTGACACAAAGTTCATTTCAAATCCTTATTTGAGAAATTGGTCCACTTTAGGTCTTTATTTGGAATTTTCCCTAATGCAAAATACACTTGCTCTTTAACATAAAAAAAAAAATGCTTACTTCACTCTAGGATTGGCGCAATTAATAGGGGTATTGGGGATTTTCAACTCAGGAATTGGAGGTTGTCAGTTTGAATTTTACAAATACATGCAAATAGCTCTCGGTTAGAGTAGCTTATATAGGTGGAAGGCCTAAGTTTGACCATTTTACAGGCTTACGGGATGTTTCACAAGATTCTAGCCCGACAAATCTACATGCTCATGCCCCTATATTGCAAAAAATAATGTTACTACTTTGGGAGGATGATAATTTATGCAAAAGATCCTTGTTAACTTAACTAGAAAGAGAACATGCCTCATAACTTTAATTAGTGATCACATTTTGTTTGTTAGAAATTAGTTATAACCTTTTCATATAGTCATAACAAATATACAGATTTGTGAGTAATTTGACATTCAGATCCATCAATCATGGCTGAGTTTGGGAAAAGGAGTGAAGTAGTTGTGCAGACGCCCAGCATTCCAGTTGAGCAAGCCGGCGAAGAAGACACCAAACTCTGCGACTGTAAATAACAGAGGAGATAGCGGAGGAGGAGAAACTTGGGCATGAGATGGAGGCGTTGGTACTTACATCTTATGCCTTTTGTTTGGTTTAAGTAGAACAAAGTGTTAATGCACCAATTAGAGGAGCTGCATGTATGCCGTCTTTATTTATGGTAATGCACTGATAGAATGGTCTTGATAATTACTATTTGGATAAGATCTCAGGTTCATCCACATTGTAATTATCTTATATGAGTAAGAAAGAGGAACAGAACAAGTTTTAACAACGTTAGGCCAAAGATATAATTTTTGAAAAAAAGAGTAAAAAGGGTGCGGAACTTAATTTGACCTCATCATTTTATCAAACTATATTATGCTACATTGGATTAAGACATGATTTTTATGAATAACTTGCGCATAGTAGTTATACGAATGGCTCAGCAAGCTGCACATTAATTATCAAGCCGGCGATCCACATGGCACAGTGGCACTCCACTTAAGATGTCTTTATTGTCCAAGTATCTTCTTAGTCATTTTTTTTCCATAGATCTATATTCATTTTGATAACGTTATTTAGGATGATTGTCAGGAATTAGGAATATGTAAGAGCGATTCCAAAAAGACTATATACGACATTTCATCATCATTTTTGTTGACCTCTATAGTTAACTCGTTCTATTTGTTTACACTTTTTAAGTAGCATTTTCTGCATTTTGCTTTTGCCCAAAAAATTTGAAAATGGAAATAATTAGGTTTTATAAATTATGAAAAACAAATAACTCTACTTGTCAATAATTGTATACTTTTGAAGGCTTTGAAAATCAATTTGTGATAACTGCAATATTAGGATAATAGATGTTACAAGTAAAAAAATCCGAGCAGACCCAAGCATTTGTGATAACTAGAATTAGAATGAAAGGACAACTTGCGGTGGAACAGGATGAAAGGATGGATCAGGATTAGTACGTAAGCGATGGCAAAGGATGAAAGGGGCCATTTGTGGAGGCAAAGATGAAAGGATGGATACCTACTCTTGTTAGTCCATTATGGCGGAGAAAAGGACAGAGAAAGGACAATGGTGATGGCGACTGGTCCTGCAAAGGAACAATAATGCAGAAAACCATCCATTTTTATACCCGAGAAATTGACTCTATTAAGGCCTTTGGTTAACAAGCTCCGTGATATCCTCTTTCTTCGATGTGATTTGGATCTTCGCTAAGGTTCTAAATTGT
The DNA here is from genome assembly GCA_014182515.1 of Eucalyptus microcorys. Classification (NCBI taxonomy): domain Eukaryota; kingdom Viridiplantae; phylum Streptophyta; class Magnoliopsida; order Myrtales; family Myrtaceae; genus Eucalyptus; species Eucalyptus microcorys. The sequence goes on along the minus strand of CM024568.1, from coordinate 9,408,744 downwards.
TTGATCTCTAGTACTAAATCTCAGCCGTTGATAATCAACTGTTCCAACGAAAAGTTGTTTGTGTTTCTATCCTCAAAATTTAAAGATTCTCGACATGTCAAGAACCAAAATCTGACTTACTAGGGAAAGAAAAATAATGCTTAGGCAACCGAATGCCATAGCCTAAGATGTTGCCATTATAAGATCACCCTCAATTCTGTCTGTCCTCATCGCCGACCGATGCTACAAATTTGGAATACGAAGCGGTTTTACTCTCCGGCGTCACCGTAGTCAGATCAGATGAGAGATCAATTTGCGATGCAGTGTTGGCCTGATGCAGCAGAATTGGAGGATTATGAGTTTCGGCAAACTCAGCATGAAATAAGGCCGCTCGGATCTTCACCATGAAAATCGAACACCGATTGGAGTTTGGATCTGGGGCTTTTCTTGGCATCAACAAAGGCCCTAAATTCGAAATGATCGGGCATTGCATTGTCAATTATGGGGAATCTTTTAGCAGAATGCAAGTGTTTTGCAGTCACGGCATCAAAGCTGCATTTTTATGCAGGTTCGAAGCTGCAAGGTCCAGGAAGAAGTTTTCTTTCAGGGTTACATAATTTTTTTTTTTCCGAAATACTTCACGATATTATTAAAAAAATACCGTAAAAGTTGGAGAGGATGGCCTACTCAAGAGGAAGGAGGAGTTATTCGAACGTTGGGCCCAGGAGATAAATTGAAATTAGGCCGAAGATGGTTGCGCTTTCTCAATTAAAGCTTGCACCTCCCACCTCACGTCTTCTTCAGCATTAAGTCGACCCGACCTCCATCAAATTCTCTCTCCTCGATTGAAAACGTTTCGAATCTCCGAGCAGGGCCATGGCTTCCCTATGAAACGCCGACAAAGCTGGAACCTTGGAAGCAAGGCCATCCAGTAGAGCTCCCGTCTCGTCGCAAAGAATCTCCGAAATAGCTCCAACTGTTTTACCTCCAAAAAATGCTCTGTCGACATTGATTTTCAAGGTACGCAGCTTCGACAGGCTCCGATTCTTTGCCGATTGAGTCTTTTCAACGTAAAGTTTCAAACTTTGGCGATTCCATTTCCTGAAATTACTGAGCATTGGCCTCGCCGATTCAATTAGGGTTTTCGGATTTGGTGGTTGTCTTCAAAACAAGCCATCTCAGGTACCACAACTAACCTCGTCTGCTCTCTCTCTCAATCACCCTATGCAAAGCAGCCCTTTCGAATATTTAGATGTGGTCCCTTTGCGGTGGAGGAAAGGACGTAGAATAGGTAGATCAAACCAAGAAACTATGCTGACAATAGCTTCCTCAATTGGTTGTTTAACAGTTATATTCTGCATTCCCTAGAAATATTTTTCACTAAATAAAAAATTATCACGACCATAGAAAGAAATGCTCGTTTTCTTCAAAAATTAGTCAGTCTTTAGAGTACCAGAATCGAAATTCTCCATCGGCAGATTCGACACTACCGAGAAAAAAAAAATAATGGCCTAAAAAAAAATTTCATTTTGGGACTCAAGATCGACCATTCTTTTTAAACCACGTTTCCTGAATTTAAAAAAGAGAAAAACAAACGAACTTTAACATGGATCGCAGAGACGCGTGCTCTGTCCGTTGAAACCACCGATGGAAACTTGCATACGTGGCGGCTGACGTGTCACTATATATCTATTCAGCAGGCTGACCAACCAGGCAAAATAAAAACGTGTCGTCTTCTGCATCCTAAAAGCAAGCAGACATCATTATATAGAAAAAGTAGATGATTTTTTTTTTCCGTTGACAATGCCTGAATTCGAAATGGTTCGAGCTCTGCATTGTTAATTTGTGGGGAAGTTCGAAGAGATGAGGCTTCCTAACTGTCGCGTTGTTTCCACTGATTGAGTTACAAATATATTCTCCATTATTTGTTGGAACATAGTAATTTTTTTTTTAACCAATTTCTCTCCTGATGGCGACGACTAAAAATGTGAGTGCGGCTGGTTCTCAATGGGGTTTTTAGTTTTTACCTCCATAGCTGATGGCAACGACTCAAAATGCCAGATTGCAAGCAACCGAGAGGTTTTGCAATCGCGATATTAGGACCTAACGATTGCTTGTACACTATCACGATGAACCGAAAAATCTAATATTTTGTTGATGCTTATGTTCTGTTTCATGGATGTCAGATCCTGTTTGTTGTCAATGCGTATTGTAAATCCTGCTATGAGATTTAGTAATTGCTTTTGATGCTTGGTTGCATGTTGCTTTGCGGAATGAAATTTTCGAATGGTTTGATCTCTGAAAGTTCTATTCACAACAATGAAGTTATATAGATGTTGACGACATGAAAGGAGAAGTTGAAGCGGAAGATTCGATAGATGGGAGAAAGAATGTGAATCTCGAGTCAATAACAAATCTTGAAGAGAAGATTAGTAAGTGCATGTCTGTCAATATCAAAAACAGAGGAGAGGAGTCGTCTGCGTTGCTCGACGTAGTGTTGTTGGGTAGATTAGAAGTTCTTTATAGTTGAAAACAATGGCAGCTTCTTCCTTTGTTTTGATGTCGGCGTCCACTAATGAAACGTCGATCCTTTTACTAATAAAACTCGATGCTTATTACTGTCTTATTTCGGTAACCATTCCTCAACATCACATATGAAAGTACACAGTGTACCTCAAGGAATGTGAATACATTGGCATTTTCACCATCTGTTAACTCCCCATGCGAACAGCACGTTGGCTCAAAAAATAGGCACACTCTGCCTCAAAAACAAGAGATTATCTTATGCCAATCTTATGCCATGTAACACCACTTTTCTTTGTATATTGCCTAAAAAAAAAAAAAAATCCAAAGTATCACATACTTTGCATATCTTTAGATACCCTATTTAAATTGAGATGCAGATTCAAATATCATTCCTATTTCAAAAAGGAAGGTTCTCATGGCCACACCTTAGATTATACAAGGAGAACCTTTCGTAATTTTAACCCTTGTCAGCCTCACTATTTCCGGGTGTAACGGGTCCATCATCTCAGTTGTCATAGCTGTTATCTCCTCTTGTGGCATTAATTGGAAAAACCAACGAATTCAAGCGCCATCATTCTTATTGTTTCCCTAAGGGTCCGTCCGTTTCACGGAAAATGACTTCCAGGAAAACGTTTTCCGGATTTTCCGGTGTTCGTTTCACGGAAAATAAACTACTCATGAAAAATGTTTTCCATCATTAGGAAAAACAACCTTCAAAGATGAGGAAAATGTTTTCCACTTTTCAAAAGTGTAAAACATTTTCCATAACTTCTTCTTCTTTTCATTAACACATTTTTATTTTATTTTTATGCTTTCTTTTTCTTTTTTCTTTTTTTCTTTTCTTTATTTCCTTTTCATCTTTCTTCCTTAGCCTTGGCCGGTTGCCGACCACGACGGCGGCCGGTGACCGCCGTGGCCGCGAGCCAGCTCGAGCCTTGCCCTAGGCCGGCAAGGCTCCGCCTAGCTCGATCTGGCGAAGTCGAGCTCGGGCCTCGCCAGATTGGGCGAGGTGGAGCTCTCGTCGGCTTGGGGCGGAGCTCGGGCCTCGCCAGATCCAGTGAACTGGGCGGGCTCGAGCCTCGCCCGAGCTCGCCGGATCTGGTGGCGGAGCTCGGGCTCCCGATCCAGGCGAGCCCGCCGACCGTGAGCTTTGACGCGGAGAGGAGGGAGGGAGAGAGAGGGGTAGGTGCAGCCACAAAAGACGAAGGATCAACCACCGCGACGCGGAAACCAACCGACTCCCCGCCAGTGGGCGGCCGTCTCGCCGACGGACCCAATCGCCGATCCCCCAAGTCAACCCCCGAGGCCGACAGAGGAAGAAAGGGAGGCGGGGAGACGGCGATTGGGGAAAACGAAAAGCGCCCGCGCGACGACCGCCACCGATCGGTGCGAGGAAGTCTTCGCCGCCGCCGCCAACGCCCGGCCGCCGCCGCGAGCGGCCGATCGTCGTGGATTGAGAATCGCCGACGGAGGAAGGAGGAGGTAGAAGGAGGAGGAAGGAGGAAGGAAAAGAATAAATAATAAAGAATAAAGAAAGAATAAAGAATAAAAATTTCAATTTTTTAAAAATATAAATAATTAAAAATTCATTTTTTAAAAAAAATATAAAAAATAAAACTAATTTTTTGGTCAATTAAAAATAATAAAATTCAATTTTTGATAATTTTTCTCAAACAATTAAATTAGCTAACGAACGGTAGAAAACATTTTCCATTCAAAGTTTAGGTTTTACGAACATCGGAAAATAGAATCATTTTCCCTGAAAATGATTTCAGGGAAAATGTTTTCCGTAAACACAATATTTTCCGCGAAACGAACGGATCCTAATATCCTTTCTATTTTGCCTAGCTACCTTATATTCCCCCTTATATGAAGAGTATTCCCCTTGAGAAGCAAGATTACTGCTTTCCCTCTGGTCTTCTACTGTATCCCCTTGTAAACGAATTTGTGATTGCATGTTTGGTTAGATCACACTAACGGTTAAAATTATGACGTAATGGCTATTATGGTTGTAACGTAACTGAGCTGTAAAACCTATTGCGCTGTTTGAAAGAGAGAGATAGGAGCAATGGAGATTTATGATGCACGGACACGTCCCACATGCCTCCGTGTCGTGTCTGACACGTGTCGGAGCGTGTCGGACACGCCGACACTCTCGGACACGCTCGGACACACGTTGACCGCGTGTCGGATTTATCGACACGTGGTCAACTTTTGTCGACACGCTTCGACACGCGTGTCCAAAAGAGAATGGAGGGCGGAGGCGAGGGCGAGGGAGTAGAGATGAGGCCGCGAGCGAGGGCGAGCCCGTGACGGCGAGAGACGGCCAGAGAAAGAGGGCGAGGGCCGTGAGGAGAAACTTTAGGAGGGAGGCGTGCGTGGGGGAGGGTGGCGTCGTCGAGTGGGGCGGTGGCGGCAGCGGCAAGGGGGAGGAGGAAGAGGAGGAGTTTGCGGCGGTGTGCAGCCTCTCGGCGCACAGGGACCGCCGCGTTCCGCCTTCTTTTCCGATTCCTTTTCACTGAAACTTTTCTGGGTTACTCCCTTTTCCGCTCCTTCGGCGAATGCTGGTGCTTTTCTTGATCGAGTCTTCGATGCTTTCGGAGATAGGCGTCGTGCGGCGAGGAGGAGGAGAAGAAGGCGCCGTGCCACGCTGCTAGGGTTTTGAAAAGAATAAAAAAGGACTTGGCGTGTTGGAGGGAGGGGAAAGTGACAGGAGGGAGGGGGAAGTGATGGGCTGTCAGGTGGTAGGGAGGGAAAAAAAAAAAAAAAAAATCTGGGGGGGGAAAGAGACGAGGGAAGTTTGGTCGCAGGGGGTGGTTTCGAAAAATAAAAGTAAATTTTGGGGAGGGGGAATTTCGAAAAATAAATGTAAATTTGGGATAATGAAATAAAAAAAAAAGTGTAATATTTATTAATATTATTAGTATAAATTCATTGTAAACTCCTTATTTATTTATTTGTAAATTTGAATCAAATTAATTAAAATTAAAAATATTTATTTAATATTTAACGTGTCGAAATTCTCTATTTTTTTGAAAAATTACGTGTCGCGTGTCGTGTCGTGTCGCCGTGTCTGTGCTACATAGATGGAGATTGGTGAAGCGTGACGTTGGCATGATGTGCCAGTAACTGGAGGGAGTGAGCGGCGATGGTGGTGTGAAGGTTAGACAAGTGCAACGCACACAAAGAGGGAGGCCGTGCATTTGCTGCGCCCATCAATTAGACTTAAGGGTCTAAGTTACTGCAATTCTGCTAGTAAGTATCTCATATTTATGTTGATTGAGACGAAAACCATAAGTGTCGCTTTAGGCTGCTTGCAAGGCTTAATTCGTCAAATTATCTCAACCCACCTACTTTCAATAGTAAGTCAATCGATGATACATTCATGCTGGTGTCTTTAGAATTACAAATTTCCTACTTTCCGAGTATATAGCCAATATCAAACAATCTAGATGCCGTCCTGCACGTTAGCCAGTAAATATGAATTGGAGAACCCATTTTTCAAGGTGGCGATGTGATGAACTTATATAAGGAGAAGTATTGTGAGATCTTGGCTGTTAATTCACCACTGGACTATCTCAAATTCAATTATGAATCCTAACAACATATCTTGCCTCATATTACCTTGGTCTAATGATGAACGGTAGTTTCTTCATCAGATTATATTTTGGTCACTTTATTTGGACTTGATCAGATGTACGAAAAAAGAAGATTACTGTGTGTGTATGTATGTAAGTATCGACCCCTCTCATAAATAAATAAATGAAAGGAAGAGGTATTGACCCTGTTTAATTAGATGGTAGAATTGAAAAATTAGCAATTTGAAATGAAACGAAAGAAAGCCTGAGTTACATACTGTGTTTTTTAAGTTTTAATTTTTTATCAGTACATAATCACGTTGGCAAAGTGTTCCTCATGGATTCATCAAGTAGGACATTATGGAAGACAAGCAAACTGTGACTCGGGTATCCTGACAGATCATGGCCGGTGGAGCCAGGGTTCTATCGACATGTCCCAGCGGGGTTCTTTTCTGCTGGCTGGTATCTATTTGCAAGAGGAACACGCCTGCGAGTAAGAGACATCTGCATGTTAGAGCTCATCAGTCGTGGTTTTTCCATGTTCAAAGCCTACATTCGCAGTGTTTAGTTCAGAACTCATTTTTCGCTGACGGAGATGCACACTGGAAGTATTTGCCTTTTGATGTATCAATGAGAAGTTCAACACGTTTATGACATTCGTTCTCTGGGGAGTATCTCTCATATTTGATGGCTTCTTAAGGTCTCAAATCCATCATGGCTTAACTTCAACCTGCTCTTCAGGAAATAATTTGACATAGTTTGGTTGTGGAAGAGGGTTGCTAGTACTATGGAGCAATACTGAAATGATCCTGCTCATCTCATCTACAGTTTGAAGAACAAGGGTACACTTCAAATAATGCCATCCCATCTTCGAGGTTATATTTTAATCCATTTCTAGTTGGAGGAAGTCTTCCAACCACACCTTTAATTGGTGAGTTACAAATATTGATATCATTCACATGTCAATTTACTTGTAAATAAATGTGCATGATATTTATATTTATAACTTATCAATTCAATAAAACAGGCTGGAGGAAGTTTCTCCAACTAGAATCGGAAGACCTGGCCTATGATCTTGTAAATGGACTCTACCCGACACACGTGCATGAAACGGTTATCGTAGAGAATCCCCAGTTCACGGGAATTGGATAATGGAGGCTAAGTTTTGATTAAAAGATAGCTTCATATGCCCTCTTTAATATGTAATGCTGTTTGGACTCTCTTCGTTTGTCGTACAGAATTTGTGCCTTTCTAGGATTTCATTAGACCTTATCAATTATCCAAACAGTACACAATCAGTCAGAGCATATATACTATAAAGCTTTATCATATCGTCAGTAAGAGTCTTCCTTAAAAAGATTGCCTCCAGAACAGAGGCAAATTGCACAAACCACTTTTCTTGAGTGACTCCTGGACACGAGCGTATGTGACTTGTGGTCGCCGCAGCCGGAGGCAAGGTGGAGGTGTCAAGCCAGAGATGGTGACTGGTCCCCATCTTGACAGTCCTCACTTCTTCAAGATCATTCTCTCCGACACCCTTGAATCTGGAAAGCTCGTAAGCTCCACATTTTCGCAGTCTGCTTCTTAGGATTCAGCTTTCAAGTGTCAGCAGAGTTTTTCTCATGATTTATCTCAATCTGGAAAACTTTCTATGCGTTTGGCTTTGAATAAACCTTTTGATTCCAGCGAAAAGGAAGAAAAGCCCCAAACCTTGAACAAAAAGTGTTTATATTCAATTATTCCAAGTGAAAATCTTTTTTTTTTTTTTCCTTTAGTACTTTGAATTGAAGATTGGTTGGCTAAGGATAGTGTTAGACAAAGGCGTTGGGTCTCTCTAGCTTTACTCTCATCCAATGAAGCGACTATAACTAAAACTCAATTCGCGGGTTCCCGCTGACAGCCTGCTCGTGTGCAAACCGATCTTACATTGCCATGTTATAGAATGCAAAATTTGCTCAGTGTTTTTCCTTTTGTTCCCTGCACTTTCGATCTAATTTTGATGAATTCGAGTCATGGACCTTTAACTTTTGAGTTTTTCTTAATAGGGAATTCCGAAAAAATTCTTAGGAAGATATGGAAAGGATCTCTCAAGCCTGGTCCTACTCAAGGCTCCGGGCAATTCAACCAGGACTGTAGGAATAGAAAAGGGTAACAACGGCTCGGTTTGGTTGTGGAACGGGTGGCGAGAATTTATGCAGCAATACTCCATTGGTCATGGGTCACCTCGTAGTTTTCAAATATAAAGGGAACTCCACTTTTCACGTTTAATATTCAATAAGAGTGTTTCAGAGATTGGTTATTCGTCGAGCAGCATATCGAACCTCAGAAGTGGATTTATTTCACCGAAGAGGGAGGATGTCGTTGAAGTTGAAGAGTCGGAGGATTTCGCTCCTCGTCAAAAAATGAGAGTTGAACCACATTCACCATATCCTCAGCCGAGTCCAAGCTGCACATCGCAAGATCGAGAGTGTGACTTATCTTTTTAGAAGTCATGTATCTTCTTACATCACTCTCTCCTTCGTTAGTTTCTTTTGGTAAGCTTATTTATGTTGACTGATAGCACAATGATTTTGGTAATGCTTGTTGTGATTTAAGTGGTCACAGCTTCTAAGGTGAAGCGAAGCAAATTTTTCATTTGGTCAACTTATCTAAATCTTGATTTCCATCACTGTATTAGTTTCCATTCTGTGCTAAATCTTTATTTTTTTTTGGTAAAATGTAATAATTATATTGAGAAAATGCCAAAATGTACAAAAGATCACGGCACCAAAACTTATACTCAAGATGCAAAAAACATTATGAGTGGAAGGATGTCGGGATGTAAAAGCCACAACACGCGGCAGACAAGACAACAACGTAATTAAATAGAAAAGCACGGCTTGAACAACCGGCTACAGAAAGCAAAAAACCATGGCGAAAAGGAGATAGGCCCTTGGCGCCACCGCAACCAGCAGGAAACTAGCAAGAGCCAAAGAAGCTTCGGCTGACCTTGGTTGACTAAGGGTCCCCCGAGAAGATAATTGGGTCAATGCCCGAACTTCACTGCAACCTTATGTTCCTGAAATTATCATTAACATTCATAAAGGTGATAGCCTTATCTCTAACCACCTTAAAAAGATGGTTCTTCATCGTCGGGATAGAAAGTGGTTGTTCTATGAGAGAATGCTATTCATATTCTTCCAAATAATATGACAAAGAGCACCAAAGGAAAAGCGAGCAATGCACTTGAAGAAATCCTTACCCATTAAGAAGGTGGTGGCCCAACGGAGATTCTCTCCCCCAAGACCTATTTCTTCAAGGCAAATTGCATCTGGCCGCCCAAAAGAAAGCAACTTCGGCCGTAACACAGCAATCAAAAAATAGATGGTCAATGGAATCAGGCACTCCATTGCAAAAAGTGCAGGATCCCCCCTCGATTCTACCATAGGACAATAAAAGAGCTTGGGTGGGAAGTCTATGTTGGATGTATGCCCTAAAGTTACTATGTAATAGTTACATGTTAGGGATTTCAGTTATACTATCATTATTATTATTTAATTAATGACAATGACGTACTCATTCATTTGTCAAATTATTTTATATTTATGAATGATTCCATAAGATCAGTTGCAACTAGACCTATTCTTGAGACATTAAGAATATATGTGACGGGTTCATAGTTAGGCTGAATCTTTAAACCATTCCTAGTCAATGGATTATTGAGTGGATATTTATAATCCCTATTGAGACCGGTGTGTTCTTAACTTCACCATTAAGTATTGGATACTTAAGAGAATGACGAGTCACATATCATTGGGTATTATGATATCTGAGTTAGAACACAGGTGTTTGTATTAGACAAGTTCACTGAACGTGACGCATATGGAACGATTAGCGACGTGGAAACTTTTAGCGTGGTTAATGTCTAATTGTTCATGCTTTGGTCTTGTGTAAATAATCCTTAGACCTGAGGCACAGTGTTAACTTATGTGTCAAACAACTATGGTTCACAGGTGTACGTAATGCCCGGTCGTTGATCCGTCTTTATACCTGATGGTCATAGTTTATTCATATACAAAGTTGCACATGTGCGCAATATGGAATTTGTCTCCTTGTTATATGTAAGGTATAATAATAATGTCCTATGCGATCTAATTATGACACTGCATTGAAATCATCGGCCGGAGTTGTAACCGAGAATAAATTGTTTATGTCTCGAATAAAATGCATGTCAATTAGATTTGTGCATATGATCGAATTGGTGACTTGACAAATATTCCATAGTCTTTATTTGATCAAGACACAGTAAGACAGAGGGATTAAATTACATTATAGCCAAAATTGACAGGTTCATTATGTTCTCAAAGTATTCACACTATCTGGGTAGCCATAACATATTACTAGATGTCAATCATGGCTTGTACGACCCAAAGATTAATCGGGACAATTAATTCTTTTGAGAGTACTAATGTGTTAGTACAAGTCTTACTACCAGCTTAGTAATGAACCTAGGGATGTCACACACCATAAACAATTAGGATAACGTGGAATAAGAGAAAAATAATGTTGCAGCAATTATTGCAATCGAATTGAGCCGATTTGAAATTAAATTAAATGAGATTTAATTTAATTTATATTATAGTCATGAGCCTACTTGCATATGATGCACACACATGCCTAAAGTGGATACATGTTAATGTACCCTAATTGCATATATAAAAATTATGTTCTTTTTATTTTTAAGGGGATTGATTAATTATTTATTTATTCATTTAATTAATTAATGATTTGTGCGTTTCCTTTAAATAATAATAATTAATATAAAAAAATTGAAACTCCGTGCACATGCACGAACCATCATGCACGAATCATGGATGGTCAGCAAATCGCTGACCATTCATGCATGCGGTCAGCAAACCGTTGATGATCGTTCAGTTTTTTTTTTAAATTCTGCTTAACGAGGGACATAACAAAAGGCTGCTGAAAATAGAGAGAATTTGGGGTGTTTGTTTTTGTGTCTTAGAGACGCGAAAAGAAAGGGAATTCTCTCTCGTTCAGGCCGTAACTAAAAATATCAAGGATATGGTAGATTGTCTCCACGAGATTGCTAGCACGATCATAATCCGAAAGTTCTCTCTTCCGTTCGACATCCATTGTTGGTGTGTCTGAACTAGAGGTCCAACGTTTGTGAGGCTCAAACTGTAGAACATCTGAACCAATTCGTATAAAACGCACTTCGATAGGTAATTCGTTTAACTCCCTTTTTATATTCAGATTTTTGATTAAAACGCACGAACAGCACCTTTGAAGAATCATGTATAAAATATATCATTTTTGTTTCCGCTGTGTTCTTTTTGTTAATTTTACCTATATATGATTCATGAAACCCTAACAGTCTACGCCTGGCAATAAGCCATATGTTAAGCTGGTACCTTGGCGTGATTGCATTGTTCCAAATGAACACATGCCAATAGACATTAGTCGGTCTCCCAAGCCGTTGCAACCATGAACCGGCCCGACGAATTCTCCTTCCAACAAAAGCAGTCCGACTCCTAAGAAAGGATCGGGAGGGGTTGATCCCACGACTCCATCACAGTCTTGAGAGCCTAACCAACATTAGAGAATAGATCTGCCACCAAAGCTTGCCTAGAGAGCCTTGAGCTGTAAATAATCAACTAATGGTACCGAGGGTTGATCCCACGACTTTTGTACTAAATCTTTATGGTGAGTAAATCAACTAATGAAAAGTCCAAACTGGCGTCATCTAATCATTTCATTTTTTTGAAGAACAGAAGAGATCAAACAGTCTAGATTAAAAGCGAGCCATATTCTAAGCAGGTTTTTGTTGGTCCTACGAGTTCGTGGCCACTCCCTAGTTTTGAACTAGCCAGTGAATTTGACTCGGAGTATCCTTTTGTCAAGGTGGTGATTTGGCCATCTTATATCAAACAAGATATAGCGGTAAGATTTGGATTGGATTTCTGTACGAGACTATCGTTTACCTTGGATCTGTTCATTCCTATTTGTTTAAATGGGCAAAGATCCTCTCTACCCTCATGCTAGTTCTAAGAGCAGAGATTTGACATTTTGACTTTTGGCTGTTAAGACTATTGATTAGAGTTACTAAAACTACCATATCAATCTACATTTTGCTCGCTTGCTTGAATAAGGGAATGCTTCCCCAGCCTTTCTTTACCAAGCACGGGTTGTTCAAACATGTGTGGGCAAAATGTTCCTCGTAGGTTCATAATGCAACACATTTTATAAATCAAGGAAATCGCTACTCTCAAACATTCAGACAAATCATGGCCGGTGAAGCTTAGGAGCTATCCACGTGGGCTGATGCTCTCTTCTGGTTGGATCACATTTGTGAGAGGAACTCACTTGCATGTAGGAAATGTCTGCGTGTTTGAGCTAATTGATAGGGATGATATTGTGCTCAAAGTCTACATTTTCAGCAGAGCAGGTAGAAACTTCATATACGTTGTTTGAGTGAAACTTTAGGCTGGTTATGGCATGACATGAGTTCTATGCGAAAGATCTTCATAGTCAATTAAAGAAACATTTGCACCGATGATGTCTCTTAAAGTTCTCATTTTAACTCCAGGCAGAACAAACAGTCTAAATACGGAATGAACCATTCTGAGCCAGTATTTCGTGATCCTACTCCTTCAATGCCTCTCACTACTCCTGAGCCAAAAAATTTGATTCGGAGCATCCCTTCTTCAAAGTGGTGATACAACAGTCTCATTTTAAGAAAATGGTACAATCTCGAGCCTAATCCACCACTGCCATATCTCAAGTTCGATTACGATCCCTATCTAATCTTGCCTCAATATTGTGTTTTCCCAGGTTGATTTGGTTTGTATTGGGAACCATATGACGTGCTAGTTTTCCTGAAGTGATTGTGGGGCATCCCCATGGTGGAGTAACGCGGAATTAAGAAAAGAAGAAGAAGAAGAAGAAAAAACAGTAGTACAGACTGTAATGAGGTCCGGACTATCCATTCTTTTGGATATCCTCGACAAGCTGCTCCGTCATTGTTTGAGTGAAAGGATGGACAGTCACTTGAATTGCGCACTAACCTAAAATGGCAATTGATGGCAATAATTTGTTTGAAAATGCATTTTTACATTGCGGGTTAAGATCGATTGCTTTCATGAGCCTCTTTAGACTGTTGACTTAAGCTGGCCTTGTGTGCTTTCTTCCCAAGAGCGCATGCCTACATTATTGTCCTTCTTTCACCATACATTAGTTGTTCAAACATCTGCCCATGCGCAGCATGTTCCTAGTCAATTCACTAGGCAATGTATTCAAGAGAACAAGAAAAAGGGAACTCTTAGGTATTCAGACAGGTTGTGGCTAGTGAAGCTCTCAAGATATATGCGGGAAACCCGAGTGTTCTTCTCTGCTGGTTGGCCTGCATTTGCAAGAGAAACTCATTTGTGTATGGGAAATGCCTGCGTTTTGAGCTCATTGATAGGGAAGATGTTGTGTTCAAAGTCTACATCTTCGGTAATGGTGGTAAGGACCTAATTCACATTGATTGAGGTGATCATGGGACATGTTACTCTAGGCCGTTCATAGAACTGATATGAAGCCAGGAGACCTAATTTTGATCTGTATTTCCATTTTGGCAAGAATCCCTCAGATTTGGCGCTTCTCTGAGGATTCTGGGTGCCCAACTGATCTAATAGGTTCTTTTGTATTTTCTTAACATCTTAAAGTTATGTCTTAAACATCAAAGCTTTTTGTAAGAAAATAACAATTCGAGAAAGCAGTTCATTCGTTAGCTTTTTGCATTCCTTGCCTTTTAGCCTGTCAACAACATGTTTATATCGTTTTATGGCTAAATAATATAAAATATCAACATTTAGAGAAAATTGCATGGGTAAGTGCTCAGTTGTACATAACAAATTCCTATATCAGATTATGTCGCCAATTCAAAGTAATCTCAAATTGAAGACCACGCCCACCACTCTATTGAAGAAGCCTTCTTCAAATCTACATGAATGTACCGGTTAATTTGCATTCAGGTCTATTTGTCTTTGGAAAAAATAAAAAAAGTCTATTAGTCAAAATTGAGAAATCAGTGCCAAGAATTTAAGAACTGAGGGTCTTAAATGCTAATATAGAAAGGAGAAGTTGTTTGACAATCACTAAATATCTATAAGTTCTTTCCAAACAAAGAATCGCAACCATAACGGGTAGGTCCTAATCATATAGTTGAGAAGATTCTAATAACCATCAATTATATCTTCTACTGAATTAACTAAGTAACCCTTTTCAATGAGTTAATTGAATATTTTAAGACGACTCTGATTAGAGTTATCTAACAAGCTCAATATCATTAAGTGCCAAATTTTTAGCACTGGGGCTATCACTAGTGACAAGTTTTGAGATAACGTGCTGTTGAATTTATTTTTTAAATCGCTATAAGGGTACGTGGTTTCTTAAGGAAGGTTTTGTGTTGATTGTTTACTAGTTAGGTACTGGGCTGGGCCGTACTGGGCCCAAGCTTAAATGACCCGTCTACCGTCCCTACTTTCCTGGTTATGTCCTTTAGTTTAGTCCATTTTAGAAGTCTGGACATGATCTGCCCAAAAATGTCACGGGATACTTACTTTGCCCAACAAACGAAAAGGTACAATCTAATGTCCAAGAACTCCTATGTACTTGTATGTAATCCTTTGTTATCTTAGGTATTGATGCTTGAGCATTTTAAGAAAATAGTTTTATAATAGCTCTTACACTAAGTTAAATGGTACAAATAGACTTAATTGCCAGAACTCATCCATGAAATATATACTAATTCAGCAAAAACTTGGATACACTACACATGCAAATCTAAATAATCGATTCAATGCTAAAAAAATTTTACCCCACCCCTGACCCGCCCCACGCGAACTCCAAATAATTTTAGTTATTATGGGCACCACATAAACACTTGGTGTTTCGTCAATCTCAACCATCATAAAATAAATTTGAAAAGATCATGTTGAATTTTGGTCACAATTCAATATAGTTCGTCGTTACGAATGAATTAATTCCACATTTTTTCTCAGATTTTTATGACAGCAATTTACGACTCCAACTTCATATTCTTGGATTGTTGCCAATATAATTATAACAAGTTGTTTTTCGGAAATTTAGACCAAGTTTCACTTTCCTCCAGGGGCACAATGTCAAGCATCTTTGCCTTGGTCATTGAACAGTCCATCTTTGTCCTGAACCAATTGAGATGAAGTGAACTGTGCCATGGTTCAGGTTTCCACAACATCCTTTGAACATTACTATTCCGCAGTTCGGTTTGACTGTGATGAGTTATCGTCGTGGACTTGTAGCTTTTAATTTTTTATGATAGAGAATCAATTCCAAAAAGTCTATTAAGAAAATGTAGAATCTCTCAAGTTCGGTGTTTCTCAATGTTCAAGGCAGTTCAACCTAGACTATAGAACTAGAAATGCTTAATAATGACATTATTTCGCTGTTGAAAGTGTGGTGAGAATTCACATAGTCTTACTCCATTGATCATAATCCCCTCATAGTTTTTGAATATAAAAGGGACTGCTTTTTTCGCCTAATATTATTAAATCAAAGTACTTTGAAGATATTATGATGGTGTAGAATTGTACAAAAATGTAATCACTAATTAAACTAAGCAAGCAATTCTATTAAATTGTGTACATTCCAAAGGACACTCAATATGTGCATGAAGTCAATTGAACATCGGCATGGTGCCAATGTTTTATTAAATGAGATTAGGTTAGACTGATTTGGAGTTGCAAAATTACCGCACCACATCATTCAATTTCACTCCCTTGCAAGGGCATTTTAGTATATTAAAAAAATTAGCTATATGGACTAGTCGCATGATGATATGAGAAAAGGTAATTGAGATATGAGGAACAAAAAAGTGTGTAACAATTAATAGAGAGGAGAGGGGAGTAAAGAAAATTCCGCTCATGGATCAAGTTAGGCCCAGTTGTGAATAAGATCGCATGCATGCTGACAACAGACCATGGCACATCTCGATAATGCATTAGGCCCCGTCCTGGTCATGAATCACAAGCTCTGTCTAGTTGTGGCTTGATTCATTATTTCCATTTTTCAATTGCGTGAAACTTATCCCTTTTCTTTGTTAATCTCAGCATCCCCACCTTCCACAAATGTCTTGACTCGAACTTTTGCTTAAAGTGATCCAAGGAGTCATGCCTGAGTCCATGCCATTACGGTTGGAAGGAGGGAGGGGCCAAGCTTCAAAAGGGCTTTCAGACTTGACCTTCAAAATCAAAATGGGCCAAGGCTTTGCATGTATGCTAGGAGGGTCTTATTGAGAACCACATTAATACATACCATGAGGACTTGAAATACTTGCATGAAATTTTTCAGTCAGGTCGAATATTGATCTGGTCAATAAAATTCCATGATTTTATCTTTAAAAAAAAATCTACAATTCCTAAATATGGAAGAATGCTATTAAAGAATGAGAACATGAGAATAACATTTTTTTTTTGTTAGAAATTAGTCGTAAACTTTTCAAATAGCCATAAATATATATATATATATATATATATATGTGTGTGTGTGTGTGTGTGTGTGTGTGTGTGTGTGGGTGTATTTTGGAGACATTCTAACTAACCATTGTGGTCGAGGCTTATTCTCAACTAATGATCAACGTTAATTGGAAATAAAGGTTTGAGTTAGTACGAATCTAATATGTCAGTTCGTAGAAGATTATTAGAAATTGCTCTGTCTATGTATGTAAATGTATCACATGACAATTTTATATTTTACTTAGTGTTTTCTTAATTTCTAATTTGGAATTTTATGTTATCCTGAAATTTAAAGTCAATAAAGGGGGAAGTTTCCAATTGATTATTGCCTTAGAAGAAGAAAATGGAACATTTTCTAATTTATGACATTAGTTAAATCTCTGTATGATAAAAAGGAAGACTTACCGACAGTGGAATCAAAAGGTAGGGCCTGCAAAAAAGCATTCGAGTGAATAGAAAGATATGGACTTGATAAATACTTCTTCCTTACACAACTCAATGCATAAAGGTCAAACATTTAGACCTCTTAGTCTAAAGTATCATTCATGCAAAAATAGGGCCCACATGTACTCTTTTGTCGGATAAAGCTCTGTCACCGGAAAAAAAGCTATGCACGGCCAAAAAATGCAATAATTGAGTAGACATTTGATAGTGGGGTGTCCCATCCATCACCTTATGGAGTCAAACATTTAGACCTCTTAGTCTAAAGTATCATTCATGCAAAAATAGGGCCCACATGTACTCTTTTGTCGGATAAAGCTCTGTCACCGGAAAAAAAGCTATGCACGGTCAAAAAATGCAATAATGTGAGTAGACATTTGATAGTGGGGTGTCCCATCCATCACCTTCTGGAGTCAACTTTTAATAAAGACGCTTTATAAAAAAGCTAAATAGTTGAAAGCGTTGATAATTCCTAAATATCTTAGCATAAGCAGCATTGCACACAAAATATATTCGCTACAATGTGGAAATAAATCAATAGATTAATGATAAGCCAAGTTGGTTACTGTTGGGAAAAAATGGGGGTTTGTAGGCAATTTTCATTTTTGCAATTGAAATCGCTTCTGTTTTGTTTTGTGCCTCTTTTGTGGTGAGTTTGTTTTGGCATACTTATGTAATAGTCTTGTTTCATACAGGTCATGTCGCTTGTTGGCAGGGGTGTTGGGGCTTGCTTCTATTCACTACTGTATACCATCAACCCTTTTGTTTAAGTCCAACATTTGAGCTAAAGATTTGGTGATTTGGGGCTTTAGCTGTTGGACCAACCACCGACGCCATTTATCTAAGAACAACCCACGTTGATTCATGTAATTTTAGTCCATGTCACACCATCACCATTACATGTAAGGAATGATTGAATTGTCATGCGAGACAAATTAAACAAAACGTAATTGAGAGGACTTGATTACACTTTTCCTCAACTATTAGAACAAAATTTATTCAATTAAAAAGGTTAGGGCTTCATTACATTCTATATAATAGGTTTTAGACTAATTGTACAATTTTCCAGCAATAGTTAAACTCCAGCTGCCTGTACTTGGATGAAAATAGAAGATTCTTGCGTATGTCTACCCATTAATCACAACGAAATCTTAAATCTCGTATTTTTCTTAATTACACGGGTAAAATGATAATTCGTGCTTGTCAATTATGATCCTCTAATTTTATGTCCCCCTTTCAATGTGAAACTCTATTTCCACATGTTAAAAATTCCACTCTATTATAATAATTAGATAGAGTGGTATTAGGGAAATATTTAAGTTAAACATGCATCATTGGGGTCTCAAGTGAAAATGATATAATATAAAGAGTGAGATCATTTGGGCTCATGAGGACTGAATTCATGCAATTGAAAAACCGTTTTGTTTCTTCAAAATTTGGTTCTGAAAGGTAACAAGGAACATCATTCACTCATGTGTGATGGAGTTTCCTAAGCCATGGTTATGGTCAAGGTGAAGCTGATCTTTTCTATTCTTCTTACTTTTACAACCATATGGGTCAAAATAACTCATCTTTGTCGAGTACTCCTACTTTTCGAATTGTAATGTATTCTCAGTCTAGAGTTTAGAGTACACTTGCGTCCAGCCAAGCACCAATCAAGGTAAAAGTTTATAATTTTTTACATACATATCATTTGAATATTATCAAGAAAGAGTTACATTACAACTAAGAGAAATAATTTATAAAAGTGGCTATAGCATCATTTTGTCAAGCATTTCCAAATGCACTATTCGTAGCAGGATTCAATTAGCCAGCACATTTGAATCAGAGCGTCCAATTTTTTAAGTGGTGATGTAGTAATATTTTTCTGAAAGATTCATTGGAAAGATACCAAGCTTAATTCATCAGTGACATGTCTCCAAATTTGAAATCTTGCCTCATATTTTAGTTTTTTTACCTCGATTTTTCACTTTGTTCACTTTACTTGAGATTACATTATCTACCCCATGTATGATCTAAGAGCACAAATTTTGATAGATTAAGAATAATTATTTACAAATTATGCAATTTATTGTACGGTTCGGGGTGCTGATTATAACTCATGAAACTAGCAAATACTATCAAGTGCCGTGAGCATACATACATCTTATGTCTTCTTTCATTCTGTATGTCTATAGTATGATATTTTATTCATATTCATACATTGCTCGTTGAAATATGTATGCAGGGGAACAATTCTGTTCAAGGTATATATTAAGTAAAATAATAATTTTGCACCTCCTATTAATTCCGACAGATCGTGGAGGGCGAAGTCAAGGATTCCATCACATCTTGTCAAAAAAATAGAGGACTAAAATGCATTTGGCTTGTTCTCTCCCATGGCTAACGTTGTCTGCTCATGTAAGGGTCAATAATAAAAGAGCGACTAAAACAGGTCGAGAAGATACAATAATTTGAATAGACATTCGACAGTGGGGAATCCCATCTATCTACCTCTCGTGACCACCTTTAATAAAGGTCCTTTTTGAAAAAGCTGAAGAGACCAAATGATGGAAGTACTCGTGGACAATCAATGTTTGTCCATTAGCTATGGAGGAAAGAATGGAGGCCAGAAATTCTCGATGGTCACTATTTAAGCAAAGGAACAATAATGCAGAAAGTCACTCACTTCTACACTAGGAAATCAATTGGTGTTTAGTTTAGTCCTAAACTAAGGTTAAGACGCCGAGCTCCATTAGTATTGAGTAAAATAATAATTTTGCACCTCCTATTAATTCCGACAGATCGTGGAGGGCGAAGATAAGGATTCCATCACATCTTGTCAAAAAAATAGAGGACTAAATTGCATTTGGCTTGTTCTCTGCCATGGCTAACGTTGTCTGCTCATGTAAGGGTCAATAATAAAAGAGCGATTAAAATAGGTCTAGAAGATACAATAATTTGAATAGACATTCGACAGTGGGGAGTCCCATCTACCTACCTCTCGTGACCACCTCTGATAAAGGTACTTTTTGAGAAAGCTGAAGAGACCAAATGCTCGTGGACGATCAATGTTTGTCTATTAGCTATGGAGGAACGGATGGAGGCCAGAAATTCTCGATGGTCACTATTTAAGCAAAGGAACAATAATGCAGAAAGTCACTCACTTCTACACTAAGAAATCAATTGGTGTTTAGTTTAGTCCTAAACTAAGGTTAAGACGCCGAGCTCCATTAATATTTGGATAGCTTTTAGAAATATTTAGAATGTTTCCTCTGAAGATTAAATGACCAGAGATGATCTTGACAAATTCTAGAAGCTACTGAAAATGAGATGACTAAAGATGGCTGCATAAGGGAACCAAAAACGCTAGATTTAAATTTGATTCATTTTCTCTTGATGGCTTAGGAAACATCCTAAATATGTCTAACAGTTTGCATCAATCTCCTCTTACTCTCTTGTGGTTTGTGTCTTTATTAAAGTTCTAAATCGTAGGATCTTTGCTATTGAATCTCACCCGTTGATAATCAAAAATTTCAGAAAATAGTTGCTGTGTTTCATAACCAAAATTTAAACATCATCATGTCAAGGACCAAAATCAAACCAAAATGTAATGCTCGGTTATAAAGACTCATCACATATTTCTCTTTATCACCCTCGAATAAAAATAACAAAGACATTATTGTAGCCCATTTATTTAAATAAATCTGGAGTTTAACCCTTCAGTAAAGAGTCTTGCTGTTCTGAAAAGAAATCATAATACTGTCCTGCCATTAAATTTCACCAAAGAGGAAAAATGTAAAGATGACTTCAAGTCACTACTAATTAAAGTGGCATCTGGCACCATGGACCATGTTGTACTACTTATCAACGTGTCTAGCTTCACCTATCCAGTGCCGAACTTTGACTCTAAAAAGTTATATGAGACATTAAAGTTGTCGACGAAAATAAAATTGCACTTTTTATCTTGCAAAAAATCATGAATTGAAGTGGTCGGCCCTATTATAGCTTAGAATTACATTGGCTAGTTCTAGGGTTGACTTGAGAATTGGCCTATATCTTTTTTTCCGTTTCATTTTTCATTTAATTGCTTTATCATATTCATTAATTAGATATAAGGCTCTAAATTAGCCCAGATCTACTATGTTAATTGGTAGAACATTATCAAAAATCATTCACACACACATATGTACATATGGCTATTTTACATTTTATTGAGTGTTTTCTTAATTTATAATTTATAATTTGATGGTATTCTAAAATTTAAAGTCTGTAGAGATAGAATTTTTCAATTGATTTTGGCATTAGAAAAAGAATATCAACCAATGTATAATTTATGACATGAATGAAGTTTTCAAACGGTAATTAGGAAATTTACTGGCAAACTTAAGTAGGGAATGATTAGACAAATAATGTTCAGAGCTCTTAGCCTGTACTTTCGCTTTCCATCACATCCTCAAGAAAGTTATTATTTCCCAAAAAGCAGCCATGAATTATTATTACCAAAATCCCAAAATTGAACCATTCATGCAAAAAATGGGGTCCACATGTATTCTCGTCTGAAAGAGTTCCATCATTGGAAAAAGGCAATGCACGCTGCTCAGGCCACAAGATGCAATAATTTGACAAGACGTCATTTAATAGAGTGTCCTCACTCTCTCTATCTATAATTGCCCTTTAGCATGTGGAGCATCACGCCTAAGATACTTTTGCTACAATGTGGAAATAAACCAATGATTGATGATAAAACAAGTTTCATTTTTGCTGTTGAAACGAAATTTGCTTCTGTTTTGTTGTGTGCCTCTTTCGTGGTGAGTTCGTTTTTGTGTGCTTCTGTGGTAGTTTTTTGTTCTAAAAGGGTTGTGTTGCTTGCTGGTCTGGGTGTTGCGGCTTTGCTTCTATTCGCTAATTTTTGGCAGATTCAGTTCAGTCACGGATTCTTGATTTTGGACCTCTAGACTCTGCGTACCATCGCACCCTTTTTGTTTAAGTCCAACATTAGAACTAAAGATTTGGTGATTTGGTGATTTAGCTTAGCTGCTCGACCAAGCAAAGTCGCCATTTATATCAACAAAAACAGCATTGTTCCTCAGTCCACGTCACATCTTCATCTTTGCTGTTACATGTAGGATGATTATTTATTATTGGATCAACGCGTTAGATAAATTAAGTGAAACTTGTTCGGAAAGACTTTATTACAATTTTCCTCAAAGGATTAAGACTAAATTGATTCAATTAAAACATTTAAGGCTCCATTACATTATGTATACTAAGTTTTAGACTGATTGTGCAATTTTTCCAGCAATAGTAAAACTCCAGCACCCTGTACTTTGATGAAAATAGAACATTCTTGTGTATGTCCCCCCATTAATCATGACAGAATCTTAATCTCGTACATTTCTTGATTACACGAGTAAAATGATGATCTGCGCTTGTCAATTTTTATCATCTAATTTTTATGTCCTCCCCTTATCGCAAAACTTTATTTCCACACGTTAAAAGCTCCACACTATTAAAATAATTAGATAGAGCTAGTGTGTAAATGTTTGGCTTAAAGCTCAATATATTGTTACTTCTGATCAAAAAATAATAATAATTAGATAGAGCGGTATAAGGGTAATATTTAAGTTCCACATGCATCATTTGGGTCTCAAGTGAAAAGGACGTAATACAAAGAGTGAGATCATTTTGGTTCATGAGAACTGGTTCATGCAATTACAAAACCTTTTTGTTTCTTCAAAATCTGGTTCTGAAAAGCAACAAGGAACTTCATTCGCTCAAGCTGATGGAGTTTCCTAAGCCATGGTTATGGTCAAAGGTGAAGCTCATCTTTTTCTGTTCTTCTTATTTTTACAACCATTTGAGTCGAAATAACTCATCTTTTTCAAGTACTCCTATTTTTTAAATTGTAATGCCTTCTTAGCCTTTAGAACTTTAGAGTACACTTGTGTCTAGCCAAGCACCAATCAAAGTAAAAGTTTATAATTTAATACGCACATATCATTCGAATATTATCAAGCAAGAGATATATAACAACTAAAAGAATTGATTTAAAAAAGTGATATGAATAAGCAGATAATCGCATCATTTAGTCAATCATTTCCAAATGCATTATTCTTAACAGGATTCACTTAGCCAGCACATTTGAATCAGAGCATTTCTTTTTCAAAATGGCATTGTAGCCATCTTTTTTTAGACATTCATGGATAGATCCGAAGCTCAACATGCCAAATTTGAAAGCTTGCCTCGTATTATAGTTTGCTTTTAGCTTGAGTTTTCACTTTCTTTGTTTTTATCCATTTTACACGTGGCTAAGACTTGAGATTACGTTATGTACCCTGTGTATGGTCTAAGAGCACAAATTTGGATAGGTTAAGATTAATTACCTACATATTATGCATCCTATTGTATAGTTCGGGGCGCTGATTGTAACTTTCGAAACTAACAAATATTGTCAAGTGCCGTGAATAATTACGCGGGCAGATAGTTCCCTTTGGATTCTTCATGGTATATTTTGAGAGAAATAATAATTTCGCAACCTTTATTTATTTAGAAAAGTCATGGAGGGCCAAGTTAAGGATCCATCACATCTTGTTAAAAAAAATAAAAAATAGATGACTAAATTGCCTGTACCTTCTTCCCTCCCGTGCCTGACGTCGTCAACTCATATAAGATCAATAATAAAAGAGAGACTAAAACAGGTCCAGAAGATCCAATAATTTGAATAGACATTTGCTATAGGAGAAAGGGGTGTCCCACTAATATTCCTCTCGAGTTCCACCTTTAATAAAGATACTTTTTGAAAAAGCTAAAAAGACCAAAGGATGCATTTACCCGTGGACAATCAATGTTTGTCCTTTAGCGGTGGAGGAAAATGATGGAGACCAGAAATTGTCGGTGGTCACTGTTCAAGCAAAGGAATAATAATGCAGAGAATCATCCCTACACTAAAGAAACCGACTGGTTCTTGGTTTAGGCCTAAACTAAGGTTAAGACGCCGAGCTCATTTTCTGTATTAGAGATATTTATATATTTTCTAGAGATATTTAGAATATTTTTCTGAAAATAAAATGATTAAAGACAATATTAACAAAATCGAGAAGTTATTGAAAATGAGATAACTGAATACAGCGGCAAAAAGGAATAAAAGGCTGGGTTAAATTTGATTCATTTTCTCTTGATTGGTTAAAAAAAATCCTAATTATCTCTAATGGTATGTAAACCAATCTCTCTTTCTTTCTCAAGGTCTGTGTCTTTGTTAAAGTTCTAAATCATTGGATCTCTACTATTGAATCTCATAATATTTCACAAAAAAGTTGCTATGTTTCTTTCACCAAAATTTAAAGATCGTCATGTCAAGAACCAAAATCGAGCATAAATGTAATGCTCAGTTATAAAGACTCATCACATATTTCTCTTTATCATTCTCGAATTAAAACAACAGAGACATTATTATGGCACATTTCTTTAAATAAATTTGGAGTTGACCCCTCACTAATAAGTCTTTGCCGTTTTGAAAAGAAATCATGATACTGTCCTGCCATTAATATTACCCAGAGAGGAATTCTTTTCATAATACTGTCCTGCCATTAATATTCCTCGGAGAGGAATTGTGTGAAAATAACTTCAACTCGCCACTAATGCAACTGGCATTTGACACCACGGACTATGTTCTACTACTTATTTGTGGGTCCATCTTCACTTTCCTGTACTAAACTTTGGCTCGAAAAAAATGATACAAGAGATTAAAGCTGTGGGTGAACTTAAAATTGAATTTTTTATCTTGCAAGAATGGTAGCTGTCAAAAAAAAAAAAAACCATATTATATTTCACTTACATTTTTGTCCACATCTTATTAGGGGGTGACGTTTCACAATAGATATGTTTCAAAACAACAACTTGGGACTTACTCTGTCATTATCTTCCCAGTCATTTTTTTTCCATAGATCTATATTCATTTTGATCACCTTGTTCAAAATGATTGTCACGAATTAGGAATATGCAAGAGGGATTCCGAAAAGACTCCATACAACATTCCATCATCATTTTTTTTTTTTTGTGACTTCTATAGTTAACTTGCTCTACTTGTTTAAACTTTTTGAGTACCACTTTCTGCGTTTTGCTTTCGCTCAAAAAGTTAAAAATGATAATAATTAGGTTTTATAAATTATGAACAACAAATAACTCTATTTGTCAATAATTTTATAGTTTTGAAGGCTTTGAAAATCAATTTGTGATAACTACAATATTTGGATAATAGATGTTAGAGGTAAAAAAACTCCAAACAGACCCAAGCATTTGTGATAATTATAATCAGAATGAGAGGCCACGAAGCAACATCAGTTGTTGCTCACAGTCATTCCCATATTTATTTTTGTCATGTATGGAGTAGCAGTATCCAAGAAGCAAGAACAGAAAAAGTTTAATTTTCTTAGGAGTTCTGATCCTGCAATTTTTACTTGAAGTTATGTCTAATGTAACAATTAAAATTGACATTCTAATACAACAATTTGCTTAATTATAATGTTAATTATATATTTTAAATATGAATTCATTGATCTGCGCATGGACCGGGTTTAAAACTAGTGCCTAATTAGCGTTTCTCCATTAATGGCGGTAGAAAGGATGACAGGATGGATCGGGACTAGTACATTGGCGGTGAAAACGGACGAAAGGACCATTTGCAGTGGCAAATGATGAAAGGATGGATACCTACCCAATGTCTGTCCACTAGGGCAGAGGAAAGGATGAGAGCTCCATAGCATGTACCAATCTCCTTTTTTTTTGTCGTGGTTTGAAACTTTGTTAGTGTTTTAAATTGATGGATGTATAGTACTAAATCCCAGCCGCTGATAAAATGTTCCAGCAAAAAGTTGTTCTGTTTCTATCACAAAAATCTGAAGATTCTCGACATGTCAAGAACCAAAATTTGACATATTGGGAAAAGAAAAAATAATGCTTAGGCATTAAGACCCGTCCATGCATTTCTTTCCATCACTCTTTATTTAAAATGACACACATCATTGTAGCTTCAATATTCAAATATATCTGGAGCTAGACCCCCCAGTAAAAAGGCTTCATGTTCATAAGAAAAATCATCGTACGGTCCCGCCTTATTATACACTGCAAGTGCAGAGCAGGAGCGTAAAACAGGACTTCACGTGACGGATAAGACAACTGCCATCTGAGACCAAAGGCCATGTTGTACTACTCATCGGTGCGTCCATCTTCACTTACCATTACCAAACACACTATATTATAAAGTGATACAAGTGAAGGAGCAATTACACCGGTAGTGGGGGAAGGGGAGAGAGATTAAAGCTGTCGGCAAAAATGAGAAACTTTTTATCGCACAAAAAAGATAACTGTCGAAGAAAATTGCCACATTCATTTTACTTATATTTCCATCCACATTTTCTTATTAGGGGTGATGTTTCAGTATACATATGTTTCGTACCAAGACCGCGGAACTCACCCTATCAAAGCCATTATCCTTTACTTGCAATCAGGATATGAACTCCTTGACCCTAGAAGCAGTCTAGAACCGCATCAACAAGTCCCAAGGTCGACCGATAAGATGGCCTACCTTTTTTTTACTATTTCAGTTTTTATTAAATTGCTCTTTCATACTCAATATTTTTGCAAAAGTTCTCAATTGGAACACCAATGAATATCAACAATATGATAAATTTATGTTAGCGTTACAATTTTAAAAAAATAATACAGAATGCAAAATAAACATTATTTGCAATAAAAATATTATGCTTGCTTAACCAAAAAAATTAGCGTAGTTGATTGTGATGTTGGGAATTTATAAATGATGAACTAGAGGTCATCCCTTTGAATCCTACAAAATACATGAAAACTGTTTTGATTTAGAGCCACCTTCGCTGGCCAAAAGCCCCGTCTCAATCAGTTCATGGGTTTGTGCGATATTTCATGAGTTACTAGGTAGACAACTTTGCATGCTTGTATCATTGGATTATAAAAAAATAGGCTTACTTTATGTGGTGATTTTTATATGCGTTATTCCTTATAAACTAATTAGTTATTATGCAGAAGGTCTTTATCAACTTAATCACAAATGGAAAGTACCTCATGACTTTAATTTTTTTTTTTTTTTTTTTTTTGGGTAGGCAACCTCATGACTTTAATTAGTTTTAACATTTTTTGGTTAGAAATTTATGACATATGGAGCTAGGAGTAATTTCACATTCTAATCTATCAAACGTGGCTGGCAAATTTTTTTTTTTTTTTTTTTGAATAACTTGGTTTTCCTTATGAACTGAGTTTTTTTTTTCTTTTTTAACTTATTGGGATATTTTGAGAGGCTTTTTTGTCTACAAATCTGTGAAAGTTTGAAAGGTAATACTTATTTCAACTAGCCGTTAAAACATTAACTATATAAATGGAGCTAAGCTAGCCCAAGTCTATTATGTCAATAAATAGAAAATTATGAAAAAATTACTATTCAATATATAAAACAATAACGTGGCTATATTACATTTTGAAACTATTTCAATCCGCATATCATTTTGACCTTTGAACTTTCAAATTTTTTTTTCCTATAGCTTAATCCTAATGTGACTTCTATATTCGTAACATGATTTCATTGACCAGAAGAAGGAGTGGTTTTAGCACCTGTACCTAATCAGTGTTTGTCAATTGACGGTGGAGGAAAGCATGAAGGGATGGATTAGGACTAGTACATTGGCGGTGGGAAAGTATGGAAACCCCCATCAATGTCTATCCATTAGTAGTGGAGGAAAGAATGGAGACATGGACATTGGTGATGGTGACTGGTCTAGTAAAGGAACAATAACGAAGAGAATCATCTATTTCTATAACCAAGTAATTGACTGGTGTTTATTTAAAGCCTAAACTAAGGTTAGGTTAGCATCTATGTCTTGCAGTATTCGAATTATGAGCTCCGTTAATGTAGGTCTGCCATATAGTGAGAGCGAGAGAGAGAGAAACCCAATGGTGGCTTCTGTATGATGGTCGTCGTAGTGGCGGTAGCCAAGTTTGATCTTGATAGTGGTGGTCAATTTGTTTGTGATGGAGGTGGCGACAGCGACATTGGCTACAACATCTTCTAGGAACAACAAAAAACCTAGGGCTTCCGGGGAAGAAGATGAAGAGCAACTTAAGAACATTTTAAGAAATAGAAAAGATAATTGAAAAAGAGAAAATGAGTGAGAAAAAAAAAACATGTCGTTTTGAATAGAGTTCCTACATATCTCGCCATCGACATAGAATGGCTAACAATCACAAACATCACGTCAAAACTTTTCAAGTTCTATTAATTAGAAGAATTACAAAAGAATTTTGTGTAGAGATTTAGTATTAAATTAATAAAATTGAAGAGTTATATAATAAAAATTAAGATCAATTAGATAATTTCTCCATTAAAATTGAGTTAAGAAATTGGTTTACATCCCAAATTGTTACTTCTGGACAAAGCTACATGTCACGTGGGCGAGGATTTAAGTCGGATCTTTATTTTTCATTTTTTAATATTGACAGCTGGTCTTTTGTTACAATGCGGACCTAGCTTTCGTTGCTTTTGCAATTTTCTCATGCGTAATCAATCTGAGCATTCGAACGAAAAGAAAATTCAATTTGTGCATTACCGGGGGAGGCTCAGACATGGGTGATGGTGACCGGTCAACTAAAAATAATAATATAATGCAGAAAATCATCCATTTCTGTTACCTCGACTGTTCATAAGTCCGCCATCCTATTCGTGTCCTGATTGAGGTCTTATTTAATTTTTATCTTCTGCCAGTTTCAATTGGAGCAATCCGTTATCAAGTTTTCAGCTACCCAAGGAATTAACTAATGTCTAGTTAAGGCCTTGACCATGGTTAAGTTACCGAGCTCTTTTATACTTAAATTGATTGCTCTTCCCTCTCCTTCCTCCATCCTTGTTTGCGCTCAAATCTCTCAGCCTTCTTCATCTCTCAACGTTCTTGCTCTGTTTCCCTCTTTCTTCACCTCGGCACAACCGTTCTTCTTCCTTCTCTTCTTCTTCGGTATCTGCTTCTCTTTTCTATCGTCCTCTCTCTCTCTCAACCTATTTTCTCGCCCTTTCTTTCTCAAAAAAAGAAAAAAAGAAAAAGAAAAAAGAAAAATGTCGATCGATGCTGCTATTGCTATTGCATGGGATGCCTTCAACTGTGTAGTTGTTCCCATCAAGCGTCAATTCGGATACGTTACCTCCTCCAACAGCTACGCCCAAGATCTTCAGAAAGAAGTCAACGAGCTGGCATACAAGGCTGAGATGGTCCAAGATGCCGTGGAAGTGGCCACAAACAATAGTCGAAATATCTACAGTTATGTCACGCAGTGGCAGGCAAATGCTGTGACGGCCTTGAATGAGGCGCGAGGCTTATTGGACGACTTCGAAAAGGCAAACAAGACTTGCTGCTATGGGAGTCTTCCCGAACCCAGTTGCCGCTATCAGTTCAGCAGGTTAGCCAGGGACAAGATCGAGGGCATTCAGCGACTCGGTCAAGAACACAGTCGAATCAAGGATATCTCCTTCACTGATCTTGCTCCAGGGAATATTACTACTTCGACTCCGGCCAGGAGAGAGGACAAAGATGTCGCCCAGTCGACCATCGTGACGGCCTCTGCTTCTTTTGCCTCGACGTCAATTAAGCTTGAGGATGACGATATCTTCAAATCCAGAGAATTGATCATGCAGGAGATCATGGCCGCTCTTGCTGATAACAGCAATAGCGTGGTAGGGATTTACGGTATGGGCGGGGTCGGCAAGTCCACCCTATTGGCAGATGCTGAAAGGAGAATAAGAGAAGAGAAGTCGTTTGATTGGGTCACTAAGGCCGATGTATCGGAAAATCAAGACATAAAGAGGATTCAAATAGAGATTGCTCGCGGGTTGGGCCTTACTGACATAAAGAATGAAGAATACGCCAGTGGGCGAGCGAAGCTTCTGGGCACGAGGTTGGAAAATTTGGTGAGGGAGGAAAAGAAGGTCCTCATAATATTGGACAATCTTTGGGAGGAGCTTGACTTGAAAGCCGTGGGCATTCCTTGCAGACATGACAACAAAGCCATAAAATGCAAGTTGTTGTTGACGTCAAGATCTCGAGATATTTTGCGAAGGAAAATGATCTGCGACAGGGACTTCCACCTTGAAGAGCTGAAGGAGGAAGAGGCAAAAAGTTTGTTTGAGAGGATGGTGGGAGATAAAGTTCATGTTGACCCGTTCAAATCCTTGATGGATGAAGCACTCCGCAAGTGTGCAGGTTTGCCTTTTCTAATTATCGCAATGGCCAAAATTTTCAAGGACGCTAACTATCGTCAATGGAAGGATGCTTTGAAACAAATTGAGATGTCTACAAATATAGGACTCAGTGAGACAATAAATAAGACGTTGCAATTGAGTTATGATTCTTTCGAAGGTAAGGAAGGCAAGCAGGTGAAGTCATTGTTACGGCTTTGTGTTGTGTACGGTGTCTCTAAGCCCTCTCTTGAAAACTTGGTGAGGTACGGCATGGGTTTGAGGTTATTTGAGGAAATTGACAAAATCGAAGATGCTAGAGATAGGTTGAGCTCATTGATCCACACTCTGCAAGCATCCTCCCTTTTGTTAGACAATGAAGATGATGATGGTTTCAAGATACATGACTTGGTTCGTGGATTTGTTGCCTCGATTGCTTCAAGAGAGGAACCTCTTCTCGTGTGGAAGGATAATGATGAGTCAGTAATGGAGTTGCCAAAGGATAAGCTCAAAAGTTGTACAGCGTTATGCTTTCCCTACGTTGAGATAAAGCAACTTCCCGAAGAGTTAGACTGCCCCGAAACGCAGATCTTCTTGTTGTTCACAAACAATGATTTTCTTGAGATCCCAGATTCATATTTCAACTCTATGAGAAAACTCATGGTCTTACATCTTTCTCAGGTATGTCTCACTCGTTCACCTTCGCCATTTAAATTGTTGGAGGACTTACACACTCTGTGTCTTGATGGTTGTTCATTAGAGGATGTAGCCATGATTGGCGAGCTAAAAGGGCTACATATTCTCAGCTTTGTGAACTCCAATATTCACCGATTACCAAAAGAAATTGGACAATTGGTAGAGCTGAGGTTGTTAGACTTAAGCGAATGCTCACAACTTGAGATAATTGAACCGGGTGTGCTTGGGAGCTTGATGAAATTGGAGGAGTTGTATATGTGGAATAGCTTTGATGAGTGGAATGCCATGGAGCAAACTCCACCAACTAATGCCGAGCTTATTGAGTTGGATAACAAGAAGAATCTCCACACTTTGCATGTGTCCATTCCCGATTTGAGGATGCTCCCAGAGGATCTAAACGTTGAGAAATTAACCAAGTACAACATCCGGATAGGTGGTGCATGTTGCTATCAACGTTACAAAGGATCGAGCGTACTGGAACTTAAGTTGCATTCAATAAGCGATTCTCTTCAAAAAGGATGCATACAAACTTTGTTAGGCAAAACTGACCATCTACTTTTAGACGAATTAAATGGAATTGAGAGTATTTGCTCATTATCCCATGAAGGTTTTCAAGAATTAAAGCATCTATGCGTTGAGGATAGTCCCTCCATCCATTATGTCCTCCAATCGTCATCTCATAAAAATTTTAAGATGTTGGAGTCGTTATATCTCAATAGGCTCGTCAACTTGGAGATGATATGCAGCAACCATAGCTTCTCCAAATCCTTTAGTGCATTAAAAGTAATACGAGTTGAAAATTGCGACAAGATGAAAGTTTTGTTTCCTCTTTCATTATTGAGAGAACTTCCGCAACTCGAAAAGATCAAAGTTGTCCGCTGCCCCTTAGTGTGGGAAATTGTAGAAGTTGATTGTGGCAATGTTGAGTTGCCTAAGCTACGTGTATTGAAATTGCATGCCCTGCCCAATGTTAAGAACTTTTTCTCTGCTAAGATGACTCCTTCATGTAGTACATCAAACGACCAAGTTGGCAGTCAAGTTGCATTCTTCGACGGACAACAGGTAACTCTCTATGAAAAAAAAAGTATTTTTAATATTCTGTTCATTTGCTAATTAGACATCACATAGATTATAATCCTTATTCATTTATTTTTTAATTGCAGTTCATTTTCTTCCTATTTACCTTAACCAATCATGCCTTTGCTGTAATTAGATAAAGAAATTTTTTGTTTCTCTTCATTGTGTAGAAGATTCAACTAATCGAATGAAATCCACGTAAATTTAGTTTGTTATAGGATCTGAGTAATTTTCAACTTACATGCTGCAAGTACACCTACCTTAATAGGGTTTATAGAGCAACATTGAAGGGATTTTGGCATTAGAATAATCCATAATAACGTGA
Source organism: Eucalyptus microcorys (assembly GCA_014182515.1). Classification (NCBI taxonomy): domain Eukaryota; kingdom Viridiplantae; phylum Streptophyta; class Magnoliopsida; order Myrtales; family Myrtaceae; genus Eucalyptus; species Eucalyptus microcorys. The sequence goes on along the minus strand of CM024568.1, from coordinate 9,376,359 downwards.
TTTCATATTCTTGTGAAATGGATTCACTGAATTTAGAATTTAGTTATCTAACTTTGTTATTATCTATAGAATGTATTATCTAGGTGACTTAGCTAAAAATCAATATGGAGAATGGGCAAGGGGATTGGGTTTTCAAATAGTAGAAACGGTCCTAATATAATTGATGCGTGTCTTTTCCATATTTTTATTTCAATTAGCACTTAGTCACTGCAAAGGTCTTATAAGAATAAAAGTGCACAATTTCATGCACGTTCATGCTTTGCAAGCATACGAAATTGTATAAAAGGTATAGATATATTTGCCTGCACTTTTGGCATAATAAACAAAATATTCAACTTGTGCTAATATCGCATAGTCGTAGGCATTAGTGAGCGACTTTTAGGAAAGACTACATGAAATCCCCCACAAAGATTTTAAGCGGTACACATTTACTTTATATTTTGGTTTATATAAACTATGGCGTATCGAGCATAGCTATGTGATGTTATCATCCAATGGTCCTTTTAAATAGCTGACTGGGGATGCTATTTGCAAAAAGAAATAAAAAATTTATCCTTTCCTATGATTGTTTTATATGCTTGGGACATATTTGAAAGACTAGTAGATGTTTAGCTCTTTTCATGAAGTCAACCATATCATTAGTAATTTTTGTCTTGATCCCTTTTAAGATCTTTGCGTTTTTTTCCTTATTTTTCTTTATTTATTTTGGAAGTTTTTAACTCATTTTAGTGCATTCCGAGGCCAAAGGATGAATTAACTAAAACAGATACAAAAGAATTACAACTTTATCGTAAAAGATCACATGTAACATGCAAATGGTAAAATGCCCAAAGGGTTGACATACGCGATAAAATCGAAGTTGAACAAATTCATGTAAAATTTAAAAGGTTAGGAGTAAAGGTATGCTCCCCTCAAAGTTCATGAGTGGGTTGGGTAATTTCCCCGTAATTTTTATGTTCTTTTGTAAGTAAATAAATGTTCTATTTATGTAAATTAGCATCATTCAAGAATGAGGGAAAATATAAGAGTGTTAAAATTAAATAGTGAAATTATGGAGAAAGAGAGGAGGAGAAAGCAATTAATAATGAGTGGCTTGTTGAGAGAGGAGTTCTAAGATTGTCGTACAGGCAATTTGAAATACATGCAAATCAAGTTCTAATGTTAGTGTTGTCGACAAACGGAAAAGATAGTATTTTATTTTTCATCAAGTTAAGTATAATTTTGACCTAAATCAAGGGGATGTTACATAGATTTCGTCCCTAATAGAGTGGAACCTTGATTATCATAATTAACAGAAAAATAACTCACCAATTCTATGTTAAGCGGTGAAATATCATTGTCATTTTCCCGCTTTGTTTACTCAAAATTTGGGCTTAATTTTATTATTTAATTCTCGTAATTAAGTTTCTTCTCATTTCTAAACTACTTCATGTGCTTTGTTCCTTCATTATGGTCAAAATCATGGTCTTAATTGGTGAAACATTAAAATGAAATGATTTTCAAGCGAATGCTTGGTTTGAAGCATTATTCCAATAAATGGTCGAGGCTCGAGCATATGAAATGGCAATTGATATAATGGTAGACCGTGACATTCATAATAAAATTAATTAAATGATTATGTATAATAAACCTTTATATCCTAGAAATCGGACTTAGAAAATTGTCTGAAGCACTATGTAATTGAGAATTTATGAATATGAAGTTGATAATTTAGATCATCGCAACAACAATTAATGGCATTTAATTGAAATTGAGGCCGTTTATGTATAGTTGATTAAATTGATTATTGTTAGTAAGAGAAGTTAACTATGCATCAGCAGTGCTCCAATTAAGGAAAACGCACAGCCATTTTGTACAACAAAAATTTCTCAAAGCCTTTTAGTTGACTAGACATGATTGTCCTATTATAATGACGTAATAAAAGATTCGTGGAAATTTAAGTTGTCATAGTAGATTAATGAAGTATAAAACGGAAGTTTGAGTATGGGCGTTTGCGGCCTATTGTGCTACGGCACGTATCGATGACCGATACGTGTCATCATGCTCTTATCCTTTTTGTGGGCCCCCCTTCTCTCTCTTTGTTTGAAAGTTGTTTAGCATCGCGAGAGGGACTGTGTCTTCTGTCACTCCTACTCACCCCGCGCTGAAGGGCTGAGAGCCAGATCGGCTTTATTGACACCGTCGACACGCTCATTGTGATCCGTCATCTCCCTTGCGGACCAGGCGCAAATTCTATCTCTATTTGTTTCTCACAAATTCAACGTGACAAACAAGCTTGATGCTGCTATGAGCCTTGGTTGTGCTTTTTCGAAGTTGATTTTTCGGTGATGTGAAGAGAGAACGATGATTTTGTAAAATGATAAAAAAAAAAAGAGAGAGAAAAGAAGGTGCCGTGTGTTTAACTATTGGTGCGAGCCATAGACAATAAGTGTAAGGATTGCAGTAGACCATCCACACCCGGATAGTTAATATTAAGGATAGAAGGTGCTACATTCGTGAGAAGATACAAATTATAAGATAATTGTTAAAGAGGAACCCCTCGTGTAAATTTTATCGAATCTTACTGAATAAATTATAATATTTCAAGAATAAATTGATTCGGTTTGGATAAGCCCAAGTGGGCTTAGGTAGGTGGCCTAGGAAAAAAAAAAGTTACTTGTAGAGACTAACCTCTTATAATATTAATTTTCCCCTGTGAAGTAGTAAATTACTTTTCAAAATTGCTAAATTTATTTAGGTAGGTAGTAAATTAAACCTTCCGTAATTAAGTCTTATAGCATAGTAATTTACTTCTTGTGATTGCAATCTCGCTTGTTTGATCACTTATTGCAATGATATATTTCCTTTGTTAGTAAATTGCTTATGTCTTTCGTAATCACGGTCATTCTATAGTTTATTTTTTTTCAACCTAGTAATCTCCATTGTGAGATGGTAGCAATCATTCGATAAAATAAGTAGTATATTCTTTTACAATTTTTTTTTCCTGATGGAAGGGAGCTCTTGCTTTCAGATTAATCATATACCTCTAAAGCCCCGATCCTATCTTAAATGCCAATCTGCGCAATTTAGTGTTTGCTAATTGCTCGACCATTTTTATGACCATTTTTATAGAGGAGCTGGTGATGATTTTTTTTTTTTTTTTTGTGCCGCGGGTTGGGGGGGTGTGGGTTGAGTGCGTGCACTGGGGTGGTTGACAAGTCAACATTGTGAATTTAAGGTGACCCTAGGGGGTTTTCGTTCCCTTTCTCCGCAAGCCTACATGATTGCGCCCGTCTGGGTCGAATCTTGGGGATATCCAGCTTACTCGCCAGCCATGGATGCAATCTCAGCCGTGGCGCCTTAGCACGCTTCGACAGTGCTGATTGATTGCTCTCAAGTGCTTTGGGGTGCACGGGATTGTCATTCACGTGGGGATGGGGGTGGGGGTGTGGTCGGCACACTATGTGCTGCTGTTTGGAAAGTGGGGACTTTCCATGATGTGGTGAGAGGCCATTGGCGGAGAGGTAGAATGGGCAGTGGGAAAGTTACTAATAGGGACAAATCAACCGCGATTACTTTATTGGAGTAGCTTGATTATTGTAGAGAAACAACACAACCAAACTTGCCAAAATTAAGGCCCACCGCTATTAAGAATTATTGCCCTTTTTTGTTTTCAAATATTTTATATTGCTTCTAAACTGTCCTTCGAAAATATGGGGAGACTGATATGTGTCGACTAATATGTGTCAAAACATAAACAAAAGAGCTTTGTTTGTCTTATTGTTTTGTGTGGTCTTCCATCCTTTGGTTTGACCTTTGCAATATGGGGAAGCATTCATCTAATAAGACGGCCACAATTGATAGATCAAGATTGATAGGACTATCGCTTCTTCCATGTGTTTCCTTGCATCTCGTAATTTTTCTTTACCGCAATTAAGAAACTCATAATTTGATTTCAAGGTTGAAGTGAGCAGCTACTTCTGTAGTTTGATGGATGATTAGTTGGCTTTTTAATCTCAATCTCTTCATTGTTTACTTTCTAATGATGACACTCTTCCTCAAGCAAGCTCTTCTATATGTAATGGAACTTTATGAACTTTTAATCTATCGGAATCACTAATTTCGCGAGCAAATACTGCAGGTTGCATTTCCTAGCTTGGAGACATTAGAAATCAGAGATATGAATAATATTGAGATAATATGGGACAATCAAATTGCTGCGGATTCTTTCCACAAACTGAAATCGCTTGAGGTGTGGAGCTGCAATAAGCTTTTGAACATTGTTCCATCTTGCATTCTTGTACGGCTCAAGAGCTTGGAAAGTTTGGAGGTACGATCATGTGATTTGCTTGAAGTTGTTTTCAAACTTCAGCCACTAAATCCTCTAGATGGACATCCTGTTGTTGATTTGCCATTAAGAAGGCTAAAGTTAGATGGATTACCAGAGTTAAAGTGTGTATGGGATAATGAATTCCACAGTCAAGTCAAATTCCAGTGTCTCCGTTTTGTTACAGTTTCTAGATGCAAGAGCCTCACCTCTCTATTTCCAACCTCGGTAGTAGTACTTCTAACCCAACTTGAGGAATTGGAGGTACGATCATGTGATTTGCTTGAAGTTGTTTTCAAACTTCAGCCACTAAATCCTCTAGATGGACATCCTGTTGTTGATTTGCCATTAAGAAGGCTACAATTATTTGGATTACCAGAGTTAAGGTGTGTATGGGATAAGGAACTCCACAGTCAAGTTAAATTTCAATATCTTCGTTTTGTTAGAGTTTCGGATGCAAGAGCCTCACCTCTCTATTTCCGGCCTCGTAGCAGTACATCTAACCCAACTTGAGGAATTGAAAATTGATGAATGTGGCATTGTGGAACTTATCAAGATGGAAGACAAAGGAGCTCTCCAGTTTGTGTTCCCAAAGTTAACCTCCCTCATGCTTCAAGATTTAACAGAGTTGAGGTGCATCTACATCGGAAAATATGTGTCACATTGGCCAGCATTGAAGACCCTAGAGATGTGTGGCTGTCATAAAGTGGAGATACTTGCGTCACACCCAAAGAATGATATGCCATTTGATAAACAACCTCTCTTCTTGGTAGAAAAGGTATGACCCATAATTATTATTATTATTTTCTGCTTTGATGGTGAATATTGGAAGTCATGATTAATTGTTATGCTAGCCAACTAAATAATTAAAATTAACGAAAAAAATAGTTGTACTAAAGACAGAACATAATCGCCGAATCCCCCTATGGTTAAAATTGGTTGCGTTAAGCATAACCACGGCACCATAAAATCTAGATAAGTCAAAGTAGAGTTACTATTCAAATTGTGATTTTAAATTGAAATGAAGAATTTAAAGTAGTCACTACATATACACAAGTTGGATAATTAATCTTCAATGAGCTCAATTGTTAACTCTCAAAATTATGGGGTAACTATATAGTAAAATATTTTGTAATATAGTCATTGAACTTTTATTTAATCACCTAAGGCAATAAATTTTCATCTCTTTATAATTTATGCACTTTGACAAAAAAATCCAAAATTTTCCGGCGAACTATCAATGTGCAAGACACGTGGCTAATTTTCTAAATGGGCTACTATTTCCACTTCACTACCGAATCATCACCTCATTGGAAAATCTACTATAATTATTTAATAGTCACTAAAAACTTGCAAGATGATCATTCTCCTTTTCTTGTACTTTCTCATATGTGATTGCCTTTCCTCTTTCTCATATGTGATTGCCTTGTTCGAGGCCATGGGTCTTAATGAGTTTTAGCATTGCAATTTAGCAAGGTAACACTTCCTACCGTATATTTCTTTTGATGAGTTATGTAACTTTCTCTCAATATTACAATGATTTTATATATATAAAATCACACTATGTCATATAACATTGACAATTACAAAGTTTTAAATGTTATCAAATCCCTATGTTTTACATAATACGAATTATGAATTTAGCCTTTTTTTTTATTCAAAAAAGGTAGATTCATATGAAATGAGATTCAATTTAATGAATTACTTGTGTTAAAAACACATTCTAATTTTGCATAAATGAAAGATTCCACGCTTGAACAAATGCGTGAGAATGCTGCTAAATACCGAGTAATTGAAGAAAGAGATATGCAACGGAGTCTCTCAACTTCTGCTTATTGGGTAGGCATATAGGTTATTGAGTGAAGTATTATGAGCATTTTGAAGCTTTCACGTTAGCATCTGTCTTCCATGCATCTTCCAAACGTAACTAAATATAAGTACTTTTTATCAAAATAAAAAAAAAAAAATTTGACTAGCTGGCAATTTATGTTCATCGACAACGCTATATTTTTGTTAATTTTGCCACAAATTTACGTATATTAAAGTTCATATCAATTCGTTGTTGGAAATTTCCTATAATATGGGCTTACATTAATTAATTGATTTTCTATTTTAAATAATCGGGTTAATGGATATTCCAATATTTGTTGAACCCTAAAGTGATCTGACTGAATTGGGTATTGGCATCTATTGTAACGGGCCTAGTTGAGCAGCAAAGTGTAGGCAATTGTGTTTAACTGAAGCCCGTGATGGGAAGGGCCCAGTTGACACGCTATTGATTAGGGTTTGCTAGGTCCCCTCTCTAGCCTATAAAAGGGTAGGTTATACCTATCAGTTGCTTTGATCCCATTGAAAGCTGCTATACTGAAATAGGTCATAGAGAGGAAGATCTGGTATTCCGATAGATCCCTGATTATCAGAGTGATCTAGGGTGATCTACTTTTCAGCAAGTGAAACAATGGCTCAAACAGTACGCTTTAATTCCATTTGTATTTATTGATATTGGTGTTTTATAATCATATATGGATCCGTAATTTCTTTGATTGAAAATTATATGTGAATAAATTTTCTACATGTGGTATCGAGCCGATCATATATGATTGTAGAACCCATTTTTTTTTTTTTTTTTTTTTTTTTTATGGACAAATTCGAAATCCGCCACTTTGAGCCGAATATGGACATTATATTTTCGTATGGATATTTTGCTTGATTGATCCTGAAACCATAGGGCTTTTGTTCTACATGTCAAGATCTTTTCAACCATATATAATTTGCATAATTTCGTTGAGAATTGAGAGAGAATTTCAGATTTGAAATTCTAGGGTTTATACGTAAAAAAGTTCTAGAATTTGCAAATTACTTGCAATCGATTGATGTATGATGTAAACCGTTGCATGGGTATTGTTATATATATATTTTTTTAGTATCCTTTTTTTTGTTGTATTAAATTAAATTTTTTAGGGCTTAAATTTAAGAAAACCGAATTTCGGCCATAGAAGGCTTAGATCCGATCGTGTCCTCTTGATTCTTGGGGTTAAATGAACGTGTCGTCGATTCGTCATGAAGGGTCTCGAGGGTATGTCGCGTGCTGGGTCGGCGATGGCTGGAATAGTTAGATTGGTTGCGTATTTCATTAGATCTTGCTGTGTTTGCCTCTTTTTGCGATCCTTTTTTTTTTTTTTTTTGGTAATCCGAGGGTTCGATGCTTCGTTCTCGTTCCTCCGACGCATTTACTGGTGGATGTTACCGACGAATGATCTCCGTCGAATAATGCCATGGCCATAAGTTCCATGTCAATGTTTTCAGTGTGACATAAGTAAAGAACCGACTTTCATTCTGGTTCGTATTTTGTTTTTGTGTTTTTCATCCTGCGTTGCGTGTCTCAATTTTGATTACTTGCTTCAAATAAAAAAAAAAAAAAAAGTTTTGTCGTTGAAATTACATGACGTGCTTTTCTCTCGCAAGCTCACAATGTTCTTGCGCAAAGGTGTCTTACCGATATATGGAGCTTTAAGATCTCCACTTATATGTTAATCATCTGGTTATGATGTTGCAGCACGCTTGTTCGATTTGTGATGAAATCCATTCTTTTTATTTTTTATGTTTCAGGTTCGAGCCCAGAACCTTGATTTTAATGTTAGTTCGGGCTCACGCCCAGAACCAAGAATAATTTTAAAAAAATAAAATAATAATAATAACCAATAAAAGGTTGGGTGTGGGCTAGACCCCACAATACCTGTGTGCTAAGTGTGCTTAATAATCGCGCTCGCACAAAGTCCAGTTTAAGGGGTTTCGGGTATTTTACTGTGAATCAAAGTCTAGTTTCAAACTCTACAAGAAAAGTAAGAAGGGACAAGTAAAATTGATTTTCTAATTGATGGTTGTTTACCCCGGAAGAAAATAGAAATCGTAACAACTCATTTGTTCATTGTTGGTAAACTAGTCATGTAAATTAGTGTATGTGCCTTTCTTTTGTCTAGAAATTTAGCATTTACTATTACCGGCGCTTATTTTGTTGTAAGTGCTCAATTATGTGAAGCGTTCTACTATCTTATCCAGTGAAGGTTCTTGGATGGTAATATTTGCATAAATTGGTGATTCTCTTGGTCTTTGTGGTGATTTTCCAGCTAGTTTTAGAAATAAGGAGAATAACTATTTCATGCTAAAAATTACTGCCCACTAACCGCAACATAGAAATCTATTCATTCAAATACTTTGCTAATCTGTGTTGTCTGTGGGAAGTTAGAGAATGATCTTGAACTTGCATCGCGTACGTGTTGTGCAGGATCATGATCTGTGGGAGTGATTTTTGTATCGTTGGTTGGTTGTTGATGTCTCTCTCTTCTGTCCTTAGTGCTGAGTTTCGTGCCTTTGTTCTGTTTTTTTTTTTTTTTTTTTATGTTACTAATTTAAGAAATATATGGCACTTTTCTTGCTTCCCATCGCCCATCATCGGAGAGCTTAGCCTATGGGTAGTTAGGATCTCGGGCCCAAAATTTGTGGAAGTGATGCTTTCTTTCATAACATATTGCAATTCTTGTTGTAGAATCAGCGTTCACTTTTCTATTTGTTGTTTTGCCTTGGTCTCTTGCCTTTATGTACTTGGGACTTGACGTGAGTGCTTAAGATTTGCTGGTGGGGCTTTTATTTATTAATTTAAAGATGAGGACCTATTGACTAAAGGTGACAAGATGGTGGGTTGTTTTCCGTCGAAGTAATTGGTTACAAAGTGCTTGCTTAGAGTGTCCTTCATTCTGTTTTAGTTGAGGTCGAGATTGATGAATGTACGCAGCTTGGGTGCCATTCCTTTTCTTGTAAAAATTGTAGTTTTGTCTCTGGGTGCCTTTGTTTTGGATTTGGTGACATGAGTCGTGCTGTTGGTATGTAGTATGTAATTGGGTGCCTTTGCAATTCGTGATCCAGTCGAGCTTTCTAATGACTGTGAACATGCGCTGATTGCCCTGCGGAAAGAGCAAAAGATTAGTTCAGGAAAAGTTCTGATGATCTAATGGTCTTAGTGTGTAACTCAAAGGGAAGGGAAAGAGAAGGAAACCTGGAGGAAATCCGAATCCTACGGGCGTGGTTTGGTTTAATTTTTTCAATATTATTAAGGTTTATGATATCGAATACACAGGAAAACTACAGGCTAGACTTCTGACTTGAATTGTCAACTTGAGGAAATTTGTTGAAAGATAAAGAATGGTACTTTCCACATACAAGAGTAAGATAATACTTAATTTTGTGTTCGTTTTGGGGAAATGATCCATTGGTTCCCACTATGTCGGAGTCAATTGTCGAATTGACTTGGGGTCCTTTGCATTATTTCTTCATGAAAGATCGAGGCTGAGCACACATATGACATGTAAATCTATTCAATGTGCAAATCACCCGGCTCGTTCCTCTAGTCAAAATCTGTTTTTGGAGTTCGAACTGCCATTCTTTTGACCGTATGTTGGGCAGCTCATTATTGTTTCCTTGACTCCTTTGGCGTGAAAAATAATACAATCCGCCCCATTAGAATTGAGATTTTATGAGGCGGTGTATTGCCACAGAAGCTGCTCAATCATTATCCTGGCCTTTCTAGGCTTACCAAAGTGCTATCATGCATTCATGGATGCCCAAGAAAGGTGCTTTTGATGAGTGATAATTTAGTCTTATGCCATTGCACTGGAAACTGCTGATACATGAGTTGTTGTGTTGGCATGCTTAACTTGAAGGAGGAGTCCAATGTACTTAAAGAGTAGTATGACTTGGGACAATTATTCTCGTCGCCTGCATTATACATTCTCCTTGAGTTCTGAATTTCCTATGTTAGCCCTTTGCTCGCTATGCTTTGTTGTAATTTTTACATTCCAAGCTTCGTTATTCTCGTCCAATCTTACGCAGCGTGTTTGACTTATCCTCAATGCCACCATGTTTTCATCACGATATATATATATATATTTTTGGGCTGCCTTTCTTTCCTGATTGTCATCAAGTTGTTTTGGTTGACTCAGATTTATTTCTAGAATTCATGGCTCGGAAAAGTACGAGTCTTTCTTGTGTGTGATAGGTTAGTGATATATTAAGGAATAGTTGGAATTGTGGTAACTTCTGGGTGTAAGCTTAGATTGGATGCTGCATATTGATAAATAAATAAATAAATGAAATTGTGGCAAAAATTGTTGTTTGATATATGCAATATGATCTTGGGAAGCACATGTTGTAAAGTGCTTCATATTGTTAGATGAATTTTGGGCATATATTTTTGGAGTTTCGTATTGATAAAAATTAGTATATACAATTACTCGCCCAAAGGGAGTTATTGTGTATATTAATTTGAAAATTGCATGAAGATAAATTCCAAAATTAAAAGATGGGGATGTATGACTCAAAAGATTTATCTGCCCAAAGGGGATAAATTTTTTGAAAGTTATGTGTAATTCCCCTCTATATTGATATATTAGAGACAAATGATGGGGATGTATGACTCAAAAAGATTTATCTGCCCAAAGGGGATAAATTTTTTGAAAGTTATGTGTAATTCCCCTCTATATTGATATATTAGAGACAAATGATGGGGATGTGTGACTCAAAAGGTTTATCTGCCCAAAGGGGATAAATTTTTTAGAGTTATGTGTAATTCCTCTCTATTTTGAGATAATGGAGATATATAATTTAAAGGATTTGTCTGCCCAAAGGGGATTGATCATTGAAGATTATATGTAATTCTCCTTTATCGTCTCTATATATTGATATCATGGAGATGTATAATTTAAATGATTTGTCTGCCCAAAGGGGATGGATCATTGACAATTATGTGTAATTCTCCTTGTTATTGTTTCATAATCTTCGTGTTATGGAAAATAATGGTGCATTATACACTCTGCCCAAAAGGGGAGTTTGTGATGTGCTAATTATTTTGTTGAATTGTTCATTGCCCATAATTGATCTTATTGAATTATATGTGACAATAGTTGTGTGTTATTTTAAGAATGACAAGATTATCAATGCGTCCAAACACATGGAGATCAAATATTATATTGTTAAGGACTTGCTCAAAAAGGAAGACATTGTGATTGAAAATATCATAACCGAGTCTATGTTAGCGATCCTTTAATAAAAGATTTACGACCCATTTTGTTTAAAGGCCATGTATAAGAGTATGGGTGTTTTAAATTCTTTTGATCTCTTTTGTTAGTGGGAGCTATGTATAGTTTTTTTTTTTTTTTTTTTTTTTTTGGATATTGTAGTTATATGCAAACAGATAATGCTTTTATGATGTTTATTAAAGCATTTATATTGATAATTGTTGTTAATTCTTTTGTTATCATTTCTCCTATTGATTGAGAAATTGAAGTATAGAACAGTATCTTTAAACAAATTTTAGTTTAAAGATGACTGGATGTCACTGATTATGAGATCTCATGTTGGATTGTGACATAATTGTGCAATTTCATGTTGTTAAGAAATCGCACCATGGCAATTTCATGTTGTTTAGAAATTACGTTAATGCAATTTTCATGTTGTTGAGAAATTGCATTGAGGACCGATAAGAAATAGTGTATATTTTGATCACATGTTGGCACTATTTCTTACTACACTACTAGGCCCATGATCCATGAAAATATAATACTTATTATATGTGATTATGGAAGGTCTTGTGTTGTGGTATTTTCTTAACACATTGATCTCCATAGTCCTATACCGAGGTTATATAGGATTGGATTGGTATTGAGATGCCATTATTGGAATATTATTTTTTTAAAAGTTGTGGCCACATAAAACAAAATTTTCAGTTATTAACCCGATAGTGTCTTTTTCAAATATAAAATCATTTTCAAAATAAAATAAGTTAATTAATGTAGCCCAAGTGGGAGAATGTTGGAAATTTCCTATAATATGGGCTTACATTAATTAATTGATTTTCTATTTTAAATAATCGGGTTAATGGATATTCCAATATTTGTTGAACCCTAAAGTGATCCGACCGAATTGGGTATTGGCATCTATTGTAACGGGCCTAGTTGAGCAAAGAAAGTGTAGGCAATTGTGTTTAAGCGAAGCCCGTGATGGGAAGGGCCCGGTTGACACGCTATTGATTAGGGTTTTTGCTAGGTCCCCTCTCTAGCCTATAAAAGGGTAGGTTATACCTATCAATTGCTTTGATCCCATTGAAAGCTGCTATACTGAAATAGGTCATAGAGAGGAAGATTGGTATTCCGATAGATCCCTGATTATCAGAGTGATCTAGGGTGATCTACTTTTCAGCAAGTGAAACAATGGCTCAAACGGGTACGCTTTAATTCCGCTGTATTTATTGATATTGGTGTTTTATAATCATATATGGATCCGTAATTTCTTTGATTGAAAATTATATGTGAATAAATTTTCTACATTCGTGTCATTTTAGAATTTGTCAAATAATCATTTATGAATATGTTAATTTGTGTAATGAATTGCTAGCCCTTTCAATTATTATATTTTTTATATATAAAATTCCAATGGTTCTCATGGGCATGTACAAGCTTTTGGGTACTTTGAAACTCAATGGATGTATAAATTTCGTAATAAACACAAATAACATTACTCAAGTGACAAAAAAAGAACATGCTACCATCTTGTTAATATGATAGAAATGTTTGTTACGTCATAAGGTAGATTATACACATCTCCAATATTCTCTTTTAGAGTCAACACTTTTGGAGTCATTTCAAATAAAAATATATCGTCAAAGCGAGCTAAAAAGAAATTGTAAATATTGGACAGTTTTATCACAACATAAACCTTATTAAGAAGTAGACTATAAGGAAGTAAGCAAAATTGCATTAAGAGAACAAAAAAGAAAAAAGAAAAAAAGAGGAGAAATTCCAATCATAAATGCACGCTTGTGGAAGGGAAATTAATAAAAGAAATAAGAATGAAAGAAAAACATGAGGAGAGAGAAGATCGCAAAAGTTTGACATGTATACACACGTATACATATATATCTTCTTTTCTTTTACAATTTTTTTTCCAATGGAAGGGAGCTCTTGCTTTCAGATTAATCATACCTTTAAAGCCCCAATTCTATCTTATATGCCAATATGCGCAATTTAGTTTTTGCTCTAATTGCTCGACCATTTTTATGGAGAATGTGGTGACGATATTTTTTATTTTTTTTTGTGCCGGGGGAGGGTTGGTTGGGTTGAGTGCAGACACTGTGTTGGGGGTGGTCGACAAGTCAATGTTTGTGAATTTAAGGCGACCCTGGGGGTTTTCATTCCCCTGCTCCGCGAGCCTACGTGATCGCGCTTGTTTGGGTCGAATCCCGGGGATATTCGGATAAGTCGCAAATCATAGACGCAATCTAAGCCGTTGCGTCGCGCGCGCCCCAGCGTGCTTTAACAGCGCTAATTGACTGCTCTCGAGTGCTCTGGGGTGCACGGGATTGTCACACATTTGCTATTTATATGTAACATATATTTTAATCCTTACTTTTATTTAAAAAAAAATTCAGTTCATTTTCTTCCTGATTAACTTATCCAATCATGCCTTCTTTGCAATTGGATAAAGCAATTGTTTCTCGTCATTGTGTAGAAGTGCAACTAATTGAATGAAACCCATTTAAATTTAGTTTGTCATAGGATTTGAGTAATTTTCAACTTACATGCTGCAAGTACACCTATCTTAATAGGGTTTTATAGGGAAACATTGCAGCGAATTTTGGCATTAGAATAATCCATAATAACGTGATTTCATAATCTTGTGAAATGGATTCACTGAATTTAGTTATCTAACTTTGTTATTATCTATAAAATATAATGTCTAGGTGACTTAGGTAAAAATCAATAAGAAGAATGGGAAGGGGATTGAATTTTCAAATAGTAGCAACGATGCTAATCTAAATGATGCATTTCTTTTCCATATCATGTATTTCAATAAGCACTTTGTCATTGCATAGGTCCTACTACTATAAACGTACACAATTTCATGCATGTTCATGCTTGCAAGCATATGAAATTGTGTAAAAGATTTAAATATATTTGTAAGCACTTCTGGCATAACAAACATAAATCTTCAACTCATGCTAATATCTCATAGTCGTAGGCATTAGTTAGTGGCTTTTAGGAAAAACAACATGAAATCCCCCATGAAGATTTAAAGCGGTACACGTTCACTTCCAAAATATGTTATATTTATTATGAAGTTTGGAGCATAGCTATGTGATGTTGTCATCCATTGTTCCTTTTAAAATAGCTGACTAGGGAGGCTATCTGCATAATGAAATAAAAAAAAAATTAGTGTTTTCTATGATTGTTTTATATGCTTGGGATATATTTGAAAGCCCACTAGACGTTTTGCTTTTTTCATGAAGTCAACCGTATTATTACTAATTTATGTCTTAATCTCTGTTTAAGATCATCGCATCTTTTTCCTCATTTTTCTTTATTTATTTTGAAATTTTTCAACTTGTTTTAGTGCACTCAAAGGCCAATGGACGATTTAAGAAAGATACACAAGAATTGCAACTTTATCTTAAAAAATCACATGTAACAAGCAATTGAGTCCTAAATATGTCTAGGGGGAAAGTGTCATAAGAGTCTTAACATTTTAGTAATGAGTCAATTGAGTCCTAAACATATTAATTGGAATAGTCCTGACATTTTCAAAAATAATGAAAATCAAGTTCCAATGTTAGTGTTGTTGATAAATTTCATCAACAGAAATGATAGCATTTTATTTTTCATGAAGTTAAGTATGATTTTGAATAAATCAAGGGAATGTACATAGCATAATTTACCGGAAAATAACTCACAAATTCTATGTGAAGCGGTGAAAAATCATTGTCATTTTCCCAATTTGTTTAATCAAAATTTGGGCATAAAATTATTAATAAATTCACATGATTGAGTTTTTTTGTTTTTTTGGCTCATTTCTAATCTACTTCATGTGCGTTATTCCTTCAGTATGGTCAAAATCATGGTCTTAATTGGTGATTAAAACGAAATGATTTTCAATCAAATACTTGGTTGAAGCATAATCCCAAGGTGTGATTTTGTATAGTAGACCGTAAAATTCAAAATAAAAATAATTAAATGATTTTATATAATAAACGTTTATCACCTAGAGATCCAATTTAGAAAATTGTCTCAAGCACTATGTAATTAAGAATTCATGAAATATGAAGCCGATAATTTAGATCATACAACAACAGTTATTGGCATTTAATTGAAATTGAGGCTGTTTATGTATAGTTGATTAAATTGGTTATTGTTAGTAAGAGAAGTAAGTAAAGCAAGGATAAGAAGTGGTCCAATTAAGGAAAACGCATGGCCGTTTTGTACAACAAAAATTTCTTAGAGCCTTTTAGTTGATGAGACATGATTGCTCTATTATAATTACGTAATAAAGATACAGTCATTGAACTTTTATTTAATCACCCAAGGCAATAAATTTTCATTTCTTTAAAAATTTAAGCACTTCGACAAAAAATCCAAAATTTTCTAATGAACTATTGATGTGGCTGACACATCGCTAATTTTCTAAAAGTGCTATTTTTTCCACTTCATCACCGAAGAAGCAACTCACTGGAAAATCTATATTAATATTTAATACGGAGTACTCACTCTTCATTAATATCCTTAATGACCATCACTTAAACTTTAATTTGCAATTTAATTAATTACTTGTATTAAAACATATTCTGATTTTACATGAATGAAAGATTCCATGCCCATACAAACAGGTGAGAATGCTGCTAATTACCTAGTAATTGAAGAAAGAGGAATCATGCAAAGAAGTCTTTTAGCTTCTACTTGTTCGGTAGGTGCATAGGTTATCAAGAGAAGTATTTTGAGCAATCTGAAGCTTCCCCATTAGCATCTTTTTTCCAAACATAACTAAATTATGTACTTTTGGTCAAAATAAAAATATAAAATTGACTAGTTGGCAATTTATGTTTACTGGACAACAATATATTTTTGTTAATTTTGCTATAAATTTACGTATATTACAATCATATCAATTCTTATCATTTTCGAATGTGTTAGATAATCGATTACAAATATGTTAATTTGTATCACAAATAGTCAGCCCTTTCAATTCTTATATTTTTTATACATGGTATCCTCTTTTATAGTCAACACTTTTAGAGCCGTTTCAAAAATTAAAATATCATTAAAGTGAGCTAAAATGAATTTGTAAATATTGGACAATTTTATTACAACATAGACCTCATTAAGAAGTGGACAACCGGGAAGTAAGCAAAATCGCATTAAGAGAACATATGAGAAGAACCGAAAAAAAAAGGAGAGAGAAATTCCAATCATAAATGCACATGTGTGGAAGGAAAGATAATAAAAGAAAAAATATGAGGAGAGAGAAGATCACATAAGTTTTTTTTTTTTTTTTTGGTCGAAAAAGATCACATAAGTTTGACATATGTGAATTTAAGGCTACGTGGGGTGCTGTTCCGCTACTCCACGAGCACACGTAATCGGACCCGTCCGGGTCCGCCACGTGCGTGCGCCGCGGTCGAATCCTGGGCACTGGGTAACTCGAGAGCCACAGACGCAACCTCAGCGTTGCGCCACGTGGGCCCAAGCGCGCTTGACGACGCTGATCGACTGGTTGTGAGTGCTCGGGTGCACGGGATTGTCGCTCATGTAAAGTGGGGGAGGTTGGGGAACTCTCTGAGGTACCGTTTTGAAAGTAGGGGCTTTTTATGACGTGGTGGGAGACCATGGGCGGAAAAGGGAGAATGGGTGGTGACTTTGCATTGCATTTGGTTTTTCCTTATAGAAAGTCTTGCTGCGTGGGACTGTAAGGATGTTTTTCTTTTTTCATGAAGTCAATCGTATTATTAGTAATTTCTGTCTTTAATCTCTGTTAAGATCATTGCGTCTTTTTCCTCTTTTTTTGTTTTTTGGAAATTTTCAACTCGTTTTAGAGCATTTGGAGGCCAAATGACAATTTAACTAAAACAGATACACAAGAATTGCAACTTTAGCGTTAAACACACGTAATAAGCAATTGAGTCCTAAATATGTTTGAGGGGAAAGTATCTTAGGAGTCTTAACATTTTAGTCACGAGTCAATTGAGTACTAAATATATATTATTTGGAATAGTCCTCACATTTTGAAAGATAATGAAATCAAAATTTTCAACAGAAATGATAACATTTTGTTTTTCATGAAGTTCAGTATGGTTTTGACCTAAATCAAGGGAAGGTACATAGGTTTGGTCCATACTAGAGTGGAACCTTGATTATCCTAATTTATCGAAAAATGACTCACAAATTCGTGAAGTGGTGAAAAATCATTGTCATTTTCCCGATTTGTTTATTGAAAATTTGGGCTTAAATTTATTAACTAATTCACGTAATTGATTTTTCTTAGCTCATTCCTAAACTACCTCGTGCATTATTATGGTAAAAAATCCTGGTCTTTATAGGTAAAAGAGTAAAATGAAACGATTTTCAAGCAAATACTTGGTTTGAAGCATAATTCCAAGGTGTAGTCAAGGCTTGAGCGTATGAAATGGCAATTGAGATATAGTAGATCGTAACATTCATAATGAAAATAATTAATGATTTTGTATAATAAATCATTATCATCTAGAAATCCGATTTAGAACATGGTCTCAAGCACTATGTAATTGAGAATTTATGAATATAAAGTTGACAATTTAGATCATAACAACAGCAATTAATGGTATTTAATTGAAATTGAGGCCGTTTATGTATAGTTAATTGGACTACTAAACTAGTAGGTGGAAATTATAGTTAATTATTTAGCTAGCTTTAGTGACAACATTTAAGAGGAGATCCTTTTCGTTTATGCACCCATTGTCTATGACACGTATGGATGGGCGACTTGTGTCATCTTGCTTTTCTTCCCTCCACGAACCCCCCTACCCTCTCTCTCTCTCTCTCTCTCTCTCTCTCTCTCTCTATATATATATATATATATATATATATCCAAAAGTTAATCAGCATCGGGAGAGGGCCTGTATCTTCTCTCGCTGAAGGGGCTGAGAACCGGATCTGCTTGCCCCCACCGTAGCCATGCTCATTCGCCACCACCAAGACCGGCCACAGCTCACCTCCATCAACGTCACCAACAGCTGGCAGATTCTACCCTCATGCCCGGTCATGTCCCTTGTGGACCTGACGCAAATTCTATCTCTAACCGTTTTTCTTCTTCGCTTGTAATCACCGTCACGAATTCTGTCATGACCAACAAGCTCGACGCTAGCACAAGGCTTGGCCTCATCTTCCTGAGGTCGATTCTTCAGCGACGTGAAGAGGGAGAACAAGAAATTGGTAAAAAGAAAAAAAAATGAAGAGAAAATAATGTGCCACGTGTCTAACTATTGGTGCGAGGAGTAGACAGTAGGTGTAAGGACCGCATCAGATAATCCACACCCAGGTAGTTAATACTAAAGATAGAAGGTAATAGCCATAATGAGCTACCAAATGTGATGTCGTTGGATAAAAATACAGTAATTTATTGGATCTCAATTGGATAAATTGTAATGCTTCAGTCATAAATTGATTGGGTCTGGACAAGCCCAAGCGGGCTAAGATGGGTAGCCCAGGCGTCAGAAGGAAGTTACTTGCAGTAACTGAACTTTTATGATAGTAATTTTCCCCTGTGAAGTAGTAAGTTACATTTGAAATAGCTAAGTTTCCTTGGGTAGATAGTAAATTAGACATACCTTCCGTAATTAAGTTCTTATAGCCTTGTAATTTACTTCTCGTGATTGCAATCTCACCTTGTTGATCGCTTATTGCAATGAGATATTTTCCTTTTGTTAGTATATTGCCTATGCTTTTTGTAATCATGGTCATTCTATAGTTTCTTCATTTATTTTTTTCAAGGTAGTAATTCTCGTTGTGAGATAGAACAGTACTTTCTAGCAATCATCTGATAAAATGAGTAATGTAAGTAGTAACATAACCTACAAGGGAGCATGTTACCTTATAGGAAGTAATCACCCTGAATGTAATTCCTTTTGCTTTATGGATTACTAATTTTTTTAGTCATCAGCAAACTGAACTGATGCTATTTCTTGATGATTGTAGTTTCCCTTATTGTTAATAGATTGCAAACAAAATCTAATCGTAATACCACCCACGAATCTAAATTGTAAATGCAAATATCTTGTAGTTGTAGGCATAAGTAGTGGCTTTTAGGAAAAACCACACGAAATCCCTATGAAGATTTGAAGCGGTACACATTCACTTCCAAAATTTGTTTATATATATTATGAAGTATTGAGCACAGCTATGTGATGTTGTCATCCAAAGGTCCTTTTAAAATAGCTGACTAGGGAGGCTATATGCATAATGAAATAAAAAATTTAGCCTTTTATATGATTGTTTTATATGCTTGGGATATATTTGAAAGCCTTGTACAGTTTAGCTCTTTTCATGAAGTCAATCGTATTATTAGTAATTTTTGTCTTAATCTCTGTTAAGATCATTGTGTTTTTTTCCTCAATTTTTATTTATTTATTTTGGCAAGTTCCAACTCATTTTGGCGCATTCAAAGGCCAAAGGATGATTTAACTGAAGCAGATACAGAAGAATTGCAACTTTATTGTAAAAAATCACATGTAACATTTAAATGGTAAAATGCCCAAAGGGATGACATCCACAATAAAATCGAAGTTGAACAAATTCATGTGATACTTAAAAGGTTAGGAGTAAAGGTGTGCTCCCCTTAAAGTTCATGAGTGCATTGGGTAATTTTCCCGTGATTTTTGTGTTCTCTTGCAGGTAAATGAATGTTATATTTATAAATTAGCATTGTATAATAATGAGGAAAAATATAAGAGTGTTGAAATTAAATAGTGATATTATGGAGAAAGGGAGGAGGAGAAAGCGATTAATAATTAGTGGCTTGTTGAGAGAGGAGTTCTAAGATTGTCGTACAGGCAATTTGAAATACATGCGAATCAGGTTTCAATGTTAGTGTTGTTGACAAACTTCATCGATAAAAATGATAGCAGTTTATTTTTCATGAAGTTGAGTATAATTTTGACCTAAATCAAGGGAATGTACATAGATTTGGTCCCTAATAAAGTGGAACCTTGACTATCAAAATTAACTGAAAAATAACTCACGTATTCTATGTTAAGTGGTGAAAAATCATTGTCATTTTCCTGCTTTATTTACTCAAAATTTGGGCTTAATTCTATTATTTAATTCTCGTAATTAAGTTTTTTTCTCATTTCTAAACTACTTTATGTGCGTCGAATTAATTTTTGGCTCATTTCTAAACAACTTTATGTGTGCTGTTTCTTCATTATGGTCCAAAATCATGGTCTTAATTCGTGAAAGATTAAAACAAAATGATTTTCAAGCGAATGATTGGTTTGAAGCACATTCCGACATATAGTTGAGGCTCGGGTGTATGAAATGGCAATTAATATATAGTAGACCGTAACATGCATAATAAAATTAATTAAATGATACTATATAATAAATCTTTATCTCCTAGAAATTGGACTTAGAAAATTGTCTGAAGCACTATGTAATTGAGAATTTACGAATATGAAGTTGATAATTTAGATCATCACAACAACAATTAATGGCATTTAATTGAAATTGAGGCCGTTTGTGTATAGTTGATTAAATTGATTATTGTTAGTAATAGAAGTAAACTATGGATGAGTAGTGGTCCAATTAAGGAAAACGCACGGCCGTTTTGCACAACAAAAATTTCCTAAAGCCTTTTAGTTGACTAGACATGATTGTCCTATTAGAATGGCGTAATAAAGATATGTGGAAATTTAAGTTGTCATAGTAGATTTACGAAGTATGAAATGGAAGTTTGAGTATGGGCCTGTGGCCTAGGGCCTTTGTGGCCTATTGTGCTATGGCACGTATCGATGGCCGATACGGGTCATCATGCTCTTCTCCTTTTTGTGGGCCCCCTCCTCTCTCTCTTTGTTTGAAAGTTGTTTAGCATCGCGAGAGGGACTGCGTCTTCTGTCACTCCTACTCACCCCGCGCTGAAGGGCTGAGAGCCAGATCGGCTTATTGACACCGTCGACACGCTCATCGTGATCCGTCATCTCCCTTGCGGATTAGGCGCAAATTCTATCTCTATTTGTTTCTCTCATGAATTCAACGTGACAAACAAGCTTGACGCTGCTATGAGCCTTGGTTGTGCTTTTCCGAAGTTGATTTTTCGGTGGTGTGAAGAGAGAATGAGGATTTGGTAAAATGAAAAAAAAAAAAAAGAAGAAAAAAGAGAGGAAATAAGGTGCCGTGTGTTTAACTATTGGTGCGAGCCATAGACAATACGTGTATGGAACGCAGTAGACCATCCACACTCGGATAGTTAATATTAAGGATTGAAGGTACTACATTCGTGAGAAGATACAAATTATAGGATAATTGTTAAAGAGGAACCCCTCATGTAAATTTTATCGAATCTTACTAAATAAATTATAATATTTCATGAATAAATTGATTAGGTCTGGATAAGCCCAAGTGGGCTTAGGTAGGTGAACCTTCCGTAATTAAGTCTTATAGCATAGTAATTTACTTCTTGTGATTGCAATCTTGCTTGTTTGATCACTTATTGCAATGATATATTTTCCTTTGTTAGTAAATTGCCTATGTCTTTCGTAATCACGGTCATTCTCTAGTTTCTTTATTTTTTTTCATCATAGTAATCTCCATTGTGAGATAGTAGCAATCATCCGATAAAATGAGTAATATATTCTTTTACAATTTTTTTTCCCAATGGAAGGGAGCTCTTGCTTTCAGATTAATCATACCTCTAAAGCCCCGATCCTATCTTAAATGCCAATCTACGCAATTTAGTGTTTGCTAATTGCTCGACCATTTTTATGGAGGAGGTGGTGATGATTTTGTTTTGTTTTTTTTTTTTTTTGTGCCCCGGGTTGTGGGGGGGGTGGGTTGAGTGCGTGCACTGTGCTGGGGTAGTCGACAAGTGAACGTTGTGAATTTAAGGCGACCCTGGGGGGTTTTTGTTCCCCTACTCCACAAGCCTATGTGATTGCGCCGGGTTGAATCCCGGGGATATCCAGGTTACTTGCGAGCCATGGACGCAATCTTAGCCATGGTGCCTTAGCGCGCTTCGACAACGCTAATTGAGTGCTCTCGAGTGCTTTGGGGTGCACAGGATTGTCGTTCACGTGGGGGTGCGGGTGCGGTCGGCACACTATGTGGTGCTGCTTGGAAAGTGGAGACTTTCCATGATGTGGCGGGAGGCCATTGGCGGAGAGGTAGAATGGGCGGTGGGAAAGTTGCTAATAGGGACAAATCAACCACGATTACTTTATTGAAGTAGCCTAATTATCATAGAGAAACAACACAACCAAACTTGCCAAAATTAAGGCCCACCGCTATTAAGAAATATTGCCCTTTTTAGTTTTCAAATATTTTATATTGCTTCTGAACCGTCCTTCAAAAATATGGGGAGACTAATATGTGTCAAAACATAAACAGAAGAGCTTTGTTTGTCTTATTGTTTTGTGTGGTCTTCCGTTCTTTGGTATGACCTTTGCAATATGAGGAAGCATTCATCTAATAAGACGGCTACAATTGATAGATCAAGATTGATGGGACCATCGCTTCTTCCATGTGTTTCCTTGCATCTCGTAATTTTTCTTTACCGCAATTAAGAAACTCATAATTTGATTTCAAGGTTGAAGCGAGCAGCTACTTCTATATTGCCACTTTTGATGGAATATTAGTTGGCTTTTTAATCTCAATCTCTTCATTGTTTACTTTCTAATGATAACGCTCTTCCTCAAGCAAGCTCTTCTATATGTAATGGAACTTTATGAACTTTTAATCTATCAGAATCACTAATTTTGCGAGCGAATACCGCAGGTTGCATTTCCTAACTTGGAGACATTAGAAATCAAAGACATGGATAATATTGAGATAATATGGGACAATCAAGTTGCTGCGGATTCTTTCCACAAACTAAAATCGCTTGAGGTGTGGAGATGCAATAAGCTATTGAACATTGTTCCTTCTTGCATTCTTGGACGGCTCAAGAGCTTGGAAAGTTTGGAGGTACGATCATGTGATTTGCTTGAAGTTGTTTTCAAACTTCAGCCACTAAATCCTCTAGATGGATATCCTGTTGCTAATTTGCCATTAAAAAGGCTAGAGTTAGATGGATTACCAGAGCTAAAGTGTGTATGGGATAAGGAACTCCACAGTCAAGTCAAATTCCAGTGTCTCCGTTTTGTTATAGTTTCCAAGTGCAAGAGCCTCACCTCTCTATTTCCAGCCTCAGTAGCAATACATATAACCCAACTTGAGGAGTTGGAGATCAGTGAATGTGGCATTGTGGAACTCATTGAGAAGGAAGATGGACTAGTTGCCAGGTTTGTGTTCCCAAAATTAACCTCCCTCAAGCTTAAGCATTTAACAGAGTTGAGGTGCATCTACATTGGAAAACATGTGTCACATTGGCCAGCATTGAAGACCTTGAAGGTGCGTGGCTGTGACAAAGTGGAGATACTTGCATCTTACCCTGAGAATGAGATGCCACTTCTAAAACAGCCTCTCTTCATAGTAGAAAAGGTACAACCCAAGATTATTATTATTTTTTGCTTTGTTGGTGAAAATTTGATGTGATAATTCACAGTCTAGCGTCTCATACAAGCTTTATATACGAAAATGTAAACTATGTGGCTCTTCGTAAATCCATAGAAATATTACAACATTGAAACATCATATGTTCTTCAAGTATTGATTGAACATTCTTGTCATTGCCCAATGAATCAAATGCACACTCATCGATCCCCCTTTAAAAAAGTAGGGGCTAATTTTGATGTTTTAGCTCTCTCTTAAGTACCACAAAGATTGAAAACACATGGCATGTGGTGTGATCTTGTCATGGTAGAAGTGTATTAAGTTATCACTTATGTTCACATATGAATACAAGTCAAAAGTAAAAGATCAATGGTAATGTTGATTTGATGAGGGCACATTTTCTTCCTTTGAATCACATGAGACTCAATATCTTAATGTGCATTACTATGCGTGGAATGCGACACTTATACCATGATGCAAACATTTTCTTTTTACTAAGCTGGATTTTGATTTGGATATTTTACCAGGGTGCGTTCTCAAATCTACAAGAGTTAAAATTGAAATCATCCAAAGGGATGGAGATATGTCATGGGAATTTTTTTAATGAAGAACTTTTCTGCAAGCTTAGAGTTCTTAAGCTTTGTCGTATCGTAAAGGAATCTGCAATGTCCGCATGTCGTTTCGTTCAAAGTTTGACCAACTTAGAAGAGCTAGTTATATGTGAATTATATCTAGGAGAGCGGAGCATCAATGTCGAAGCCGTGGGAGGCCAAAGTCATAAGCTAAAAGTAGTATCACCAATTTCAAGATGTAATCAACATCTAAAGACTCTCGATGTGTCACATTGTGATGTATCAAATATGTTCACATCGACAATAGCAGGAAATTTGGTGGAACTCACAAAATTGAGGATAAGTAATTGTCACATGTTGATAGAAGTCATCACGGAGGAGGGAGGTAAAGAGGGGCATGTAGTGGCCTTCAAAAAATTGAAGTATATGGAGCTTGATGGATTGAAAGGGTTGAGATGTTTTAGCTCAGGTGGACACATTATGATGTTTCCTCTCTTGGAAGATGTCACTGTTACTAGATGTCCGAACATGAAGTTCTTCTCTGAGGGTCCAATAGAGGCACCAAAGTTGGAGGGAGTACAAGTATCAAAAACGGAGTGGTTTTGGAAGGAAAACCTCAACACCACCATCCAAAGTATGTTCGAACAAACGGTATGCATCATTTATCAAATTCTATGTAATTGCATGGTTTTGATCAACATAGAGTGATTTCTTTTTGCTAACTAGAAGTTTACATTTAATGATGAATCTCTGACAGGGTATAATTGCTGGAGTAAAGTTTATGCGGCTGTCTGAGTTCTCAAAGTTGATTGAAAAATGGCACAACGAACTTATTCCCATCAATTCATATTGGCACTTAAAATATCTGGTGGTGTATAAATGTCCATTGTTTATTAACGCTATTCCATCTAGATTGATGCTTGTTTTAGGCAAAATGAAAGCATTGCAAGTGTGTGATTGCGAATCACTAGAAGAAATATTCAGTCTTGAGGGAAGGGAGACTATGAAAGGCACTCAGGTGCTACCTCAGTTAGAGTATTTGGACTTGGTCAATTTACCAAAGTTGAGGCGACTATGGAACAAAAATCTTCAGGGAGAGCTACGCTTCAATTCTCTAACATACCTGGGCCTTTATAATTGCAGCAACTTAAGGCATGCTTTTGCTCCATCGATGGTTCAGTGCCTTGCCAATCTTGAGCGAATGGTAATAAAGGAATGTGGTCAGATGGAAGGAGTAATTGCAGAGGAAGAAGGGCAGGGAAGTGCAATGGAGAAGATTACATTCATGAATCTCAGTGAGATGGAGTTGGAATGCTTACCCCATTTTACTAGCTTCCTCTTGGGAAAGAATTATATGTTGTGTTGTCCTGAATTACAAAAGCTGACCATTGCCCATTGCTCCAAGATGAGAAGTTTCATTCAGCAATCTTTGATGGAGATTGATCATGACACCCCTTCACTTTTTAATGCACAGGTTAGTTCTTTTTTTCTTTTCTTTTTTTTTCATTCAGAGGAAATGTTATGTTTTTGTTATTACAATGCTTTTGTTTTTTTGTTTTAGATTATCATCTTGTCAAATTAAAATATGAATATCTCAAGTTCCTGATTCGTGAATCGAATGTCGAGGTAAATGAAATCGTGAGATTCAAAAATAAACAAAAATTAGTTTTCTTCACAAAGATGCATATCAGGTAGGAGACAATAATAAGTTTTCGCTTACCTCTGATACGAAAAGTATAACACTCAGAAATCCACTTAGCTTCCTCTGCGCCTTTTTATTCCAAGACCCCGATCTTCAATCTCCCCAACCCCAATGTCGAGTTGGCCCATCACGAACTGAACGAGATTTCTTTTAGGGAAAAAAAAAGAATCTAACGATTAGTAATATTCATGTGCTTTGTATGGATTTATGTACATAATCTTTTAATAATTAGTACAAAGATTTAAAAATTTTCTAATCCTCAAAAAAGCCAAAAAAAGAAAAAACTTTTAGTTTTGTTTATACATACCATTCTAGAAGTGTTGTTTTTGTGTCAGCTCATAAGATCACATCATGCGCTGTAAGGTTCTGAAAAAATTTACCAACATAACCATATAAAAAAATATTCCCTTTCTACAATTTGAACTTTAAAGTACTATATATAGAATAGCATCTAAGATATGGCAAAACTACATCCGTTTTGCATGTTGAATTTCAACTTGAAGCATACAGATCTAAGAATTCTTTCCTTATATAATGTTGCATTATTAGAAAAGGGTAGGCAATTGGAGAAGAAAATGGAGGAATTGGAGAGAGCGGCCTTTTTTAATTGGAGTGCTAAAAAATTTCATTTAAAGTGGCGCATTTATTTGTGATATGCAAACATGAAAGTTGCAGAATTTGACAAGTCGTCACGGCAGCGTTCCAAAAATTAGAGGGAGAAGGCGTTGCCAGTATTATTTGTCAATTCAGCCAATTAAAAGCTAGTGTTCAATATACCATTGATTATAAAAATCAAACAAAATACAATTTCAAAATTCGACAATTATTTTATTCATTCGACAAAATTTAGGAGAGGTTGCCCTCAATGTAGAATGTTGAGGAACACACAGATACACACCATCGTATAATCTTTTGAAGAAGGGAAATCAATCCTCAAATTTATTTAGATCAAATTCAGTAAACAGAAGCTAATATCTTTACCGTCACTTCTTAAATTGGAAATTAACGCATACTGACCGATCGAGGCAGTCTTTTTTGTTCCCCTTTTGTGGGCTTTTTAAGCTACAGATTCTATGGAGGTTTCAATTGTTGCTTTCTTTTCTAACGGAGGAAATGCTTGCGCGTGTGTTTTTATTTTTATTTTTATTCTAATGCTTTTGCCAAATTTTTTATTGTTGTTTGTGAGGAGAACATTTCACCATATCTAGTATCCACGTACTTGTTTACTCTTTAATCATAAGAGTCATCTCTGATTATGCATTTACTTCTAGTGTCATTTATTTGTCATACGTAAATTGTCATGTAATGGTATACCCCATGTTGTTAGCGTAATTCAAAAAGTAACCGTCATACTCAATTTAGAATACCAATAGGTTGTAAAAAACGCAAAAATAGTCATACGATTTTCTTATTGAGACAAATTGTCATCACGTTAATTTCATTTATTTGTCATATATGAGCTATCATGTAATAATAGGTGTTCCCCACATTGTTAAAATATTTAAAAAAAACTCATAGTAACCCTCAATTTATAATTTTGATTTAGGGAAGTGTGGAAATAGTGATTTGTTTTTTGGTTGTGATAAGTTGTAATTGCATATATTTTATTGCAACCAGCTTAAAAATATATATTACTTGCTTCTCCACGGACAAGTCATAAGAGTTCGTGACACAGTTGTTTTTCTCTAAATAACCAGAATGTGGTAAAAGGAGGGGAAGATCTTGCTGGACCGTTCAATACTTGCATGACAAGTTTGTCTTTTTCCATGGTCCATGGACTTAGGAGAAGTAAGGAAATATAGATTTGGTAATTGAGGTTGTAGCATGCCGTAATTCTTTAATTTCTTGATAATGAGATGAAAATTCCGCGTGGGCACTTAAATAAACAGTTCATAATAGCTCACGCAATGGTTTTATGTTTTTCGTACCACCAAAATATTTCATTTGTTCACGAAGACTAATCGCGTTTGTCTAGGGGTCCTTTTTTTTGTGTGTGACACTAGCATTAAAATTTCATGTCATGTGAAACTTACGCAATTGCAAAAATATTCATTTGGTATTTGAGGTTGTAATTGCGTTCTTTGTATCATAACTCATTGAAAATTTTTCTTCTTTTCTTTTTTGCGCACGAGTATTAATAATTATTAAGGACAGTAAGGTCACTAATTTTCTGGCACCGCATTTCATGCTTGTCGTAATGCAACATACTCTACCATAATCAGGACTCACTGAACTGAAAGCATTAGTCAACTCCTCCCTCTTTGTGTCCCTAACAAGCTCTAGAATTGTCATCATTTACGAGAGCTAGGATTTGAGGTGATAACTCAATGTAATCAAATTTACTGGGTAATTTTTTTTCAATATGGCAGGTACAATTTCCCAAACTTGAGATGATGGTTCTCTCCCACTTGGACGACATAAGCAAAATATGGATTGACAGTCCTCGAGAAACTCTTACTTTTGATTGTTTACAGAAAATAGAGGCTAAGAACTGTAAGAGCCTTGAAAATCTATTTCCGCATTGGGTGGCTAGAAGTCTAAACCAAATTGAGGAACTTTGCATAGAGTCTTGTGAGCTCAAGGAAATAGTTGCGAGAGCAGATCCACCCTCTAATACTGCTGAAGTTCTTTTCCCAAAACTAACATCTCTGGTGTTACATGATATGCCACGACTCAAGAGCTTTTGCTCTAACTTGTCCACTTTGAACTGGCCATTCTTGAATGAATTGCGAGTGACTCACTGTGACAAACTGAATATATTCTCCGTTACCACATCCATAAACAAATGGGCTCAGAGAGACGATCAACACGACCCTTCGGACCATGAAGCACACTTGCCACTTGAGAGGGTATGTTTGCAAATGCTCTTCCCCAATTTCTACTTTATTCTTTAATTCACCTACTATATCTTATGTCAGTTGCATAGACATGTCACAATTTGATATCATATAAAACATGAACCCCTTGCCTGTCAGTTTGAAGACAACAAAAGATATTTCTAATCTCTTTAAGCACACTTTTCATTTGTGGACACCAGGATGTTGTAGCAACACTAGTGGCACATTCCATTACCCAAATCAAAGATCTACAGATTTTCGTTAACAGCATGACATATTCTTAATACGAGATGAATTTGTCAGGGTGATTCTTGAATTGACGGTGCCAACTTAACCGTACTGACATTTAGCAATTCCTTTTCAAATCGCGGTGGGATGACCAGCTTTCTTTTAATGTTTCTTGAGTAAAATGGAATTTCATTTGTTTGTTTGATCATTCCTATGCCAATAAGTTTTTTCCTTTCTATCTAAGCATTAGTACATGAGCGCACAGCGAACCCTGTTGGCGAATGGCCATGGCCCATGGTAGAGCATTTGGTTACGGTAGTATTTTGTAGTATGAGTTTACGGTTGTATTAATGAACCGTAAGAAGATGACCACCTTCCATGGCAATTAACCAACTCAATTAACCTTTTACAGCACATGCTTTATTGTCTTACTTTTATTGAATTTACTTCTCTCATTAAATTGGCAAATTGGCAGGACATTCCCATCTTAGAAAGACTTTTATTGGTTGATAAGGATATTGAGATGATATTGGATGGAAAATTTCCTGATGACATCTTTGGCAAGCCAAAAGTACTAACATTGACATGCTTTCATGATGAAAAGGCCGTCTTTCCTCCTAGATTCCTTCTAGAGAGATTTCGGAATCTACAAAGCCTAGAGATTTTCTGTAGTTCCTTTGAAGATATATTCCCTAATGAAGGGCTTGTGGATGAGGGCTTACATGCAGTGCTTGAAAATTTAAGAGAACTTAAGTTAAGCAAGCTACGCAACATAAAGCGCATTTGGAGAGAAGACTATTTGGTGGCAAAAATTCTTCAAAGTATTGAAACATTTGAGGTTTGGGATTGCCCTAGTTTGACGACAATATTTCCAGCCATGGCATCCTTTCGGAATTTGACAAAGTTAGTGGTGAAGAATTCATCTGGGTTGGTACATCTAGTAACTTTTTCAACGGTCACAAATTTGGTGCATCTCACTGAGATGACGATAATAGGATGTGAAAGAATGAAAGAAATAGTAGCAAACGATGGAAAAGGAGAAGGAGAAGTGATTTCTCTTGAGAAGCTAGAAACACTGAGATTACAATATCTGCCAAGCCTGTTATGCTTCTCCTCCATCAAAAGTTGCATCTTTAGGTTTCCATTATTAAATGACATTGAAGTGGCGGAGTGCCCGAGCATGAAGATATTTTCTAAGGGTACAGTAAGCACACCAATACTTCGTTATCCAAGACTGTTTCGACACATATGGGATGTGCGCTGGGAGGGTGATCTGAATGCAGCCATACAAAAGTTATCAGCATAAACAAATGCACATAAAACTAGTAAGATCCAATTAATGTCACTGTCATCGTTTTTCTGTTCCCGCTTGCCTCTGCTTCTCTAATTGTCCAACACCTTAAGCACTATAACTTCTATATCTTTCATCTTTTTAACTTGTCTAGTCACTGATAAAGGGGAGGGCAGGTGATGTAATTGGTACAGAGATTTGGAAGTTATTGAGGCACAGTCAAAGGTTGAGATGAAGAAAACTTTAAATGAGGTAGGGATTCTATTTCCAATTTACCTCTTTCTCGCTAATTTTTCTGGTGAGGTAATTCTCTATTTTTTTTAGGATTAATAAGAGATGATATTCTAACAAAGCGGGGTGTGTTTGGCCCTATCCATGAAATATCAGCACAAATTATTCCATATTCCCATCAGTCCAAAAGAGACTCGACTTGGATTTAGTCGTCGCTCTTCTTGGGCTTGAGCGATCTGGTTCATAGCTTGATTGGCCTCATGTGGCAATGTCTGAAGAAAGCGTGTGAATATTGACCGATCAGGAGTCTGCATTATCCTACATACTTTTCTCTGAATAATGACCTAGAGACGAAGGATGCCGTTAATGCTATACAATGCTTTATATAAATCCTTCTATGACAATTACTTACTTGAACCTTTCCTAATCGAGTGCAGAGGGCTAATTGAAATGTTCCGGCAGGTGAAGATAGAGCACGTGTTCACGGGGGGTAAAGACTTGCTTGTTGGACTCGCACGAGTGGTGTTGACCGAACAAAGCAGGTGGAACTTTTCGCACGTGTCAAAATGGTGGCCACCCTAGCAAACGGTCCACAGCAGTAATTTTTCTAGGTTCTTTCCTAATTTACTAGCAAGCATGGGAAGGCGTGTCGCACCTATAGCTAGAAATTTAACTTCGTAAGTCGTGCTTCAAATTAGCAATTTATAACATGCTAAATACTTTGGAGGAAATTGTGTAATTAGTCCTAAACTATTTTCGCACAAAGATTTAGGACTAAATTGTTAAAGTTGAAAAGTTTAAAGCTGAATTGATATCCGCACAATAAATTTAGTACCTAATTAAGTAGCTTTCTGTAAATAATAATATAAAAACTATATTTCATGCTGTGGCATGCGATGGCCCAAATGCTTCTTGATTGTACCGAACTGTAGATGGAGAGAAAGAGAAGTAAATACCATCCCCGTGTGAGCTGATTCCTCTATTTTTGGCTTCTCCATAAATTTCAATACTCCTCTTGGGTTTCTTTCCTTCAATCGGGCAAAATTTTACCGTTGGTCTGATCAACATCATCAATCCCATTGTTCTCGCCTCCATCACTGAAAGCTTATCCAAACAGTGGTTTTTTTCTTGTTACAAGGGCTTTTTATAGATCAGCAAAAGCAAAACAGTGCGCTTTCCCGCCATTTCACAAAGGTCATGGCTTCTGGTCATCGTCGTCCTAGAGAGAAGATGAAAGTGGAACACTGGATATTGCCCGGTCGGGTCTAGACTATTGAAGTATTGTCCAAAATCGCTTGATTAAGATCCTAAATACATTTTCTATTCATGTGATCTCCCTCTACCCAACAACTTAAACTTTTAGGTTGATCTCATGATTATACTCTCTTCCACACTTGAATCCGGCTAATTTGTAAGTTCACGCTTGTTCACACGTCATCTTTTTAGTCTGCCGAAATTTCTTCCTAATTCCGCATATATTAGTTGAAGCTGGAAGATGGTTTTATAAACCTTCCTCAATCGTCTCTCTCTCTCTCTCTCTCTCTCTCTCTAGCTTGAGGAGAAATTTCTCAGCCCACTGCTTCTTGAAAACTACTAGCTCACCCGTAATGTTGGCAATGGGGACCCTGTTTTGTTCTATGGGATGTGGACCTGTGGACTCTAATTCACAGAGAGAGAAAGAGAGTTGGGGGGGAAGGTCAACGGTAAACAAACAAATCACGCTTGGGAGAAATCCTCTATAGAAACAGATACATGGACACCAAATTCGAGTTGAACAATGGACATTAGATAACTACATTTTGTAAATTACTAATTGAAGCTCTCATGGAAGAGAGGAGGTAAGGTAGGGGCTTTAATATCTTTACAAAAGTTCAATTTTTTTCTATAAAAAGAAAGGAGAAAACAATTTGTCTTTCTAAGACCAATTATCTTCACTTTTTGCTATTAAAGAAATTGACCAGATTCATTCCACATTATAGTTATCTTAGGCTCGGTTTGTTTTATGAAAAATGAATAGTTTGGACAATATTTTCTTAAAAATTATTTTTTGTATCGCTTAAAATAATTAGTTAGTGAAAAATATTTTCATTATTATCTTTGTAGATAATAAAAATATTTTCATTTATTTATTTTTTTAAGGAATATAAGTGTTTATTTTTAGGAAAATATTTTTCAAATCATTCATAATCCACGAAACAAACGGAGCCTTATTTTTGTGACTTCAAATCATATAGGCTACCTTAGAGTCTAAAAGCACAAGCCCTCAAACTTGCAATTATTGTCCTAAATCTACATGTTGTGTACTTCTCTCGTGAGTGTACACGGTCTTTCTTTATCACACTGGCTGTTTGAAAACATGCATGGGCAGAGTAGTCCTCGTGGATTCCTAAAGAGACATATTTATGACTTATCCACGAAGCTTAACATCTTGTCACGACCAAATTTTCGGGTGAATCACCTAGGGTTTGGCTAATGGATTATTAAGCCTAAATTTAGCTCGGGCTCCCCCAAGCCCATACCAATTCGCGACTTAGGTCGAAGTTCTTAACATGCACAACGAGTAAGAGATTGGGAGTTCGGGAACTTGGTTACATTAGATTTCTCTGACGCCCTTTCGGTACCTTTCTCTTTTATTTTGAAAAAAATGTTTGGCATGTAACTTGAATTGATTTTAATTTATCTCCATAACATATGAGGTGATCATACGAGTGCGCAAACCACCAATTTAACATCCAAGAGAGCAATGAATAAATTGCAGAAATTACCTCATAGCAACGAAAGCATCTGCAATATTAGATCAGAATTCATATCAACAATCCTATATATGATTTCTAATTAACACGCAATCACTCAATCTTTTAAAGAATTTTCTTTTGTTTAATAAAATCCAATCTATATGTAATGCAATATAACCAAATGACCTAATTCTAATGATAGACAATTTCCAACTAAATGGACCTAGCTACAATCAATTAATGACATGTATTTAATGAACCTAATTCTATATGACATTTTTATTTTCTTAAAAGAAGACACGCAATCTATCTAAAGATTTATTTAAACTTAAAATTAAACATGCAATTTTATCCCAATATGCAATGACGTGCAAAGAATGCCATAATTCTAGTTTTTTTATTTATTTTTTTTATTTTATGAAATTTGAAATTAAAATTGCCACATAATTAAACGTGCAACTTAATTTTTTTAAAAAAAAACTAACATCCTAAATGAATGCATTTTTTTGGATTTTTTTGGATTTTTTATTTTTAAAATCGAAATAAAATCCCTATTCTAAATATGTAAGATAACAAGAAATATTCTAAAACAAACTAATCCTAACTCAAATATTTTTTGGATTTTTCTTTTTAACAAAATAAAATTAACTGAACCAACATGATGGCAAATCAGATAAGATAGGGTCGATATTCACAAATTGACGAACCATACCTTGCGTATGAGATCGGGTTGGCCAATTTTTAAATAAATCGCGAATCGAATCTCGGGCATGAGATCGGATTGAGCGATTGCGAGTGGATTTCAGGTGCGAAAATCGGACTATCAATCCCAAATTTCAGAGGCAATTTCATGTCAGGGAATCTCAATCTTACATTAAGGAATAATTATACTAAAAAAACAAATAAAATAAAATAAAATAAAATAAAATAAAATAAAGTAAATAGGAAAAACTACATAATTTGATTTTTTTTTTTTTCTCCTTTTCTTCCAAACGAGGCTTGGTAGCTCGTGGTGGTTCGCCGGGGGTGGTGGGTATGGTCGTCGGAGCTTCGGTGAAGGGCGGCAGTTAGCGGACCAGTAGTGGCAGAGGTTGGAACAGCGAGTGTCAAGGGCGTTGCTGGGTCGGCGGGCTGCTACAGGAGTCGCTCGGGTTGCAGCGGTGCTGGTCATAGCTCGGAGATGGGGGCCGCTGGGCGTCGGGCGGCAGCAGCGTCGTGAGGACAGGAGACGCTGACAGAGAGCTGGAGCAACAACAGCGGAGGCTGAGTAGGGCAACAGTGGCTGTGGCAGCGTTGGGTTGCGTGGCGTTGCTGGCTTCAGGCGAGATGGGGCAGAGGTGTCTTCACGGGGCAAGGGCGATGGACGGAGAGGCGAACCAGCAGTGTAGAGAGTCGGTCACAGCAGCAGAAACGTCAGGTTGTCGTGGGTTGGCGTGAGCAGCAGCCGGCGGGCTCGCTGGTCACTGTGGTGTGGCGGAGCAGCGGCGTCGAGCTAGTGAGGAAGGCTCGTGTTGCAGTGGAGCGGCGATCGGCTCAGATCTGCCGGCGTCAGGGTGCTCAAGCCGGCAGATCGGGACAGCGGCGGTGTTACGGGGGAAACAAGCGGTGGCGCGGCGTCGTGGCTGCAGGCAGTGTCGAGTGCTTGCGGAGCGACGGTGACAAAGGCGTCGCGGGCTTCGACTGCAGGCAGTGTCGACTCGGCAAGCACGTACCCGGCTCCGACTGCAGGGCGGCGAACGGCATGGGGGACGAGCGGTGGCGGAGCGTTCGGGGCTGGCTACCGGACACGAGTGACATAGTGGCGACAACGCAGGGGTGCGGTGGCATGGCGTCATGGGGACGAGCAGCAGCGGAAGAGCTCCTAGTCTCTGTTTTTTTATTCTTTTGCTGCTGCACGCCCCTTTTTGCCTTTGCCTCTGCTGTGCAGCCTCTGTTGCTGCTGTGTTTTCTGACTTTTAAGCCCCCAACCCCGACGAAGGAACCAAAAGAAAAAGAGAAAAGGTTTTTCTCTTTCTCTTTTTGTCCTTGAACTTTTGACCTAGAAAACCTAGAAAAAGCCCCTAAAACCCTAAAACGGAGAAAGAATTTCTTCTTTTTGGAATTCAATTTTTCGACCTAGAGAACCGAGAGAAAGAAAAAACCCCTCAATGTGGCCGAGTCTTTCCATTGTCTGGCCCCCCAAACCCTACGCGAATTAGCCTATTTATAGACCGAGGATTAGTTTTTTTTTTTTTTTAAATTTTCCAAAACCATATTCACGAAGATTTCTTTTCCAAACGCAATATTTACTTTTCCAAACGCAATATTTGCTTTTGAATTGAAATCTCACGAAGATAAATCCGTAGAATCTCCCCGAGGATACGGGCTTGGGTCGATTTACTCCCTTCGTGGGCTTAGCCCGACTCATCAAATTAAAGTTTCTGAACCCAATTTGAACCCGTTTGTCACTGGCCCAATGCAAATTAAAAATAAATGCACCTAACACTATATGCTATGCAATTAACTATTTTTTCAGGGATAAAATTAACCCATAATTTTTTAATGCAATAAATGACTAAACGGGTCGCCAAAATTTAGGTGTTAACAGCTGCCCCTCTTTGAAAGCGAGCTTGTAGAGGTTGCCTTCAAAGACAAATTGAGACCTAAATTTTGACCATGCACATGTAGTGAATGATTTTTTTTTTGTCAGAAAATGAATCCCATTTTAAAATGCAATTTATATGATGCATGGAAATGCTAATGCAAATGATAAAGGAACCTACTTGAAATAACTTACCTTTAAGGAGGGTAGAGTAACTTAAGATAGTTGGCATTACATGTTTAGGACCCGTACCTTTTTACGGTCGCCTAGAATAGTGACGAGATTTTGTAAGTAAACTGCTTTCTTAGGACTCGTACCTTTCTACGGTTGTCAAGTATGGCAGCAAGGTTTTGTAAGGAAACTGCTTTCCTAGGACCTGTATCTTTTTACGGTTACCTTGATGAAAAAATTGATTTTCCAGGACCCATACTTTTCTACGGTTGCCTGAATGGGAAATTGCTTTTCCAGGACTCGTATCTTTCTACGGTCGCCTGTTAGAGCAATAAATGTTGTCTAAGACTCGTACCTTTCTACGGTCGCCTAAACGGGAATTCACTTTTCAGGACCCGTATCTTTCTACGATCGCTTGAATAAGAAATCACTTTCCAGGACCCGTACCTTTTTACGGTCACTTGAATGGGGAAATTACTTTTCCAGGGCTCGTACCTTTCTACGGTCGCATGTTAGAGCAATAAATATTGTCTAGAACCCATACCATTCTATGGTTGCCTAAACTGAGATTTTGCTTGGCTAGAACCCGAACCTTTCTTTGGTCGCCTTAATTAGATTGAATCTAGAGAAAAATCTTTGGGGGACAACTCAATCGAGTGTCGGTTAAGAGGAACTTCGGGCTACGAAACCATGCCGATTTGATAAAAGGGATTCTAGGCTACGAATGTACGCAAGGTCAATATAAAGGACTCTGGGCTATGAAAGCACACCATGTCAACATAAAGGAAATCCGGGTTAAGGAAGCACGCCGGTTCGATAAAAAGGACTTTAGGCTATGAAAGCACGCCGGGTCAATATAAATGACACCGGGTTACGGAAGCATGCCGGGTCAATAAAAATGACACCGGGTTACGGAAGCACGCCGGGTCAGTGAAAATGGCTTCATGGAGTGACTTGAACGTCAAGTATTACTCGGTCTTCAAGGAAATATTACCTATCAGACATGATTAGAGCAAAAACTGATATGCATTCATTAAAGACGTAGATGATTTGGGCTACTCTAGAATACACATTTCAAAGTTCAGTGGAGTTTTCATCAATTCAATCAAGGTTTTATGCATAATGACTTTACCATATTTGCATCACCCAAATTTTCACAGGAGAGAATTGTCGTTCAAGACAATGACATGGCTTTCTTAAGAATACTAAATGAGAGACTTTTAGTTAGAAATGACTTTCACTTACTCTCATTCAGAAGGGTTATTTTAGGAGAATCGCTCAATCTCACCATCATCATATCGACAAGGGTCCGAGTATTCTTGCAAGCGATACGACCTTACCAATCTAAGAGGTCTTTAATGAGGACCGTAATGTGGGTTTGGTCAATGGCTTAACAAATGGGACTCTTTGAGTCCAGGCAATTGAAAAAACAATTCTGTAATCATCTCTGGGTTTACAAGTCAAGAACCCTGCAAAATGAGAAAGAAATAATCTTGCTCGCACTTCTTCGAGCGATGCTTAAAACATGTGAACCCCTACGTTAATTCAAGTGCCATAATTAGGAGAGATTTTGCAATGGACGTAACGTAGGCTAGGTTCATGGGTTGAGAAACAAAAGGATTGTTAGGCTCAAAAGTGTTTAGGGGGATCAGAGTTGGTAATCATATTGACATCTCCAACAATTTTCTTTTTCACCGTCGAAGATTTTCTTCATATCAAAACTCCATTGATTGCAATAGCATTTGGGTTTTTTAGAACTGCCTTGTTGGGGATACGACTCACTATATCATGTGTTTAATTTTTCTCTTTTACTAGGAATATTACTTTTTCATGCCCCTAGTTTTCATTCATTTTTTATTCACTTTTTTTCCATGGGCATTGGCCTTACTTTTTCTAGGCACACTGTTTTTTCATGCCTGTTGGTTCTTTTTTGAATGACCATATGGTGCTTTTAACATTTGGACCT
Organism: Eucalyptus microcorys; assembly: GCA_014182515.1. Lineage (NCBI taxonomy): Eukaryota > Viridiplantae > Streptophyta > Magnoliopsida > Myrtales > Myrtaceae > Eucalyptus > Eucalyptus microcorys. The sequence continues at coordinate 9,338,186 of CM024568.1, read as the reverse complement.
TTGGGAGGTCTTCGTCTTCTGTTAGCACTCTAGACCATACTGTTTGAACAATTGCTTTTTGCCTTGCCCCAGTGTAGAGGATGATCACCAACTGGGTTTAAAGAAATGAAATTGCAGGCTTAATTGGGCTATGCAAATGATATAAGTATGTAAGATAGAGAAATAAATACTCTTCGTCATCCTAAGGTATTTAAATTACCACATGAATTCAATGTAATAGCACGACTTGAAGATTAATGCAAGTGAGAGTAAGAAAAATTATTTTCGTTTTCCTCATTTCATGATGCTGTCTTACCTCCCATTTGCCCCAATGTGGGGTGGTTTTTAACAGGGATAATTTGAAAAAAAAATCTTTATAAGTGTATGAGGCTCAAAAGGGTTAAGCATATGAATCACCTATAGTGTTTGAGATAGAGAAATGAATTGTCCCTCATCATTTCGGTCATCGTACTTTTTGAGAGAGAACTCTTTTCCTTACGAATATTGAACTTTTTACACTTATCTCACAAGTATATAGGTAGGGGACTGTGTATAGGATATGTGACATCCCGAATTTTCAACCTATCTTCTATTGAATTAATCGGGCATTTCATTGATGCGTTTATAGGGCTATTCTCAGAGTCGATCACTCTCAATATAACTAGACTATCTAGGGAAGCCATTAAGGAATTTTAAGGCAATTGACTTGAGAATTCGACCAGGAATCGACTTCTCGACCGTGCTCATCTCTAGAGGCCATTACGGCATAGTTAAAAATCGATTTGAAATCAGAGATAGGTCTGTTCGACTGAGATGTGTGGCTAATCGTGGGTGACACCACTAAATTGGAAAATTCTCATCGACCGACACTAATTTGATTTTACTGTCGTTTTGGTACCCTGTTTCCGTAATTGAATCCTCGAGATTTTCAAGACAATCGAGAGTCGCCAATGTGTCAAGTGGGTTCTTTGTGGCTTGAAGAAAATTGACCACGGGTTATTTGCCCTAAAAAGTTTTGAAAATTACCCGGTAGCCTAGGTCACGTTAAAAAAGCGCCGAATGGAAATTAACCGCCAATTTAAGTTCGATTTCAAAAATTGAAGATTCTGTCATGTCACAATAAATTCTAGGACTCACGACTCAGTCTTAGAAAATTTTTCTGGCAACTGAGACTTTTTGGGAAAAAGTCAGTTTAGGATCGTTTTGTGCAGAAAAGGCCGGGAATTGTTTTTGATTGCAAAATTGAAAAGCAAGATGGATCCTAGAGTGAGGGATATTGCCAAGATGATCGAGGATGGGTTAATTGAATTTTTTGAGGATCAATTGAGGTCGATTCGAATTGAATCAAGTGACCAATTGAAGGAAATTGGTGCAAAATTCGTAACTCCCTTCATGCCTAGCCAAAATGGACTACTTCAAAGGTTGTGGCGAGTGCTTGGGTGGTTCAATGGAGGCCAAGGGATGATACTTGGCCAAGAATGGTTTTTGGGAGATATTTGTGTGGAAATTAAAGGCAAAGGGCCCCTCATCTCTCATCTCTATCCTCTCTCTCTCTCTCTCTCTCTCTCTCTCTCAACTCCACCGTCCATCTCCCTCTCTCCCTCCATCTTGTGCGACCAGCAACCTGCAGAGGAAGAAGTAGTAGCCTTCGCCACCTGGACGCCACCGCCAGCCACCGCGCGCCAAGCCGCTGTCGTCTCCGTCGTGCACGCTGCTCGCGCCAGGCCGTGCACGCCGTCCACCTTGCTCGCCTCCCCTCGCCGTCCAATCACTGTGCCGTGACCTGAGGAGCTCGACTGGAGCTACCCTTCGCCGTTTCTTCGCCGGTAATCCTCCGTCAAGGCCCGGTTTGGCCTATTCTATCTTTCCCGAGCAATTCCCACCTTGAATCAAGTTGTTTGGCTTCCGTTTTCAGCAAGATCAGACCAGGTTTGGTGTGGGTTTCTAGCCACCTTACAAGCCCGTTTTGTGGTGTTTCCAGGTCCCGAACCCGAGGCCCGCTTTGGAGTTTAACGTCCCTTGCGACGTTTCCGACGATTCGATCCGAACGGATTGTTAATTGAGTGAGTTTTGCTAACTAATCCTTACTTAGTTTGCTAATGATATTTAAGGGTTGATTAGTGTTGATTAAGTATGATTAGGTGGTTAGATTAGAGTAGATTAGTGATTATTAGTTAATTATGATGCATGTTAGGCATTTGACTAGTGTAATTAGCTAGAGGATAGCCTATATTATTTATTGAATGTATCTCGTGATTTTTCCCAACCCGTCTCGGGCTCCAATTATGCATTACGGGCCTAAATTGGATTTTTAGTATTTATTTATTAATTTTCGAAATTATTTAATTATTTATTTATTTTTCGGAAAATTAGGCTCGGATAGCCGATGACCGAAATTTTATGCTGATTGTCGTGGTGTAGTTCATTTATTTATTTGAGCTCTACGTTGTATTGAATTGATTTGTTTGTGATATTTCAAGAATTTATTCTAAATTGAACGGAAATTGAGTGATTGATTGGCAGATGGCCGAGTATAATTATTTAGCGCCAATAATGCTTTGATGGGCTAAAGTAGAGAGAATTGTGAGAGTGAAATGGAAATACCCTTAGCTAAGACCAATCAGGTACGATGTTATAGACCTACGTGGTTCGGTGATTGGAATATCACTGGCGAAAACGGCGCCTTACAGAATGCATGTAACGGTCTATTACATACATTATTATGGACCTACGTGGTTTGGTGATTAGGATATCACTAGCGAAAACGGCACCTTAAAGAACACACATAACAGTCTATTACATACATCATTATGGGCATATGTGGTTCGGTGATTGGGATATCACTGGCGAAAACGACGCCTTAAAGAACGCACGTAACTGTCTATTATATGCATCACATTGGCAAAAACGGCGCAAGAGAGAAAGAATATATGTGATTTATGGACATACGTGGTTCGGTGATTAGGGATATCACTGGCGAAAACGGCGCCTTAAAGAACGCACGTAACTATCTATTACATATGTCACCTTGGTGAAAACGACGCCCGAGAGCATTACTGTGGCTCTATGACTGAGTGTACGATTGGAGGTTATATAGTGAGGAGTAAAATGACCTAGAGATGGTCCGATTGACATGTAATCGACTAGGTTGATTGATCAATGATTTAATCTGATATCGTGAATTGATTGATTGTTGGATGTGATATATGAGGCATCTGTGTATGACCTTGAATTGCAAGTTGAGACTGAAGCCAAGGTAAATCCTCTAACTCATGCTGTGCATAGGCAGCTCATATGGCATATTGGTTTACTAATCGAGTTTTAGGGGGTAGAACTCGCAGAGACGTGATCTCAATGGTTATTGTATAACCATTTCAGGCCCCTAGATGACAGCACCTCCACCTCCTCATCCTCCTAAGCATTTTGGTGTTCCAGTGGAAGTCACAGAGATGGAGACTCACTTCCCGATTCATCCCCACCCTGAAGGACTGGAGTATGTTCTAGTTCAATCAACTGTCTGGGTTGATGTGGGAAAAGATGCCCTGAGGCCCCACAAGTATCGATCATGGTACCGTGAGTACTATGATGGGCGAAGGGTGGGTCCCATGCCAGAGACTGATGTGCCTATGTTTGTCTTGGAGGAGGCATTCGGGAAGGGGACAGCCGATCACAAGGATGGATTGATAGTGGATGCAAATGACCTGAAGCTCGAGAGCAATACTGAGTCACCGGTATACTCAGTAGCAGGATCCAACTGGAGCATGCTAGAAGAATGGGAGATAGCCGGGCAAGAGGAGGGGCAGGAGGAGGTTCAGGACTGGGAATGGCCAGAGGTGGAGCTTGTAGCAGAGGAAGCTGAGGACGAGCCTGAGGTGAATTTTGAAGAAGAAGAGCTCGAGTACGAACTGGAAGAAGATGAGGAGTTAGAAGAAAACGAGCTTAGTGAAAAGGAGTTGGAGGAGGATGACCTTGAGGAGGATCCTGAGTACGACCTGGATGAGGACTAAGATCCCATCCTGTTTTGTCATACCTTGTTTATATGTGGATAGACGTTGGACCAGACCTATGTTAATAGTATTGTAGAATACTATGAGGTGCTTGTATAAAAGTGTGGTTGTGAATTTTTAATATGAAAAATATGGCCATGCTTTTCTATCCCAATGCTTTATTGTCTGAGGATTTATAACTGCTTCCGCATGTGCTTATTTAAAATGAAAGGGGTCGGCGATACATAATCATGGGATATCGCATTCTAAAATCAACCAAGGTAAGGGATGTGTGCGTGCTTAAGGATTGGGGCGTGACTGGATAAGACTTGCATTTCATCATTTTGAGACATCTCATTTAGCATTCTTAAGCATTGATGTCATTCCAATGAATTGTCCATCTTGACAAATCTCCACATGAAATTGGTGAGTTAAATAGATAAAACCATTATCGGAATTCTCTTTTCAAAAGAGCCTAGCAACTTTAAGCATGAAAAGCTTTCGTGACTTCAAAACAGACAATTTATTACACTAAAAAATGCTCTCATAAGTATGAAAAACATGATTTCAAGCGTTCATTTAAGAAATTGTCCCACGAAGGTACTGTCTCAGCAATGGGTGTCCTTGGATTGCCCCTATCGAAAGGGAACAAACACACAAATTGATCAATCAAGGCTGAAAATCCGATCTTTGATTTGATGAATTTTTACTTTTTCCCCTGCACAAAACAACGTGCATGAATAGGATACTATGCAATATCAAAGTAAATGCAAATGTAATATCTATTTTGGTTTGGGTGGAGATTTTGTCTTAGTTAGGTCACTACCAAAATCTATCATGCCCCCAATTTGTCATCTGCAAGGAAAAAAACAGAGTGTCATTTCCCAAAATTAATTATGTTCAAGGACGAGACGTACCTCTTCCACCAGAGAATAATGGTCCTCTTTACTTGCCCCTCATTTCATTAAATCTTTAGGAATGTGTTCTCAAACTTGTTGAGTAACAATTGGGCTAATTGATCTATCATTGAAACCTGATATGCCTTTTCAGATTCTTTCTCATCAGGCCAAGAAAGTAATACTCATGAATCATATGTGCTTGAGTTCTTCACCCTCCTTGGTCCTCAGGAAAATGAGATGGTTTAAAAATCTCTCGGCTTTCTCCTTCGAGTAGAAATTTCTCACTTGTTTTGATCCGTCATTTTAGCTCTTGACCATGTACGGATGGGTGAGTGGGATAGCTCCATAATCACCTAATCCAAATGAACGGAAACATGGAAGCATGAGGTGTAAATAGAGAGTCAATCCATAACAATGATCTAATTGATTTTTTCAATTTTTTTTTCATTTATTCATGAAAAGTTCGTACAATAAGGGAATCTCCTAAAAAAGAGCTAGAAAAATAGACACCCTAGCAAGACCAAATTTCCTAGACATGAATTAAAAACAAATTCTCCAAAGTTTTTTCAAATAATTCATTGCATGGCAATTTTCTCATTTCATTTCTAATCGACAAAGGAATCAGATCAAATGACTAACCTAGATTGTCATGGACGGACCAAAAGTATGACAAAGTAAATTGCATAGTATGGGGATAGAAGACTTAATTTACCAAGGAAAATCAATAGCAATCACATAGACATGCACCTGAGATGAGAGGCTCGATTTTTACTCTAGATAGGCTTAGTAAAGTGAAGCCACCAAGATGATCAGACTAGCCACGGGCGTGCGGAGTAAGTCGGGTCCTCATGACTCCGGCTTGGTCAAAGAGCTGACCTAGGTTGCGGGCATGTGAACCGAGGTGGGTACTCTTGACACTAAAAAAGAAACTTCGTGATTGAGATGGGCGACTCGTACTGCGGGCATGCGGTCAGAGTGGTATCCATCTCAATACCATCCTAGATGATCCTATGCGGCCCAGGTTCGGCGGTAGGTTGTGTGTGCAAAAGTGTAGTGTAAATGCATAAGCATGCACGGCAATTTATATCAAACAACACTCCATATATGAAAATAAACCATACATTCCTACACCTCCTTGCAAAACAAAGGTCAGCAAACACTTCCCTTTATACCTCCTATCCTGCAAGAACATTTAACACCTTAAACGTTAGGGACGTACCTGGATCTTCATTGCCAAACAAAAATATTTTTCAAAAGAAAAGAAAAATTGGCCTAAGTTCACTAAGAGCTTTTAACTCAAGTCCCTAGTGGAGTTGCTAAGCTGTTGCGACCAAATTTTCAGGTGAACCACCTAGGGTTTGGCTAATAGATTACTAAGCCTAAACTTAGCTCGAACTCTCCTAAGCCCATACCAATTCGCGGCTTAGGTTGAAGTTCTTAACATGCACATGATTTTTTGCAGTTAGGAGTCGCCACTAATCTATTTTTGGTGGGTCAATTAGAAACCCAAGTATAATAACGGGAGATTTTCTTTACTCCTACGAACCAGAGATTGGGAATTCGGGGACTTAGTTACGTTAAATTTCTCTAACGCCATTTCGGTACATTTCTCTTTTATTTTGAAAAAAATGTCTGGCATATAGCTTGAATTGATTTTAATTTATCTCCTTAACATGTGAGGTGATCATGCGAGTGCGCAAATCACCAATTTAACATCCAAGAAAGCAATGAATAAATTGTAGGACTTACCTCATAGCAACGAAAGCATCTGCAATATTATAACAGAATTCACATCAACAATCCTAGATATGATTTTTAATTAACATGCAATTACTCAATCTTTTTAAAGAATTTTCTCTTGTTTAATAAAATCCAATCTATATGCAATGCAATATAAACAAATGACCTAATTCTAATGATAGGCAATTTCCAACTAAATGGACCTAGCAACAATCAATGAATGACATGCATCTTATGAACCTAATTCTATATAACGTGCACATGACATTTTTATTTTCTTAAAAAAAGACATGATATCTATCTAAAGATTTATCTAAACTTAAAATTAAACATGCAATTTTATCCTAATGTGCAATGACGTGCAAAGAATGCCCTAATTCTAGTTTTTTTTTCTTTTTTTTAATGAAATTTGAAATTAAAATTGCCACATAATTAAACATGCAACTTAAAATTTTTTTTAAAAAAAAAACTAACATCCTAAATGAATGCATTTTTTTGGATTTTTTTTTAATTCGAAATAAAATCCCTATTCTAAATATGTAAGATAACAAGAAATATTCTAAAACAAACTAATCTTAACTCAAATATTTTTTGGATTTTTCTTTTTAACAAAATAAAATTGACTGAACCAACATGACGGCAAATCAGATAAGATAGGGTCGATATCCACAAGAATGAAATTGATAAGAATGATCATGAATCTTACCTGACTATTAGCTGAAAAAAAAAAAATTAGACGTAATCACCTTAAAAATGCAGGACTCACGGCTAAGGAATTTCTAAAGGCCAAAGATCTTCAGTTTGTAGCAGGTAGCCGAATGTTTGACTTTCGATCCTTTGTTATAGGAATTACTAGTGAGACTCTCCCCGCAATAACATAGCTAAATCCAAAATAAGCAATGTCTCTCTCTAGGTCGGCACACAGAGCAAGACCCGCTCAGAGCCCCATCAATTTTTTTTTTAATTAATTAGTTATTTAATCATCGGCAAGTCTTTGCAAGGTTATTTATACCTAGTGCCTGAATCAACCTGCTTACCGTTGATGTCTTCAAACTAGTGGGCTGAATATCTAATGGCAATGTTCATACTAATCACTTATTAATGCACGAGTCATGCTAAAGACATCACAAGTACTAGGCATAGAGTAAGCGGATCATATTCAAACAATCAATTGAAATCTTGCACATCACTTTGTACATCAATTCTATCAAATTCAGTCTTAATATCTCTAGCACTACATACTAGTCTTAGCATCTCTAACAATATTCTTGATACAATTTTGGTCAACTAACAAATCATCTCTTTATTTATTCATTCGATTTCCTAAAGCATTCACTTGTTTATTAACTATTTACATCGTAATGATGAGCTAAGCTAGTTGTTGATCTAACAATTTCCAATAGTTTTGGTTTAATTACTAATAGTGTGAGCTGCAATATCCTTCCTTGACCACTCCAATCATTCATATCAATAGGGATAGCATAGAACATATATCAATTATATTAACATTTACACACTAACTTTAATACACCAAAAACTTAGCATATATACATCCGCGAAGTGGATTCCTTCCAATTTATCAAAAGGGGTTGAGGTTAGCCTAGCACTTTTATACTACTAGAGTGCCTTCAAAAAGGTGGTATCCCTTACGCATCAAGTACGCATCTAGGTTATAATACCACGGCTCAGGCTCATGGTTCGACTCTAGATCAGGGTCCACCTCCGGGTTAGTGACATCGCCATCGGTGGCATCCACGACCATGGGGTCCCAAGCAACACCCTCGGATCCCCCACTTGGCGGTCCATTAAGTCCGTCGAGAGGGCCCTAGAGCTCCCCTCCAAACCAAACATACCAGGCCACAAACCTATGGGGGCACCAGGTTAGGCAGCCCCTCATCGACTCAGATGGTGGACGTGTGCTTCTCATAGATTACGTCAGTACCCTCGATTGAGGATGGGCTCACCTGGGAGTCTTGGTCGACAGGCACCCCAAAGCAAACATGTTGAAATGGGCTAGTCATGACGAGGGCCTGAAACATTTAACAACAACAAATGAGATATACTTAGTAAGTAAACTCCTTAATCCTCACGTAGGAAGGTACTTCGCCTCAGAGACGCCCTAAACATGCACAATCCACGTACCTCTCAAATCATAGACAAGGTCGATCAAGCATGCATGTGCCACATAAATCATTAATACGATAATTAACTCGCGCATATCTCATGTGACTCACATATATCTATTCCATACATGTGCAAGCCATAACATCACTCTCATAATATATATTTAGCACTCATGCACTTTGCAGACGCGGTGTCTCGAGAATCACATGGCATTCCATACTACAATACTATTCGACATAACCGGACATAGTCCCGCCCCATCGAGCACAGCAATGTCTCGACCTCACTTGAAGACGGCATTCCAAATAAAGAGCTTTGTTTTGAAGTTTATTTGTGAACGACATCCCGTTGATGTGAAGGGCATCCGAAATCCATTGGGCATCGTCCATCATAATCATACGAGTACGGAACTGTTATGTGATCACACGAGTACATGAACCACTCAAGCCAATTTTTATCTTTCTCATTACCCAATGCAAGAGTGTTTAGTGCTCATATGTTATACTTTAGAAATATTTGCACACAAAAATGCCATGAAATAATCTCACATGATCTTCCAATGATTATTTATCCACCGAAATAATCATGCATCAACCTCATAATATATAATATCACACCATGAGTTCAATTACCAACTTGGCGCATCACTTTTCAAAATAACATTTTGAAAGAACTTATCATTTTGAAAATGAGGATTTCATAAATGCATATCACCTTTAAATATAGAATATAATAAGCACTTAGCATTCTAAAAATTGAAATTTAAGAAGTACTTATCATATTTAAAATTGCAATATAATATGCACTTATCACATTCAAAATTAAAATATAATAAGCACTTATCACCTTTTTGATAAGTTATCACATACATTATTCACTATTCATGATAACTTATTACTAGCATCACTTATCACGATATCCTATTACTTGCACTTATAACTATTCACGATAGCTTATCACTAGCACTCATCGCTTATCATATCCACTTATCACTTTTCATGCTAGTTTATCATATCCACTTATCACTTTTCATGATAACTTATCACCTCCACTCATCACTTATCAATAATAACCTATCCTCTCAATCCACTTATCATCTAATCTAACTACCATCAACCTTAATCTAACCCTAATCCTAAGTGTAACTACGACCCTAAATAAGGGTTGGGAAGTTACTCACAAGACCAGATCAAGGCTTGACAGTGAGCGGCGGCAACGAGGCTTACAAAGTGTGGATGATGGTTTGGCATGGCGGCGGCTTGACATGGGTGGCGGCATGAGGTGCGGCTTGACATGGGTGGCGGCATGAGGTGCAGCTTGGCATGGGTCACAGCGTGAGGTGCAGCTTTGTGGTGAGTGGTAAGGGACGGTGAACAGTGGTTTAGCAACAACAATAGCGGCTCACGATGTGACAAAAACGGGAATGGCAACGGCATCACTATGGTGAGGGTTCACTGCCATGGAACGGCATAAGGGTGGTGAGGGTGTGGCTCACGATGAGGCGGCACGAGCATGACTCACAGTAGGGAGGATGGCTCAGCTATGGCAATGGACGGTAGATGGTGGCTCAACCGAGAGAGAAAAAATGGGAATGAGATGAGATGAACCAAGAGATAGAAATGGGTATGGGGGTTCGATTGAGAGAGAGAGAGAGAGAGAGAGAGAGAGAGAGAGAGGAGTGAAATTGAGCTTATCTTCTCTCTTCAAGCATTAATGAGTTCATGTACAACTCTCCTTAATTTGCTTATGACTAAGCTTTTACTTGGCTCATATTGCTTCATGAAGCCTTTATATCTAAGTCCATTAATGACAAGATATCCCACATGTGCTAGAATTGGGATATGAGCTAGGTTGACTAGCTAGGTAGGTCTTCTCTCTCTTCCTTCTTCACTTTAGGCGCCACTTTTTTTTTTTGGTAAAGGTAATTATATAAATAGGGAAAGCCAATATACACAAAAATTCGGCACCAAGAACTTTCACTCATAATGCGAACATGCAGGATGAGTGGAAGGGAGCCGAAGTAAAAGAAAGAGAACACATGAATAAAAAAACAGTTGAACAAACAACAACACAAGCCTAGGAAAAATGCCACAAGGCAGAGAAACAACACAGCAAACCACCTAACTAGGTAAGATGAGTGTTGGTTTTGTCAAAAACAGAAGGGTCAAAACCTCACCCACGCTGAAGCCGCCTATTCCTATGGTTGTCTAGCACCTTGCTGAAGGTAAAAACTTTATCCTTAACGACTTTGATAAGGTGCTCCTTCAAAGCAGAGATCTCCAGCGCTTCGCCACGAAATATGATGATGTTCCTTTTCTTCCAGATTAAATGGTACAAGGCTCCAAAAGAAAACCGGGCAATGGAGTGGAAAAAATCCTTACCAGAGAGGAATCTTAGAGCCCAACCGATGGTCTCCGCCGAGGCCTATTATGCCAAGGAAGATTACATCGCGCAGCCCAGAAAAAAGCAAGAGTTGCATGGACATGGCACTTGAAAAAGAGATGATCAATTGAGTCCGGAGTGGCATTACAAAAGGCACATAATTCATAGTTGATTCTGCCATTAGATAAGAGAAGAACCTGAGTAGGTAGGCAATTCATGGTAATTAACCAAAAGTTAAATTGAAATCTAGGTGACATGGACATGTTCCAAATAAAGTGGGCCCAGGGAACACGGTCCTTCTTGGTTCTTAGAACCTCCCAAGCTGAAGCCATCGAGAAGATCCCGGAAGACGATTCCCGCCAAGAGAACCTGTCAAGGGCCCGAGCAAGGGTCGGAAGGGAAAGGTCCTAGCACTCTAGAAGAGACCTGAAATGTAGACCCGCCAGTGAAAGAAATTCAGCAACCGTCGCTTGTTGAGAAAGGCCCGAATTACTAATAAGAGACTCCGGAAGGAAAAGGCTTAGCGGGCCTTTCTGGTGCCAATTGTCATGCCAAAGTGAGACTGACCGACCATCTCCCATTTTCCAAAAGAAGGAGAGCCTAAAATCCCTTCTCAATTTTAGAATATTCTTCCACACCCAGGAGCACAAGGTAGGAGTGGTAGAGACCTATAAATTAACTCTCTTTAAGAAGTTAGAGTGGATCCAATGGCGCCAAAGGGACTCTTTATCTGTAAACAAAATTCAAATATATTTAAGAATGGCCGCTTTGTTGCATTCTCGCAACCTACGTAACCCAAGACCACCCTCATCCTTAGGAACACAGACATCCTCCCAAGCAACCTTGGTGCCTCCACGGCCAAGGGAAGAGCCCTTCCAGAGAAATTGCCTCAAAATACGCTCAATATTGTCTAACACTAAATTAGGGAGGGTAAAAACACTGGCCCAAAAGGCTTGAATAGAATGAAGCACTGACCTAATCAACTGAAGTCTTCCCATAAAGGAAAGCAACCGGTGGGTCTAAGACTGGACCTGAGTTGTGATCCGGTCAACGAGAGTAATGCAATCTGTTTTCCCAAGCCTAGAGGAAATGATAGGCACTCCTAGGTATTGCATTGGAAGTTTCCCTTCCTGGAAACCAAAAGCCATAATAATATTTCTCCACACGGGAGGAGGTCCCCCTGCAAGAAAAACCTCACTTTTGTTCTTATTAGGAAGCAATCCGCTCCATGAGGAGAAGATATCAAGACCTCTCTTGAGAAGAGTCACCAAATTCAAATCAGCCTAACAAAATAGAAAAACATTATCGACAAAGAAAATGTGAGAAAGATTGACGGCTTTACACCTCCAAAAATACTTAAAACCCTCTTGAGCTGTGCGGGAACTCAAAATCCTAGAGAAAACCTCCATGACAAGGGTAAAGAGATAGGGGGACATAGGGTCTCCTTGCCGAAGCCCTCGTCCACTTGGGAAAAAGCCATGTAGCTCGCCATTAATGGAGATGGAATATTTCGGTGTGCGAACGCAAACCATAATAAGTTTGATCATCCAATCAGGAAAACCAAAAGCTGACAGGGTGAGCTCAATAAAATCCCAATCGATTGTATCATAAGCCTTCTGGAAGTCCACCTTAATAGCACACTTTGGCAAGTAAGGATCACAGTGGAAACCTGCAAACAACTCCTGGGCTAAGAGAATACTATCCCTAATTCTCCTACCCTTGACAAAGGCATTCTGGGAGGAGCTTATCAGATCATCCAGCACAACCACTATTTGATTGGCCAAAATCTTGGTAATTATTTTATATATAGTGTTACAACAAGCTATGGGCCTAAAATCATAAACGGCACAGACGTTAGGAACTTTAGGCACCAAAGCTAAAATCGTGTTGTTGACCTCCCTTAACAACCGACCTATGGAGAAGAAATCCTTCATAGCATCTAAGACCAACGACCCTACTAGCTCCCAATTGCTCTTATAGAATTCTACTGTAAAGCCATCCGGTCCAAGAGCTTTGCCACGAGCCAAAGAAAACAGAGTATCACGGATCTCAGAATCCAAAATCGGCATAGAGAGAGTATGAACCTGGTCAACCATAAGCGGCCTTCTGATGAACTCCTTTAACTCCTGCAACGAAGGCTTCACAATAGCAGCTTGTGGCGACAGGAGGTTAGAGAAGAAGGAGACGAATATCGAAGGCACCAAGTCCGGATCCGCGACTAAGGAGCCACTTCAGGCGCCACTTTTCCTTCTTGCATACCCACAAATTTGTCTCATTAGCCTACTAGCTTCTAAAAGGAGTAAAATGGGAATTAAACTAAATTATAGTCCAATTCACTATTCATGCACATGGGCCAATTTAATGCATATGTTCCCAGAATTCAAGAATGGGCTTGAATGGCTTAATGAGCCCTCTTGGGCCGCCTATAGTGGGCGTGAGGCCCATTGGGCCTGCTTGTGGCTTGGGCCCTTGTGGCTTGGGCCCTCGTGGCTCCTCATTCACAGCCTATTTCTAGTTTTCTGGAATTTCGTGATCCGCCAATGAAAATTTGAGTTTTCATCCTAAAGTACTTTCTTGTGGTCTATCAATTATCGTCGTAATTTTACTCCGTAGATAGGGGACGGCTTGAGGATGTCACATGCCGTAATTCAAGGAGGAACTTCTCTAAAAGAAGGAGATGTATGTGTGTTCGAGCTCATTAGAATTGATAATACTGAACTCAAAGTCTCCATTTTTTTTATTATTATTTTTGAGATACCACATAGACTTTCACATATTGATCAGTAATTTTGGAGTATGTGGTAGCACAGTCGAAACCGGTGATAGATATAACAATGGAAAAAGAGTAGAAAATGAGACAAAATGAGTAGTTAAATCACTTCTTTTTCTCGGGGAGCAATCAGGTGTATCAGTAATCAGTTATTGTCCCATTATCTAATGGTGGTCTGTTCTTAAGATAACATATTTTTTGAGAACGTCCTTTTAAGATAAGATTGTAGATAGGCACCGCTAAATTAGACCACCCAAAGATGCAGTTAATTAACATAATGATTTATTTCCGCGACCATTAACTAATTACTAATATAAAAAAGGAGTATGGCCATCTAAATTTGTGCCTAACTATGATTTCTGAGATCATTAACATGGGGTTGGGAAATTAGTATAGGCCATATCAAGCGATAATTACATGATTTCATCGTCAAAAAAGGGTGGTTGAAATTCACCAAGCATTACTCATTGGTTATGGTCACCTAATAATTTTCGAATACGAAGTCAACTCCACTTTTCGTATAATAATATCTAATAAGAGTGCTACAGAAATGGATTATTCACCGACCAGCGGCAAAATATCAAACCTTGAGAGCAAATTTCTCTCAACTAAAACGGAAGATGTCGTAGAAGCAGATGATCTTGAGTAAAAAACTAATCAATTTCTCATGCTCCGAGTCGATTCAATTTCAAGAGCAAGAGGCAAGCAAAGTATAATTCATTTGAAAGCTCATGTGATTACATTTATAGCTCCTTGAAAGCCCCCGGTCTTTTGTCCTTTTCGTAATTCCTTCGACATCATGGCTCATCCTCATCCTTGTCCTAGTCCTCGTCCTCGCCGGAGAGTAGACAGAGTCGTCGCCAAGCAAGAGACTCCTCCAAGTAGTAGCTATCACGCCCCGATCCTCGGGCACGCGCCCATCCCTCACCTTGGTCGATTAAAAGTTTATGATATCTCAGGACGTATTGCCAACCCTTTCATTTTCATATGCACATGCGGAAGCAATTATAAATCCCCAGACAATAAAACATTGTGATAGAACAGTAGGATTAAATTTCAAACCCTTAAAAACTTCACTCTTATATACATTGCAAACCAGTGCACTTATATATACAAGGTGAACTATTAGTCCAATTCACATTAAGCCAGTTTAAAAACAAGGTCTACAAGCAGAAGTGGGGTTCTACAGGTTACGGGTCCCCGTCCTCCTCTTCATCATTCTCCACACTCCAATTGGAGCCTTCAGCAAACTGCACCGAACTTTCGAGATCTTCAAAATCCAAGTCTACTGCATCTAGGGACCTGAAATGGTTATTTAATAACCAATGAGACAACGTCTCAGCAAGTTCTACCCCCTAAGACCTGATTAATAAATCAATACACCTTGGGGCTGCCTATGCACAACACGAGTCAGAGGACTTACCTTGGCCTCAGATTCCGCCATGCATATTAGCACAGATCAAATAGGCATCCAAGCAATCACATCACGGATCGAAGCATCGATCAAATCGACCTAGTTGATTACATGTTAAGAAGACCACTTTCGGTCATTTCAACTATTCTAACTTAATTCCCAAATATAAATCACGGTCCTTAGGACACAACTTATTTATAGGTAGTAATCACAGCCCCACCAAGCAATTTTCTTAGCTTTAGTGGCTTTACGCCCCACTCGGTACTTTCAATATTTAATGGCTTTACTGTCCCACTCGACCCTTTCAATATTTAATGGTTTTATGGTCCCACTCGACCCTTTCAAAATTTAATGGCTTTACGGTCCCACTCGACCCTTTCAAAATTTAATGGCTTTACGGTCCCACTCGACCCTTTCAAAATTTAATAGCTTTACGGTCCCACTCGACCCGGCCGTTTCCTATTTTGGCAGTAATGCTGAATCACGGCTCGCGAGTACGACCATACTTTGGCGGTTTAATTAACTCAACCCACAACATCCCACGACCATTCAACCGTGGCCAACAATATTGCACTTCGTAATTAAATTCCTCAATTTCATAATATCTTGGCCTAATTTCTTGGTATCAAATACACCTCATAAAATATCGTGTGTGGGTATACGATCGGCCTTAGCCAAAATAAAATAATTTTCTTTCTATAAATCCCACCATTTTCTGCAGTCCACCAAAACTTTTTGGCACTGTCAACCGACGTCCGGTTATTTTTCAATTAATAATCAAAGATTATTCAATTTAGGAATAAATCCTAAAATCACTCATAAATCAATTTAGCACCAAATAAAGCTCAAATAAATAAACGAACTGCACCACGATCATCAGCATAAAATTCCGGTCGTCGGTTATCCCAGCCTAATTTCCGAAAAATAATTAATTAATCAAATTAATTTCGAAAGTTAATAAATAAATACTAAAAATCCAATTTAGACTCGTAATGTCTAATTGAAACCCGATAAGGGTCGGGAAAAATCCCGAGATGCATTCAATAAATATTAAAAGCTTTCTATTTGCTAACAACTAAGTCTAACCACCTAACATATATCGTTAAGTCACTACTTTAATTGTTCTAAATTAATCTAACAACCTAAGTGCACTTAATTAAATCTAACCAACCCTTAAGTATAATTAGCAAACTAAGAAAGCATTAGTGAGCAAAACTCACTTGATTAAAAGCGAAGATCGGAACACCGCGGTGACAACACAACGGCGGCCGAAATATAAATTTTCGACGGCGTCGGCGGACACTCTGGCCGGGCCTACAAGCCTCATAAGCCCACAGCAAAAGCTGGGCTTGGGCCGAACTTGGGCCAACTAGCTTTGCGGGCTGAGTTGCTGAAACTTCTTGGGCTTCAAAACTGGGCCTGAGTTACTAGATCTTTGGGCCGAATTGCAACTGAACTAGGCTGTTGAAAAGAATGCAAGCTGGGCTTAAAGTGGGCCTGCTGGCTTCAATTGAATTAAACCACCTTGGGCTGAGCTGCTGGACCAAACAAGGAGTAGCTGGGCCGTTGATGCAGCCGAAGATGGGCTTCGAACAGGTCTTGAAATCCGTTGACCGGGCGCCGCCAACCGGCGTAAACGGAGCTGCGGGTCTTCGAGATTTGCTGGTGATTGAAGATGGAGACGCGAGCCATGAAGCGAGGACGAAGACGCGTGGCTCTACTGGTCTTCAAAGGGCGTTGAAGAAACTGCTTCGCTGGCGTGGGATTCGCTGGCCAAATGAAGTTGGGCTTGCACGAAGAAGCCCCTTGGTTGAAAGATGAACGGCAAGAGGCAGCTTGTTCGGTGGCTTAGTGGTCAAATGGTAGCAGCTTCGATGGGACGCGTGGACGTGCGACGCAGCCTACAAACCGAAGCGGAGATGGGGGTCGAAGAGGGTCAACGATGGGGCTTCTTCGGTTTCGTTGTTGATCGAGCGTGAGCTGGTCAAGACACGGCGGTGGAGAATTCGGTGGATGCCGAGCTTCTCGGGCGGTTTGGTGGACGCCTGGCAGCTGGGGAGAAGACACGAGCTGGTGGGGCTTCCGTTGTTGGCCAGGCGTGGGGAGAAGACACGCGAACGGCAGCGGCAAAATGAAGTGGAGCTGCAGCTTTTTGTCGCTGCTGGGTGGGAGTTCGTTGGTTTGACCGAAAGGAGACCAAGCTCGGTGGAGGATGCTTCAAGCAACTGAGAGGGAGAGTCTGGCGTGAACGAGGGAAGGCTGAAGCAGCTGGTCTTCCGTGGAATTTGTCGCGCGAAGAAGACCGAAGCAGCTGACGAAGCTTGCTGGAGACGCTGCTGAAGGGAGACGTCAGCCAAGTTTATCTCCTCCATTAAATGCTTGGTTCCCTAGATCTTTATGCATAAATATCTCAATGTTCCCCTATAATACTTTCTTGAGATTAAATCCATAATTGGTCCAAATTAAGTCAAAAAATACAGCCCTTAGTCCAAGCTCCCATTTCCTCAAATTAAACTTCAATTTCCTCACAGAATCTCTAAATCGATGTTCGATTTTGCTAAAGAAAAATCCCGAACAATTTTCTATAAATCTCCGACACTCAAAGGCTCAGCTTGAAAGTCCAAATTTCCATCGATTCAGCCCATCTAAGCTTCCACTAATTTTCCGTAACGTCCGACACGATTTTTTGTAAAAATTTTGGAATATCTAAAAAATTTTTAGAGGATGAGTCGATGTTCTCAAAATAGGTCGTGACATGAAAAGACTTTCGATTTCTGAAATTGGACTCGAATTTACGGTTAATTTTCATTCGACGCGTTATTAGCGTGACCTAAGCTATCGGGTAACTTTCAGGCATTTTTAGTGCAAATGACCCGTGGTCGATTTTCTTCGAGCCACAATGAACCCACTCGACTTATTGGCGACTCTCGGTTGTCGTGAAAATCTCGAGAATCTAAATACGGACACAGGGTACCAAAACAATAGGAAAATCAGTCTAGTGCCGGTCGACGAGAATTTTCCAATTTAGTGGTGTCACCCACGATTAGCCACACCTCTGTCAAACCAGCCTATTTCTGATTTCAAATCCATTTTATACTGTGCCGCAATGACCTCTAAAGATAGACACGGCCGAGAAGTCAATCCCTTGTCGAATTCTCAAGTCTATTTGCCTAAAAATCCTTATTGGTTTCCCCAGCTAACCTAATTATCTCAAGAGTGATTAGCTCTGAGAATAGCCCTATAGGCGCGTCAATGAAATGCCCGATTTATTCAATAGAAAACAAAGTTGAAAATCTGGGATGTCACAGTGGCCTTCCCTTCTTCATACTCTCCGATATGCTAATTTGCTAGTGCAGTAGTTTTAATCAACCTAAGGGCTTCCATGGTTGTCCTGTTCTGGCCATAACCATGAACCAAGGAATTTCAAGCAAATGCATTCTTCCCATAAACTAACATTTGCTCATTTCATGGGCAAAACACAAAATCGCTGTGTTCCGGGAGAAACCGTCCCTGTACGACATGTAACAAAGGGATCCAGAGACTTATGCGCTTCTCCCATCCTCATGTACCCTTCAATCATCGTTTTTCCCAGTGATGTTATTCCTCTGGGGCATTACATCAAACAGTCACCGCGCATAATCTATTTGACCGAACATGGCATAAAGCCGAAGGAAGAAGAAGATTCCTCTGGGGCATATCGAGAGATTGGTTACCTCCTCTTGAAAAAAGCACACAAGAACAAAGCATAAGGAGTTCTTCACAACCGACCGCAAAGCAGGACAAACCATGGCAACTAGTGGAATGTCTTAACTCTCGACGATGAGTGGTAGTGACAGAGGTGAAATCTAGAGCTGGAATAGCGAATGCTGAACAGAAGATGTGTCAGATCTCTCTCTCTCTCTCTCTCTCTCTCTCTCTCTCTCTCTCTCTCTCTCTCTCGTTTCATCAAGCGTGTGATTACCACAATGAGGATGTAAGAACAGAGCAACCGCGCGGGACAGAGGTAGGAACTTTGTGATCGAAGAAGAGATTCAAACTTCTCAAATCAGAACAAACGGCGACGAGGATGCATCGACGGAGAAAACCGGGCAACGAAGCGTTGGCGTGATGACGAGATCGTCCCAACGCCCGGGCGCCAAGTCACAACAGAGGATCGGAAGACGGCATGAGATTTCTGCCGCCATTATCCCTTCAAAACCTCTGGCAAGCTTCTCAGGCTCCTAATCTCGAAACCATTTGCTTTGTCGATTGCTTGAATCCACTGAATGATGACGACACTCGGCAATAATGGAAATCCAGCGATGGAGTCGCCAACAGAGATACTCAGATGCGATGCAAAACAGATTAGAGTTGCAACCGCGGGGTTGAAGGCATGATGCAGAGAGATCCGCCATGGGAGAATCCCTGAGATCCCCTAATTTCCACTAACGGGTTGTTTCTTTTTATATGGTAAAAAAGGGGTCTGTATTAGCTAATAAAATTAGGCAAGTGGATAAACGAATTCTAACATGATTAACCCATTGCTATTTTTTTTTGGTCGAAAACATAACATATATTATATGCTTAGTGTTGAAGTTACACTAGAAAGCATTTCGGAATACAAAAGATCTCGTAAAAAAGGAGAAGGATGATGCACCCAATTAGGGGAAAGTAGAGAGGCCCGATGGGCCTTAGAATCCTTTGTCTAGTGGATGCTATCACTGATTCGTATCACTATGATTTAACCCATGCCGTTTCGTCATCTTACTGAAGCACCAACCGGATTGGGCATCTATTAGCGCTAATTGCACAACCTGCTCAACGTTGGGACGCTGCTGACGGAATATGAAGTTGTTTCAGGCTTTCCAGATTTGCCAGAGAATAGACGTAACTGTTTCAAGATCTGGTAAGCCATTCTGTTTCTCAATAACAGCAACCAACCAGCTTTCTATTCAATGCACACATGTGGGATGATGCTTGAGATCGATTTCTAAGTGCAACCACACATTTAAAGTCCATGGACATAAGAATAGATGTTCTAGTGTCTCGGGTACCTGATTTGTACACATACAGCAAGTAGGGTCTGATATGATGTGTTGTTTGTACATATTTTCTCTGGTTGGTAGTGCGTCGTTGCAAATTGACCACAGGAATGATCTTAATTTAGGCATAGTGTTGAGTTTCCAGATTTCATTCCATAATTTGCGAGGCGGCTGAAAAATGAAGAGGCTTGATTGTTGTTGTGGCGTATTTGCTGAGCTCTGATCTGATTATAACAATTCTTTACTGTAAACTGCCCATTCTGTTTTCCTGTCCAGATTAGTTTGTCTTGCATGAGCTGAGGTCTGATAGAGATAGATAGAATTTCTTCAACTAGTTTACTATCGAAACTCTGGCGTAAGAGTGTTGTATTCCATGCATTCTGTTATGAAATAATGAAGTCTGCAACTCTCTATGGTTCGTCTCTAGGAGCAGGGTCCCCTATTACACCCCTAGCCAGCCATCTATCTTCTCTTATTTTAATTTGTGTGCCGTCCCCAACAGACCATAATACCTTATCTGCAATAGAGTCTCGGCCTAGCAAAATGCTTTGCCAACCCCAAGAGGGTCTAGCACCTTTAGTGGCATTCCAGAAATCCCGAGAGTGAAAGTACAAGCCTTTAAGAATTCTACTAGCTAATGAATTAGGTTGTTGAGCTAGCCGCCAAGCTTGTTTTCCTAGTAATGCTCTGTTGAAAGCCGAAAGATCACGAAATCCTAAACCCCTTCATCTTTCCTATTCTTAATAGACTCCTAGTTCTTCCCGTGTATGCCTTTCTTGCTGTAATCAGATTGCCACCAGAATCTAGCTATCCTCTGTTCGATTAATTTACACAACGCAGTAAGGATTTTAAATATCGACATAGCATATTGAGAAATTGCTTGCACAACCGTTTTAAGTAAGACTTCTTTACCTCCTTTTGAGATTAGCTTTTCCTTCCAACCTTCAAGCTTTGAATTGACACGACTCATAATCCATGCAAACATGTCCCGCTTAGATTTCCCCCAGTCTGAAGGAATGCCAAGATACTTGCCAGTTTTTTGCAATATAGGGACTCTAAGTTCACTGGCCAGATTCTCTTTCAAGTTGCTAGGACAATTTGTACTAAAAAAACAGACCTGATTTATTCCTATTAACAGCTTGTCCTGTAGCTAAACAGTATTCATTCAAGATACAAGCTTAATTCTGACCTTCAATAATCTTCGCATCTAGGAAGAAGATGGCATCATCTGCAAAAAATAAATGAGATAAGGTAGGACACCATCGGTTTAGCTTAATACCTTTAAGATTTCCAATGTCCACTGCATTGTTGATTAAGCTTGTTAAGACTTAGCCATCAGGATGAACAGGTACATTGATAAAGGGTCACCTTGTCTCAGACCTCGGGTTGGATGAAAAATAGGGTAGAGATTCGCCATTAAATTTCACACTGTAGGAGACCGTAGTAACGCATTGCAAGATCCAATTAACCCATTTAGTATGGAAGCCAAGCTTTAGGAGATAGGCGCTGAGAAAATCCCGTTCTACCCGATCATAAGCCTTTTGCATATCCAATTGAAGTACTGCCTGAAAATGCTTTTTCTTTTTCCGTATTCTAATTTGATGTAGTACCTCCTGAACCACAATGATATTGTCTTGGATTTGCTGACCACCTACGAAAGCACTTTGTTCTAGTGCTATCAACTCTAGCAGCCAGGGTTTGAGACGATTGGCCAGGATTTTAGAAATGACTTTATAAATATAGTTACAAAGGCTAATAGGTCTATATTGGTCTAATCTTTCTGGGTGAGGGATTTTTGGAATCAAATAAATATAAGTGCGATTATACTCAAGCAGCAAAACTCTTGTTTGAAAAAATTGTTGCATGGCTACAACTATATCTTCTTGTAAAATGTCCTAGTGTGCTTGATAGAATTGACCATTTAATCCATCTGGACCTGGTGCTTTGGTTACACCTAATTGGAACACCGTTGTCCGGACTTCCTCACAAGTAACTTTTGCTATAAGAGTATCATTCATCTCCGTTGTCACCACTTGCTTACAAATATTCAAAGTTGGGATGTAATCTCCATACCCTGTAGAAGTATATAAAGTCTTGAAGAAACTAGAAGTCATCTCTTTGAGGGAAGTCGGGTCACGTACCCAATTTTGTTGATAATCCTGCAGCATACTGATCTTGTTATTTTGTCTTCTTTGAATAGTGGTGGCATGAAAGAATTTGGTGTTTCTATCCCCCCATCGAAGCCAGTTAACACGTGATCGCATTGCCCAAAATTTCTCCTCCTGCTGCCATAACAAATGTATTTTCTCTTTTAGGTCTGATATCTCAGCTTTATCAGAATGGCCATGAGGCTAATTTGTTAGAACTTGAAGCTGATTTTTGAGGTAATATATCTGATCCTTGGCATTGTTAAATTTGGATCTGCTCCATTTTAAAAGAGTTTCTGAGACAGCTTTTAACTTTAGGGGGAGCGTCGCCTCTTCGAGTTTATAAGATGTCCAAGAATCAGCAATTGTTGTACGACATTCCATATCTTGTAACCAATAAGCTTCAAAGTAGAAGGATCTTGTCTTTTTAGATCTCTGTGTTGCTTTAGTATACAAAAGAAGAGGACTATGATCAGATCCGAGGGCTGGTAAGGCCAACACTTCAGCCAGGGGGTAAGTTAATCTCCAGTCCTTTGTGCACAGCATTCTGTCTGTTCTTTGACTGGCCATTGATGTGGCAATTAAGCAAATCCTATCATATGACGAAGATGATAAGTAGGTAAATACTTAATTTTCTCACAATTTGCCACCTCAGCATAACTACCTAAAACACACCATCCTCTAAGCATCTCCCATTTCCTTTCTTTTTTCTCATCCAAATATGTGAAAGTTGTCGTTTCATTCCATTTTTCTTTTAATTTCAATTTTGAAAGTTGTATCTGACGTTGGAAATGATTCCTCCATCAACCATTTGATCTCCATCCTCATAAAATTCAAAATCTCGGAATCATAATCCGCAAGGTTCATTTTTTGTGGAAGATTTTCTGACACTGATACTTCAAAGATGATGTTAGATAGCAGGAGTTCAGTTCTACTCCATTAAATTCTCTCTCTACTTGCTTTTCCAGTTAAACTCTTGGAAATTGCACGAGTTGCATCTGCTTTGTTGTGTTTAAGCACATTGGATGAATATTGATCTCATTAGTAAATCTGAAAAAACTCTTTCTTTCCTACATCTTACGGGCCTGCTTATGTAGACGTGCCATTTAGTATTCTACTTAAATAGAAGCTGGACTTCCGTCGGAAAGGTGGATCTTAGGGATTGTAACGGTGTTTCTCCATTACTTGTAAAGGTTGTAATGGTTGTGGTTTCCCGAATTGCACGAATATTTTAAATTGTTGAGACAACTGAAGTGACTTTGCAATTAGCATTTCTTGCGTTAGTCATCATTTGTTGATCAAGAATAAATTCTGCAGACTGTCCCTGGCGATTTTGAAGGGAACGTATCAAGGGAAGCATTCCAATCGTGGCTCTTAAATATTCGGACTGATCATAGCAAGTGAAGCTCCTGTACTACCCACAACGTGGCTCGAGAAAGGTCTTTGCCGGTCAAGCTGCATCTCAGAGAGGAACTACTCTAAAGGAAGGAGATGTCTGTGTTTTCGATCTTGTTAGCATTGATACTATTGAACTTAAAGTATCCATCTTCAAAAGGAATGTCAAGACTTAGGCGTAAACTTTGGTATGCCTACAGAAAATTCTATTCTTCGCTATATTTTGTTTTGTTAATCAGGTCAAAGAAAGCAAAACTCTCTGCTGCAAGTAATTGAATGGTGATGTATTTCCTGATGATTTTCGGAAAGGGGTGGACGTTACACCTGGACATTGCATCTTCCAAAATACCAGGTACGTGTGTGACTAATTTCCAACCTCTTTGCGCATTGCGTGTTCATTCGACAAATAAAGGTCATAACCAATCCTTATCTAATGCCAATATGGAGAGTTGATCAACAACAAAGACTTTAGCATATTCCGTGAACTTGAATTAAGGATAACTCTTACAAGCCATCGATTACACAAGAGGAAGTTTAGATAAGATGGCTAATCTTCACCTTTTCGCCTCACAAAATGGATGAATGACATCAATAGAACAATAATGAATCTTAGACTAATTATAAAACTGGATTGCCATAAAATTTCCAGAACTCATCGTCAGCAGGTATCCCAATGTTCTTTACCTTAGTGCTTTTAAAATTAAGTAATAGCACCATCTGCCAGTGACCTTGCTTGTGATCCCCCGTGTAAATCATTAGCAGTCAAACTACTTAGCAGGTTCTATGAGTCAGACGCAACTGGATTGAAAGAAACAGGGCTGCTCACCTTGCCGTTTTTGCTGATGAGATTGCTGAAGAGGCCATTGTCCGCTCCATAGATGTGCCCATCTTGTAGTGTTTTGTCTCCAACTATCTCTTGTTCTCCTCAGGTTCTATGAGTCAGACACAGCTGGATCGAAAGAGACAGGGCTGCTCGCCTTGCCGTTTTTGCTGATGAGATTTCTGAAGAGGCCATTGTCCGCTCCATAGATGTGCCCATCTAGGAGCGTTTTGTCTCCAAGCATCTCTTGTTCTCCTTTGTTGTGGGAGTTACTAGAGGGACTCTCTCAGCAATAATCAAGCCATAAGACCGTTGTACTTCATCTGCTCCATAGTTCTGACTCCCAGGTCACGCAACATCTGCAGTATTAGTCAATATGTTAAACACTAATACAAATGCTATAAAAAGATTAACGATGGAGTGGTTCTTTAGATTAATTTAGATCATGTCTTTCTAAGACGGGAACTTGAAGCTCTGCTTTAGTCACCAGCTTCGTCTAGTAGTCCTATAAAATGTTTTACAATCTCTGGAGCAGTTGCCTCTCACATTAGTATAGTTTCTGACTTAAGGGAAAAATACCTGAGCACCAATTCCATACTACCTGTAGTCAACGGGCAAACCAAGCTCTACATTTGCTTCCAAGGCATCACGCCTATCTTCCTGCATGTTATAGGCACATACTATGTGCCTTAAACCTATTCCTTTTCCTTTGTGCCCTCGGAGGTGGACCACATGCCCCTGCCGCCGCTTCTATCTGTTACATCGCAAGTGCAAGCTGGTTGCTGCAGTGGCTTCTAGCAGATCCAGATATGTCTCCTGGGATGAATCCCGAGTGTACCCCAACAAGGACATCCCAATCATCTCCAATGTTGCCCGTTCAGATGATAAACAATAAAGTAAGAATCACATGATGAGAAGTATTGCTGTCTGTAAGAGGACCTAAAATAGGAAAAACTAAGATACTGCTTTAATCAAAATCATGGCATTCCTATATCAATTGCAGACACATACAGGAACTATAAGAAAGACTTATTGTTCCCAGCAGTTCACTAATACCCTAAGAATCATTTCTCCTGATGTTAACTTTCCTGTCCAGACAACGTTGTTATCCAAGTAAGATAAATTTGGTACTTCAAATTATGATTGGCACATGATTAGACATTTTTTTAACATGCTTCAAAATACATTTGACGGAGTTCCACCCAAAAGATACCATCAATTTTTCAGTGGTGTGATTATTCAACTCTAGAGCTTGACAGTGTTCTAGTAAAATCATTGTCAAACAAATCATGTGATGGAAGTACATGAGATGAAGTGCAAATGTAAGTTGTGATGAAAAATTGGACTGCTACAAACAAGATCTTCAAAGTTTACAATTAATCCATACAAAACTCTCTGTTCATTAGTTTCTGAATTCTTAAAACAGTTTTAGCAATTAACTCATAATTTATCTCAACTTGACCATTGTAATTTGCTCAATTCCATCTAATATCGACCTACAGCAATGGGCTGTAAAAGGCCCAACATTGTTGGTAATCTTGCAGCAGCAGCACGTTTAACTCATTTATCTCTTTTCTGGCGGTACCCATAAATTTATATGAGCAGTGAAACTTTCTTAATCACACAGTATAAGAAGCTTCTCAATATACAAGTCAGAAAACAATCTAGATGTTCTATCCCTGTTTCCTGGTGATACTGCTGAGAATACACCTCAAAGTCTGCCTCAGTTAGCGGTCAACTGACATTCAGACATGAGTTTTGAAAGAGGTAAATACAAGAAAATGTACATAAAAATACCTGCGGTCACAGGCTCATTGACATAATTTGGCAAGAATCCTGGCCATTTATAACCATATACTAATCTAACGACACCACACAAAAAAAATTGAGAGAAACAACTCTTCAGAACCCAAAATCATTGATCCGCATGGTGTCGACCAGTGCAAATAACAACCACAAGCTTAAAGCATAAACTAAAGTTGAGAAATGAATAGACCAAAATAGCTTATGCTTCTCTCCTTTTGCTAAGTAAAACAACAGCCCAACAGTCACCCATAAGAGACTTTTTCTTCCTACACCACCCAGGGTTCCAAGTTTTCTACTCTTCATTTATCCACTCCCAAAAAGGGCCGATGCCGCTGGGACAACATCTTGGCCAAAAAGCCAATGCTTAAGAAGTGAAAGTTGCAGCTGAAATTGGATTCGATTGGGGACTACATGTCCTTAAAAAGTACTTGCATTGGATTGCTGGGAAGAGAATACATACCTGATTAGATCAGCAATAAATACAATCTTCAAGCTCTCCTGCTGTGCAAGCTGGCGAAACTTTAGGTAATCTTGCCATGGAGCCATCATCATCCACTAACTCACAAAGAACTGCCACAGGCACCAATCCGGAAAATATGGCAAGGTCGACAGAAGCCTCTGTACGCCCAGCTCTTTTCAGGATACCATCCTCCCTGTACTTCAATGGGAAAATATGTCCCGGCCTGTTGAAATCTCCAGGTTTTGGAATCTCTAGACGCAAGAGCCAAAGTTGTCATTGGCCTGTCACGCGCTATTACGCCCATAGTTGTCCATACTCTGCATCCTATAACAACATTGCTTAACTACCATCCATTACAAGGTAAGAGATGATCAAAGATAATAACTAAGCTGATCGAAGGCCATTAGGAAATCAAGAATTCGAGAAAACAATGTTGTTCTACTGAACTAAGAAAGAGAGTGCACCTTATCTATCATTGGTCTCGAAAATTGATTATCTACCGACTGTGGACAAGTAACAATCCGAAGTGTCTTCCTCTCCAGAGGGCCATTTCTTAAGAACATGAACGTCTAAGAGACCAAAGCACATACCGCGATAGCGGTGAATGCAGTCTGAAGCTTGTCTTCATTCTCCCTCTGATAGAATTTGCAAACGCTCCAAATCTTCCCTCTTTCATGCTCGCACAACCAATCCCAAAGCGCCAGACTTCACAACGAAATGCCATAAGCCTAAGGTGCCGCCATTATAAGATCACCCTCAATTCTGTCCGTCCTCATCGCCGACCGCCACTCCAGATCCGCAATCCGAAGCGTCTTGCTCTCCGGAATCACCGCAGTCAGATCAGACGAAAGACCAATTCGCGAAGAAGGGTCGGCCTGAAGCAGCAGAATTGGAGGATTACGAGTTTCGGCGACCTCGGCATGAAACAAGGCCGCTCGGATCTTCGCCATGAAGGTCGAACGCCGATTGGAGTTTGGATCTGGGGCTTTTCGGGCGCCGACAAAAGCCCTAAATTCGAAACGATCGGGCACTGGCATTGTCAATTTGCGGGGAATCTTTCAGCAGAAATGCAAGTGTTTTACAATCCCAGCATCAAAGCTGCATGTTTATGCGGGCTAGAAGCTGCACAGTCCAGGAAAATGGTTTCCCTCAGGGTACATATATTTTTTTTTCCGAAATAATTCACGATATTATTAAAAGATTCCATAAAAGTTGGAGAGGACGGCCCGCTCAAGAGGAAGGAGAAGTATTCGAACGTTGGGCCAAGGAGATAAATTGAAAATTGGGCCGAAGATAGTTGCGCTTCCTCAATTAAAGCTTTGCACCTCCCACCTCACGTCTTCTTCAGCATTACGTCGACCCGAGCTCCAGCAAATTCTCTCTCCTCGACTGAAAACGTTTCAAATCTCCGAGCAGGGCCATGGCTTCCGTATGAAACGCCGACGAAGCTGGAACCTTCGTAGCAAAGGCATCCGGTAGAGCTCCCGTCTCGTCTCGAAGAATCTCCGAAATAGCTCCAACTGTTTTACCTCCAAAAAATGCCCTGTCAAGACATTGATTTTCAAGGAACGCAGCTTCGGCGGGTTCCGATTCTTTGCCGATTGAGTCTTTTCTATGTGAAGTTTCAAACTTTGGCGATTCCGTTTCTTGAAATTACCGAGCATTGGCACAAATAACCTCGTCTACTCTCTCTCTCTCTCTCTCTCTCTCTCTCTCTCTCTCTCTCTCAATCACCCTATGTAGAGCAACTCTTTCGAATATTTAGATGGTAGTCCCGTCGCGGTGGAGGAAAGGATGTGGAATAGGTAGATCAAACCAAGAAACTATGCTAACTCATCGCATTTAAGGCCATCTCAATTCCCACTACCCTTAATTACTCTCGTCTCTCCCTCTCTCACAATGACCCTAATTAATGCCATCTTTAGTATATTTAGAGGGTTGTCCATGAGCAGTGAAAAAAAAAGGCCATGGAGACTTGGATAGTAGTGATGGTGGCCGATCAAGGAACAATAAATTGTAAAAAAGAAAAATCCATTTCCACGCATGTACTTTTCATGGGTGATCTATTTCTATCACTAGATTGTCTATAAGACTATTATCGTTCTTTTCTTGATGGAGGCAACCGAAGTTTATCCTTTTCTTTCTGCACTTCGGTTTGACTATGATGAGTTATTGTATAAGGAAGAATTAATTCCAAAAAGTCTCTTGCGAAGCTGTGGAAAGAATCTCTTAAGTTCAATGCTTCTCAAGTCTCTAGCCAGTTCAACCTAGAATATAGAACTAGAAAAGTGAAACAAGAACATCTTCTCATTGTGATAAGGGTGTTAGGGACTCACAGAGCATTACTCCATTGGTCATGTTCACCTCATAGTTTTCAAATATAAAGGAAACTCCTCTTTTCGCTTGATATTATTTGACGAGAGTGCTTTAGAGATAGTATTATGATGTACAAAACCATGCTACATATGCATTGTTTGATACTGGGGCTTCTTGTTCATTTGTTGCGGAATACTTTGTGTGATTAGTTGGATTGAAATTTGAATTGTTAGAAGTCGTACTCAATGTCTCCACTCCAATAAGAAATGAAGTAATAAGAAATGAAGTGTTGTCCACCCTAGGATATCGAGGGTATAGAATGGGTACAGGTGGTCAAGAAGAAATTATAGACCTAGCCGTATTGGTTATGTATAACTTCAACATTATCATTGGGATGGA
Source organism: Eucalyptus microcorys (assembly GCA_014182515.1). Taxonomy (NCBI): domain Eukaryota; kingdom Viridiplantae; phylum Streptophyta; class Magnoliopsida; order Myrtales; family Myrtaceae; genus Eucalyptus; species Eucalyptus microcorys. The sequence continues at coordinate 9,308,528 of CM024568.1, read as the reverse complement.
TTGGCTCATTAAACAACGAGCTCATTTGGATTGTTATGGTAAAACGATCCAATTTAATCTACCCGAGTGTCCAGTTATAAGTTTATTAGAAATGGAAGAGGACCCTCCATGTCCTTAATTTCTGTGTTAGAAGCCATTCAACTTCTTGAGGAAAGTTGCCAAGGATACCTGGTGACAGTGATGGATATATCCAAAAAATAACTGAAATTAGAAGACATTCTGGTAGTACGGGAATTTTTCGATGTGGGGCAGAAGGGTAGAACACAACTGGTCCGTGGGAGTGGCGTCAGGACGATTGGTGCTAGGAGTTCTAGGATAGAAGGATTATATCACTTAGGAGCTCTGAAGACGGGGTAGGCCTCCCGTGCACAAACTAGTCGGGAGCTGATGCCGCTCTCCTGACGAGGCCATGGCAGGCCAAAACCAATTGTTGTGTCTAAAGAGAACTGCTGTTTATTAGAAAAAGGGTTTATTCATCCGAGTGCTTTGCCATGGGGTGCACCAATTTTATTTGTGAAGAAGAAGGATGGGACGTTACGTCTCTGTATCGACTATCAACAACTTAACAGGGTCACTATTAAAAACAAATACCCTTTGCTGAGAATCGATGACCTATTTGACCCACTCCAAAGGGCATCTGTATTTTCGAAGATAGATTTACGATCGGGATATCATCAACTTAGAATCAAGAAAGAGGATATTCTAAAGATGACTTTTCGGACACGGTACGGACACTATGAGTTCACCGTGATGCCATTCGGTTTGACAAATGCACCAGCGGCATTCATGGACTTGATGAATCGAGTTTTCAAGCAGTATTTGGACCGCTTTGTCATAGTATATATTGATGATATTCTTGTGTATTCTTGGAACCCGGAAGAACATAAACAACATTTAAGAATGGCGTTGCAAACCCTTCGGGAGCATGCACTTTATGCAAAATTCAATAGGTGCGAATTTTGGCTTGACCGCGTGGTATTTCTTGGTCACATGGTATCTGGTGACGGAATTTCGGTGGATTGGCCAAGGTGGAAGTAGTGTTGAATTGGCCAAGACCAACCACAGTCATAGAAGTTCCAAGTTTTCTTGGCCTGGCAGGCTATTACAAAAGATTCGGGGAAAGATTTTCCTATATAACTACCCCTCTAACGCAACTATTACGGAAGGATGTAAAATTCGAGTGGACAGATAAATATGAACAGAGTTTCCAAGAACTTAAGTGGAAACTCACTATTGCTCCTATCCTGACAATACTTTTCAGACTAGGAGGTTTTGAAATATACAGTTATGCCTCTCACAAAGAGCTAGGATGTGTACTGATGCAGCATGGGAAAGTAGTGGCCTATGCATCGAGACAATTGAGGCCCTATGAAGTCAATTACCCAACCCATGATTTGGAATTGGCTGCAATTATATTTGTCTTGAAGATATGGAGACAATATCTTCATGGTGAGAAGTTTGTGATTTACACAGATCATTAGAGTTTGAAGTACTTTTTTTCCCAAAAAGAGTTGAATATGTGACAGAGGCACTGGATGGAATTCTTGAAGAATTACAACTATGAAATATTGTACCAGCCTGGCAAGGCAAACCGAGTTACCGACGCTCTCAGTTGGAAATCCACTATTGCGCAATTGATGGTCCAATAATGGAAATTGCTTGAAGGAGTTTGTGATCTCAAGTATAAGCTTGAGATTGGCTATCTATTGAGGTTATTGGCTACTCTTCGGATTGAGCCAGAGGTGTTATCGAAGATTAAAATGTTGCAACGGGTGGATACAGAAATCTAGAAGATCTTAAAAGAAGTTGTAGAAAAGAAGAAATCAGATTTTCATGTCACAAAAGACGGAATGCTGAAGTTCCGTGGGCAATTATGTGTGCCCAATGATGTAGAATTAAAAGAATAAATTCTTTTTGAAGCTCACCATAGTCAATACAGCATACATCTCGGTCGCACAAGGATGTATGAGAATCTTTGGCAACATTATAGGTGGAATGGCATGAAGTCGGATATCGCTAAGCACGTTGCAAAATGTTTGACTTGTCATCAAATAAAGGCACAACATTGTAAGTTGAGAGGACTATTACAGCCATTGAAAATTCCGGAATGGAAATGGGAACATACTACCATGGATTTCATTATGGGTTTACCGAGAAGTCAAAGTGGGAACGATTCAATTTAGGTGATAATTGATAGACTTACAAAGTCCGCTCATTTTCTAGCAATGCGGAAGACTTTCTCATTAGAAGAATATGATAAGTTATATGTATGGCAAATAGTTCGCTTACATGGGGTGCTGGTGACTATTACTTCAGATTGAGATCTTAAATTTATTGCCATATTTTGGAGAAGTTTACAAGCCACCTTGAGAACGAAACTGCAATACAGCCTAGCTTATCATCCACAAACAAATGACCAAACTGAAAGAACCATCCAGACCTTAGAAGATATGCTTTGGGCGTGTGTTATAGATTTCAAGGGAAGTTGGGATGAACAATTACATCTTATTTAATTTGCATATAATAACAGTTACCAACAAAGTATCGGTATGGCACCATTCAAAGCACTCTATGGTCGGGCTTGCAGGACTTCAATGTGCTGGGATAAAGTTGGGGAAAAGAAGATCACTGGTCCAGAGCTAGTTCAACTTACTATAGACGATGTTCGAATTATTCGAGATAGAATGAGAGCCGCCCAAAATCATCAGAAGTGTTATGCTAATAATAGGCGGAAACCCCTAGAATTCCAAGTTGGTGACCATGTTCTTCTTAAAATATCGCCCATGAAAGGTATATCCCATTTTGGTAGGAAAGGAAAATTGAGTCCTAGATTTATAGGACCTTTTGAGATACTAGAATGGGTAGGGAATTTGGCCTACCGATTGGCTTTGCCACCAAAGCTTGCTCAAGTCCACAATGTTTTCCATGTTTCAATGTTAAGAAGTACAAACCCGATCCGGCACACATGCTAAACTTCGAGAAGATCGAAGTAGATGACAAAGTGTCCTATACAGAGAAGCCAATGCAGATCGTGGATCGAAAGGAGCAAGTTTTGAGAAATAAGGTCATTCCCTTAGTTAAAGTAGTATGGCAACACCACAGAGTAGAAGTAGCGACCTTGGAGAGTGAAGAAAGTATGAGACAGTCATACCCGTACTAATTGAGCTAGGTACATATTTAAATTTCCATGACAAAATTTTTTTAGAGGGTCAAATTCCAAGCTGTGAGAATAAGATATAAGAGTCGATCATGGGAATTAATGACATAAACCTTGGATAGACCAAGACATGGCATGTTCGGCTATGGACTCGGTCCACCCGACCGAGACCCGGTTAGGGCAAATAACTAAGACCAACCACGAGGTTTATTTTAAGACATCTAATGGACCAATTCTAATTTAAAATAGTTGTTGACAAGTTTAAGAAGGCTACCTACTAGTCGCCCTCATTTGGTTAAAGTTTAGTAAATTTTGGCATGAACCTCGGTTCTCAAAGAATTGTCAATCATGTACAAATATGAATGACTTCTCCAATTAGGCCACACCTATGTTAGTCTTATGAATGCCTTGGATGAATTTTGGACATGAATTAATTAATGCGAGGATGAATCATTGGACAAGTGTCAAGAGATGATTGGGGTTCTAGAATCTTCCATAATCTTTTGACTTAGTCCATCCTTATCTATTATGTGCCAAATGCCATTTGCAAGAAGAAGGAGAAAACTTGCATGCCAAGTAGTTGGCAAAAATATCTAGGCCTCATTTAATGATTTTGGACTTTAGTTCATTAGTCATGGATGAATCACCTACTTAGGTGTCCTTTAGAATCTTAGGTGAATATTAAGTTATGATAGCCCTAGATTGTAGCATTGATGAACAAGACAAGGACCAACCAATTAGAAAAAGACACTAGGCGTTAAAGGGGCTTATGTGTCCCTTAGACACCACAGGCAATAATGAGCCTAGAGTGAGCCTTAGAGGATAAGCAAATAGATGGATCAATTAAAATTAAACATAAAAAAGCATAGGCGCCAACTACGGAAGCTAGATAGGCCAACTCATATCTTAGGCTTAATCATGGGTTTGCATAAAAATTTAAGAGGAAGAGGCCTATATATAGGAGAAGACATCTTCACATTTTTAATAGTTAACCATTCTCTCCTTTCATCTCCCTTTCTCTCCTCTCTCTCTCTCACGCCTTCCTCACCAAGCAGTCTTAGGAGCCGTCTGATCACCAAAGAAGCATCTTAGAGCTAGGTCCAAAAAGTGGTAAGTAGACTTTCCTAACTTTTCGATAGGGCGATGTGCTATGCATATCGATTTTAGGATTATATCATCGTTTACTTATGTTGGCTTTGTATTGTTATGCCTGTTATGTTTCTATTTGTTTGTTGTTGCATCAAGTAAATTCATGGCCTTGCATGGATGTCGAGCACACCCGAATGTCGAGGAAATGTCTCATGTGACTTTGGACGTGCGCCGAGGTGGGTGTATGACCCACACTTGATTTTGAGACAACATTGAGACATGTTGTTACTCGAGACAAATCAAGGGTCGATGTCGAAGCTGGAGCAAATGGTTCCAAGTGCAGACCACCAACCGAAGCCATATCCAACATGAGTTTAATTTAATAAGACATAAGAGTCGTTCATTAGTTCACCTTGCATGGCACACCTTAAGGCCTTTCATTTGGCTAAAAGTTTAAACATAAAATGAATTGGTTGATACTTGAAACACATGGACACACGATGAACTTATATGCCACCGCTAAAGGATGCTGAGTCATTGCCTGGGGTAAAGCCCTAGATGCCGTCCTGATATTGAGATCGTGGACGATGCCGGCCCGAGTGAGGCCAATGCTTGGGGGTCGCCCCGGATGCCGTCCTGAAAATGACATTGGGATGATGTCGGTTGCCAAGGGGGGACCAATGCCCAGTTGTTACCGGAAGAGTCGATTAATGTCCACTAATATGATACTGAAAAAGAAAAAAGAAAGTCCATGTGTGATGCTTGAATTGTTGCTTGCAAAAGCTGGGTTTATTTTGATATGTACTGCCGAGTCTTTGCATCGATTTGAGCATATGTTGCATCGGGTCACTTAGTGCTTGAACGGGTCTTATGTGATGCACGCATTTCTCTTAGTGACCGAAATGATTGTAAGCCATAGATTTTGGGAAGACTTGTTCTCATGCACTAACTTCTTATCTTGATGCTGGAAAGCACATAGATGATTGAGAGATGAACCTATGCATAAGCAAGGCAAGGCATGAACCTTGCTATTGATTTGCCATCGATAAGTGGATGGTGATTTTGTATCCAAGGATCGATAGCAAGACGTTCTCCTATAAGAGAATTAGGAATTTCTACTTACTGAGTCACCAACTCATTCTTGTTGTTTTCACCATTTTAGGTGTGTGATGGATGAACCAACTTCACCATTCATCCGTCCCGGCCTTCCCATTGATATGCTTACCACCATGATGGATATAGTAAACGTAGAAGAGGACGTCGCCTACTGGACATAAACCACCACCGGTTGGGTTCAAGAAGGAGTAGACACTTTGGTTCTCCACATGTATGAGGCCCAGTGCCTCATTTTTTTCAGGACATCATAGGTTCCATTCATGGCTTCATTCCTCCAGGTAATATCATAAGAATATCATAAGGGAATGAGCCTAGGATGGGGGCCATTTTTGGGAGAAGCTCAGTAGAGGAGCTAGGCTACCCCAACCTTTTGATCGACTATATATGGAAATGAAAATAAGTAGCCCAAGACTAGGATGGACATGTAATCGAAACAGTTTTTGATATGTGTATATGTTTTTGAATATATGTTGCTTTTATTTGCTAGGCTTGTATATGTCTTACCTGACTTCCATGTTTGTTTGTACAAGGATTGTTTATAATCGCTTTCACATCTATAGAGGTAGATTTATCTATTTTGCATTGAAGATACATTGTAATTATTGTCTGTATTAAACTATATAATTTAAAGCTTAAGAACTTTTTCATTAATAATTCTAGTTAACACGACATAATTTTCTGATATATTTGCTATCAGATTAATAGTACTTTGCTAAACTAATGCACATAAACTTTCTTGTAGAAGAAAACGATCCCTGATCACTTGACGCACATTAACTCTCTTATGAATTTGGATCACACGGTATGGTGTTTCCAATTTTTTTCTAATTAATTATGTAGAATTATTTGGAAATTTATATCATAGCATATACTAGTTGAATTAATGTATACAGTTGGCTAGGATGAGGGTACAAGGAATTTCATTGATTTTAACACAATTGGTAATTCAAATAAGATAAGTCACCATAGCTATTCTCAAAATCTGATTTTCAATCGAGAAAGAATCGGGAGTTTTCAATCGTTGCTTTGATACATGTTATTATTTTATTTTGAATTAAAATACCTTACTATAAATCGACTTATTATCTATATAAAATGATATAGTGTCAAATATCTCGTGGTTCTTCTCAATGAACCAAACGTTGAAACTATATTAGGTAAAATCTGTATGCGAATTGATCAAAAATCATTTTTTGGCTTAGTTTTGACTTGTGTGATCTTAAGATTGATTTTGTAATGGTTCAGGTCCCAACACATCTTCATCTACGAGATTTGGATCAATGGGGTAAATTTTCTTCTCTTCTAATTCATTATTCTTATTTTGTTCTTTTCTTTTCTTCATTTGTTTTATGCATAATCGATATTATTTGTCTTAATTTTAGGTCACTGGAGAGTCCTTCTAGAGCAATTTGATTTTGGTGAAAAGACTGAGGAGCCAATTCATTGCACAATGATTTTGTTATTAGTTATAAAATCAACATTTCATTGTTTTTCATCTTTTAAATTTAATATATCTATACAATGGCGTTAACTATTTTTTTAATAGGTGATAATATTTTTTACTTGTAATTAAAGATGTTTGGGTTGTATTGGAATTTTGAAGGGTTTTTCGAGGATGACCTTGAGTCTCATGTGCACAAAATAAGAAATTATCACTTTGATCACTTGTTTTTTACTTGTAATTTTTTATTAGGATGATTCTCATTAATTTTTTTGGAAAAAGGTAAAATTAAAAAAAAAAATAAAGGAGGGAAACCAGTTGATATTTTTCCCTAATTCTTTTTTTGGAAAAGATAAAAATCAAAATAAAAATAGTAAAGGAAGGAAATCGGTTGCCATTAGCTGACCGTTCCTCCGTCATTTGACTGAGGGACGGTCAGCTAAGCCGCTCCCTAAAATTTATATGATTTAATAAATGCAATCAAGTGAGCCTATGCTCATGCGCGCTCAAGAATTTTTCTGATTTGGTACCAAAACTCGAACTCGGAAAGACATGAAATTCCTCTTTTGCCCTTTTCAACTTTATGTCACGAAAACAAAAATCTTGAAGGAAAAGAGCACGCGATGCACGTTTGAATGCCTCGAACTTCCTCGGTCCTTACTCTTCTTACTGGTCTGGTCTCTCGCTTTTATTCTGTCTATTGGTCGACGAATTCATTTCGCGTGACCGCTTTGTATAGATTCTTAGAAATTTCCACTCTTTTTTTTGTCCTTTTTGCAAATAGCCTTCAATTTTTTCACTATTTATACGGGGTTAATTACGGTTTTAGTTCTCTAAGGTGTAAAATATTTACAATTCATCTTCTAACATTTATTTTGTACAATTGGGGAAATGACGGTCTGGTCATCTAAGTATTATTTTGCTCATTCAAGTCCTGTAATTAGAAACTTGTCCAAAAAATCCTCAATTTATTATATGATTGGTGTTGACTAGATGGTCGCGTTAAAGATTTCCGATCAAAATTATTTGGAAGGCTACATTAGTAATTCGTCAAAAAGTTTAGCACTGAATTTGTATCCTCAAAAAGTTTAGGATTGGTAATTTGTCATAATGTTTAGGACTAAATTGGTACAATTGAAATGTTTAGGATTAAATTAGCTATTGAAAAATAGATTTAGGACCTTTTGGACAATTTTTCTAGCCTCTAACATTCTTGATTTCTATAATTTAACACTTTATTTATACGTTGTAACTAAAATTAAGGTCTTTCTCCAATTAAGGTTTCTTTCTCCTTTTTCTCTTCTCATAATTTGTTTTTCGCTAATTTGGCACTCATTTGGCTTTCCTTAGTACCGAGTGACAATTTTTGTTCTAATCACGATTCAGTGAGAACAATCAATCTAGAGGATTTAATTGCAGAAACTGAGAAAGTTAGAAAAAGCGATTGTACAGAATAAGACTAACAGTACCGAATCACACAAATCAATAAGACCGGAAGACTTGATCGAACGGAATGAACGTTGGGAGACCAAATCGCACAAACGCACCGAAAGTTGGAAGACTAAAACAAGTACCTAACCCCTATTTATGCACGTCGACCGCAAGGTGGAATTCTCAACACGACCTTTCCAAAACAATGAGTTCATATATTCGCCGGCGCATTTAAATCACCTGACCCGTGCATTACTATAGCTTCAAGACGTGAATGTGTGAGTCAGTTTTCATTATCTTATCTTGTGCTCAACCCATCGATCTAAACTGACACATACGGTTACGCCTACCGCTGGTGGAAAAACAATCTGGCAGGCCCGGGACATGCGTTCCGGTTCGTGAGTGTTGTTGATATCAATTGGTCCCGTGTTAACCCTGAAAGATATACCCGGAGTTCGCCATGCACTTGTCCTCCTCGAGCAACAGCGTCTCCCTCCATCAGGAGGGCGTGAGGGATTGGTGACGGGACGATCGCAAGAAAGTTGGATGAGCGTTGTGTGTATATATAGGTCCCACAAAGATGGGAGGGCAAATCCCAGCAAAATCTCTCTCACTCATTCTCTTCGTTTGCTTCGTTTGGGAAATGGGGTCCAAGGACATGGGGATTTTGCTTACATTTGTACTGATGGCGATGTGCATTTCCTCTGTCCGACCGGAGGCTCAATACCTCGACTTCGTCGTGAGTGAATAATGATGCACGCATGCATTTCTGAAGTTCTTCTCATGCTTTTCATTTCCTCTTTGTCATTCATATCACGAAAGGAAATAGTTTTTTAAGTGCTCGGATTATAGTTTGAGTATATATGCGTGTGTAATCGGTGGTTCTTTGATAAATTTGAAGGTGGAAGAGAAGGTGTTCACGAGGCTGTGCAGCTCCAAGAGCATGTTGGTTGTGAACGGAAGTTTTCAAGGGCCGGTGATCAAGGTTTACAAGGGTGACACCATCTACGTCAATATTCACAACCGTGGAACCTCCGGTGTCACTCTCCATTGGTTCTCTCTCTCTCTCTCTCTCTCTCTCTCTCTCTCAAGGTGAAAGGGAACAGAAAAGAGAAAAAAAAAAAAAAAAAAGGAAAAAGAAATAGATAAATTTAAAAAAATTGTAAAAATCATTCACATCAGCATCGACCATGCCATGTAGGACATTGAGCTTTTTTTACCAAAATTTGCTGAAAAAATCACACAATTTTTAAGATTAAATTGGCCAAATTGAAAATTTAGAACTAAATTGATCATCGTATAAGAAGTAAAGATATTTTAGACAATTTTCCCACTTGTTAATGAGAGCCCATGGCACTTTTAATACAAAAATGTTTGATTTTTAAAATACTTCACCACGCATTTTTTACGAGGACAATCAATGCCTTGGACAATAATCAAATGTATACATCATTTTAATATAAATTAGACAATCAAATGTGTGCATCTTGTAATTAAGAACTTTTGACGATCAATTATTTTTTGTTCATGCTTCAAGCATAGAATATTGTGTTTCGAGCGCTAATTGAAATTTCAAAATTTAGATAGAGATTGTTATCTATATGTCCATATCGTTGTATGATATTAAGGATTGTATGTATTAAAAAGGGTTAATATTATTAAAAATTTCAAATTAGTATTTACATGTCTTATTTACCTCGAATTAATTTTCATTTGATAAAAATCCCAAATTGATACCCTTGATAAAATTACCTCAACTTAATTTCCGTCTAAAAAAAAGAGTTAACAATAAGAGAATTTGTGATTGCGAATGTTAGAATCACGGAGAGATGGTTATGATAAAGTTCACCAATCATATTTGAACGTAACTGCAGACAAAAGGAGAGGAAATTGTTTGCTTATTTTGACTTTGTAATAGGCACGGAGTTATGCAACCAAGAAATCCATGGTTCGATGGCCCAGAGTACATACACAGTGTGCAATTCCAGTTGGTTCAAACTTCACTTATGAAGTCAATTTCACCATAGAAGAAGGCACAGTTTGGTGGCATGCTCATAGTGATTGGACTCGTGCGAGTGTCCATGGCGTGATTGTCATTTATCCGGCCGAAGGAAGCACTTACCCCTTCCAACAGCCCCATGCAGATGAAGTTTTAGTCCTGGGTATGTATGGAAATTTCCATACCTCCTTCTCTTCATTTCAATAAGACCGACCATTTCGAGTTTTATATATACTCCAATCAATGCGCATAACTCATGAGGGTTTGGACATTCACACCACAAAAGAAAAAAATACAGCAGGTTAAAAGTAAGCGAGTGTTTTCTTTGATTAATTAATTTCAGCAAACCAAACTCGTGAAAGTCTAGAAAATTAATTCGAGGAAAATTTATTTAGATTCATTTTGCATGGCATGCATGAAATTTGGTACGTACTAGAGCATTCTCAGTGGGTACACATTTACCCACCTCTGCCCTTTGTTCTCAGTGAAGGAAACGGTAAGGCCGCAAGAAGAAAGGAGGCATTTATGCATATTCATATATTTCCATTTTCTCCTAAAATGAACAATAGTTTTTTCAAGTGCTGATAAATTAGAACCTATACCGCAATTTAGTATTTCGGTAGCAACTAAAAATCTTTCTTTTTTTTCTTTTTTTCATATAGTGGAACGCGAGGCGTCCACCAACAGGTTAATGATTTTGTGGAAAATGATAGTTTGCCAGTTTGCCTTTTAAATGTGCAAGAGATTTATGGAATCTCAAAAAATGGAAATAAAACGAACTTACTTATATGGTTATTAGTAAGTCATATGACTTGAAGGTGTTAGCAAATATAGGGTGCCCAGGATTATGTATTTCGGATGTATTAATTTTTTGCCTGTCAAAAAATCATACCGGGCTCTCGAAAAGTTGGACTAGTTTGATTTCTCATTATTATATAGTAATAAAAGAGTGCATGTTTTGTTTATAAATAGAATTTCAAAAAAAAAAAAAAAAAAAAAAAAGAGGAGGATTTTGTCAGGTACTTGTCCACTATCCAAAACAAACTGAATTAATTATTTTTAAAGCATGACATTTCTCGTGATGCATAATTAATGCATTGGAAATAAAACCAATTATGTATCAGGTATAATTAATAAATGTCATAAGGCGCTCATACTCATGAGTAGGAACCTTAAAGAGTTAAGTATTTCGAGGATATAACGAGTCTTTTCTCTTGAGAGGGAGAGAAAAAAGAGTTGTTTAACCATAGATAAAGAAGAGCTATTGCATTATGTTCTATTTAAAATGATTTCATGATGTGGTTTCTAAGACAAAAAGGGTATCTTCGACTTGTAGTTGATGGTGGATTATTAAGCGTTTTGGTCCTCCTCCTTTTCTCTTAAAGGGTCCTGGTACATAGATGATTATCGAGAGCTGGTTGACTATGACTTGGCTGAAGGTACAGACTTGCCCACCTCAGATGCATACACTATCAATGGCCAGCCAGGGGACTTTTGCCCCTGCTCCAATGGTATGTTGCAGTCCAAAACGACGTTGCCAAATTGGAACATGCCTAGATCCATTACCTATGTTACAAATTCTTGTATTCTTTTCTTTTTTGTCACTTGCATGGTTGCAGAATCGACTTACCGTTGGTATGTCGACTACGGGAAGACCTACCAAGTTCGGATAGTCAACGCGGACATGAACGCGGAGCTCTTCCTAGCCATCGCAAGCCACAACCTCGTGGTTGTCAGCATGGACGGAGGGTACGTGAAGCCCTTCGTCACCGACTACATCATGATCTCTCCGGGGCAGACTATCGACGTGCTGCTTGTGGCCAATCAGTCGCTCGGCCACTACTACATCGTCGCTCGGCAGTACTACTCCGGGAAACTGCTACTCACCGATTTCGACAAGACAAACGCGTCCGCCATCCTCCAGTACCGCGGGAGTTATGCCCCTCCCGAGGAACCCGAGCTCCCCGTTCACCTCCCATCCTACTATGACATCGATGCTCAAATCCAATTTACTCGGAAACTTCGAAGCTTAGCCAGCGTGGACCACCCCGTTGATGTTCCGCTGGACATAAGTACCAGAATGTACGTCACGGCGTCGATAAACATCTTTTGGTATGCCAGTGAACGGATGGGTGTGAGCTTGAATAATATTTCTTGGGTCAACCCGCACACTGATGTACTCTCAGCCTACTACAGGTAACTCATCCATTTCGAGGAAGTGAAAATTCTCTATTCCACACTACATAATTCTTTTGGTGTCTTAACTAATCTCGACTGTCGATGAGAATTTCATGTTCACAAATCGATGATTGAAATTTAATGAGGCGCAGAAGGTTGAGAACCCATGTGCCCACTATATATATGTAATGTGGTCATATACAAGCAATATAAACAGGATCGACAGCGTCTCTTTGCCTATAAAAATGAGATTTTTTTGTATTTTGATATCGCTATAACATCAACCGCACGATTGTTAAAGGAACACGAGTGGATTCTACACGACCGACTTCCCTGACCAGCCACCGACGTTCTTCAATTTCATGGCGGACGATCTTCCAGTCAACACGACGGAGCCGATCCAGGGGACCAAAGTGAAGGTGCTGAACTATGGCGAAGAGGTGGAGATGGTGTTTCAAGGGACCAACATTCTGAACGCCTCGATAGCTCACCCGATGCACCTGCACGGCTACACCTTCTACGTGGTCGGGGTTGGGGGAGGAAACTACAACCCGGAGACCGACCTGGAGACGTTCAACCGGATCGACCCACCTTAGCTGAACACTATTTCGATCCCGAGGAACGGATGGGTTGCCGTCAGATTCAAAGCAACTAATCCCGGTACGCACGATCGCAAGTAGATGGTAATCTAATCTTATCAATATCCGGGTGATTGATCATCCCTCTCTCCTCCTCCTTCTTTTCTCCCTCTAACATCTCTGGGAAAACCTTCCAAAAAATGAAAGATCAGTTACATCCCAGCTTATTCTATTAAAGATAGAGCTCCAGTAAAGGTGTCTGGTTATGGCACTGTCATCTGGAACGACATTTCACTTGGGGCATGAACACGGTCTTGATAGTGAAGGACGGCAGCACGCCGGAGACGAGCCTAAAGGCCCCTCCACTGTACATGCCCGCTTGTGAACCTGCTGCGCTCGCCCTTGAGCTACGAGGATTGAACGACCACTCAGGGACCGATGGAGACTAAGTATGGACCGATGTAGACTAAGTATGTACTGCTGTGCTCGCTTTGCTGTTTGCTTGTCGAATAAAACGGCTTCCGTCCATGGACTTGGCAGGATGATCTACCAGCTTTTATGAATCATGGGATGTAATGCGAATTCTTACATTTGCTTTTCTTATACTTGTGTTCCGGGGCAATCTCCACGTGCATTATCCCTTCGATTCCTGTCCTCCTTAATTCAAGGTTTATTAGGGCAGGCTCTATTGTGTCCGCAAAATTATGTGATTGGTTTCTTTCTTCTTCATCATCTTCTTTTTCATATTTTGTTTGTAATGAAACCATCCTCGAGTTACTTCGAGCCGTGCGCAATCTTATGTTTAGGAAAGATATTGCTGAGGCAAGTCTTAAGAATTAGAATCCAAGTCCTCTTATATGGAGAAATTTGACGATGTTATTCGATGCTGTAAATTTAGATTATTTATGTAAATCATCACACAAGGAGACTAGTTGATAAGGATAAGCAAATTGCAAACAATGTCGCTACCTCCGTGACTAAAGGGAAAGACTTGAAAGATAAGGAGGTGGCTAGCTATGATTCTGAAATTTCATCGTGGATCTAATGACGTATATTTTAATGTCAAATAGGAGATACTGTCTTATTTTGTGACATTAATCTAATATTTGAAGGGGAAAAAAAAGATGAGTTTACTTTGTCAAATTGAATCATTAGTTTGATAAAATTTGAGCTGCGCTTGAAAGAATTGAACATATTACATTAAAATTATCACTTCCATCCGTGTTCTGGTCATTGATGTCTTTGCCTTTTACCCTGCACTTGTGTGTGGTCTGTGTGGTTGAAATGCATGTGTGTTAAATATATATAGGACATGGAAGGCTTCTACCCTATTAACCTCTAGGAGCATATATTTGGACATTTTGACTTCAGATTGCGGGATGAGATTGATGACTTTTATAATATGGTTTATTGTTGATTAAAACTCCTAGAACGGGTATCCTTGGAAAGAGAGTCCAGCTTCGTCATTCCATCAAACACCTTCCTTGCAAACTCCAGATTTTTCTCCGACCATATTTTTTTCACATCTCTCTCTCTCTGGCTCTGGATTCCCCTGATTCATATCCAGCAATTCAGATCACCCCACAATGAACGACACCATCAGATTCCACACTCGAGTCGCAGCCACTCTGATTCAAGTCGTTGATTTCCTGTCCTTATCCATGTCTGGATCAGATTTATCTGTGGCCGGGCCATCTCCGGCTCACGCCGCCATCGCCATTGAACCATCGTCAGGCCCGTTTCATTTCCGAGACAAATTTCAATTCATTCCAGGATATGTGCTGTCGATTCTTGCTTCGTTCTGTTCGCTCCCACTTCACCGCCGTCTTTCGGATTCCATTATTTCGCCCATCCACGCCGCGCGCAAATGGGGATGCCCGGTGGTGTTAACTGTTTACAAGAGCCTTATCCGATTGCCAAGGCTAAGGTTGGATGGATCATCATCATCATCTGGATACGATCCACCGATTCAAAAGATGAGATTCTTCGGTTCCACTCTCAGCACTCCTGCTGATCTGGTGTCGCTTCGTCAACGTCTCCGGCTCCATCCGCCAGCTTATTCACCAAACCCCAAAGCAAGTTAAGGAATACGTCCAGTCCTCCAAATTTGAGGAGGGTGTAATGTGTTGGGCAGAGTCCCTTGAAGTAAAGTGAGTGTTTTATGCAAACTCTCTCTATGGCTTTCTAAATCTCCTCTTCTCCAACCTGGTAGGATCCTCCAAGAAATGCAGCTTGGGTAGGTTAGAAACGTTTCCATCCTGGAATCTTTGGGTGTCTCTAGGCTCGAACTAAAGGGCTGAGTGGTTTTTTCGCTAAAAGGCAATCCCCGAAGGGTTCGAACGGGAGTTGTTCACCCACTGTGGGATGCATACTTGTAGAAAATTCACTCTCTTTCCCTGGTTCTAAGTCTAGGTCCATTCATGGTATCAGAGCCATGGCTTCGTTTTTAATATTATCCATTCCATGCGCTTGGTAGGTGAATCCAGTGCCGAGAAGATCTCATCTCATCATGTCTACAAAACCAGAAATCCTCGAAGCACCTGTTTCTCTTGCTCCATCTTCCTCATCCTCAACCTCTCCAGAATTTCGTGTGTCCAATGCCTCTAAGATAGACTATCTTTATGAAGTCTCTCTTAGTGATGAAACCAAGATTTCTGAAACCCAACTTCCTCTCATGAACCCTTATTCTCGCTTTTGTCAAACCCAACTCATCATTTTCACCTATCCGCTCCATCCGCCGGCTTATTCACCAAACCCCAAAGCAAGTTAAGGAATACGTCCAGTCCTCCAAATTCGACCAGCATCCTATTCTCAAGCTCGAAAAGAGTACTTCGTTACTCTTCAAATCCCTCCAGAATTTCCCTGACAATGGGCTCAACGGGGATATACTCATGTTCATTATGGCGCTGTTCGTCTTGCTCTTACTTTTCATGGCCGAAAAGGGCTACCAGTTGTTGCCAGAATAGCCTTATTGGATACTCGTTTCTTAGAATATCAGCATGCATGTATAGGCACTGTTCAGACTACCTTGAATGCTGGCACCGTCTTTGTAACTTTGTATCCTAACTTCAATATCGCCCTTTCAAATCCGCAGTTACTTTCTTTTATGAAGGTACAGGTTCAGCTCACTGGAGCACCTCAAACTGCTAATTCTGTTGCAGCAAGACTTCACTACCAAATGGTTTATCGAGTG
This sequence comes from Eucalyptus microcorys, assembly GCA_014182515.1. Lineage (NCBI taxonomy): Eukaryota > Viridiplantae > Streptophyta > Magnoliopsida > Myrtales > Myrtaceae > Eucalyptus > Eucalyptus microcorys. Next base: position 9,292,346 of record CM024568.1, on the reverse strand, counting down.
CAGAACCATGCTCTTGATCTAAATTTCAACAATGGAAATGAAGATGCCTTGTTCATCTCCATGCAAAATGATCAAGCTTCATGTATCCATGTTCCTAGACAAATTCCAAAGGAGAAGTTAGCCACTCTCTTACCAGAGACATGGATCACTAATTATGAAGCTGCATTAGAGCAACAAGCCTTTTCAGTCTTCGGATTCTGAATTCATCCGAAAAAAAGGTGGAACTGTTTCCATCAAATTTGGCAAGGAAAAGGAAGAAAGTCCATCTATTTTCCAAACCCTCTTCATGATTGAACCATGTGTTCGAATCAATTTCCTAGCCGATCCAAAAAGCTTGTTCGACATTTCAATAGTAATGGACATCCAGTCCATCACTACAAAGACAACTATGGTCATTGTTTTTGGGATCCTTTTTGCCAATGTTCTTATTCACAAACTCCCTTGACGAGGTAGATCCTCTTGCAAGATCTCCACCTCGGAGAAAGAAACCCAAGGATAAGGTATACCAAAGATACTTAAACGGAGATCCCTCCGTTGATACTCTTGGTGAGTGTGATAAATACCAGTTCATGGTTTCTTATGCACCACCTCCACCACCAGAATTCAGAACTACGACCCAAGTGTCACCAGAACCACCAAAATCTCCTCCCCCATCCCCTCCTCAGAAAAGGCAAGCTCTTTCCCCGTTCTATAAGCCAATCCTAAAATGGGCTAAGAAACATTCTTACCCACTTAAGGCTCCAACAGAAACACCTCCCACTTCTTCTATCACTATGTTCCAAGAAACAGACTTTCCCCCTCTTGTCAGAGAAAGTTCTAAACTCTCGTTTCCTGCCTCAGAAGAGTTCATTGATCCACAAGGCAGATATCGTCACGTTTCTAAGATATCTACCCCCACCGATGTGGATGAACATGGGAGACAAAGAAAGACTCCGCATTGAAGCCGTTCGAATTGGCAATCGAGACTTTGTTAGCACAAAACAATGCCTTCAAGGCAATTGATTCCAAGATCGGAAATGTGCAACAAGATCTCCAAAGGTATGATGAAAGTACCAAAAAGATACTTGTCGAATTCCGAAAAGGCTTCACGCCTTGTAATCGGGACAACATCTTGGGTATCATTATCTTGAAAGTCCAAAGCCTGAAATAGAAAAACTCAAGAGGCAAATCCAATTTCTTGAAGAAGGAAGGTTCAGACCTTTCGATCCATTGGCACCTCCTGTCAGAACCGGGTATTTACCTCCACCGCCACAAACGTCTATCTTTGCCGCTATCCCAGAAAATCCCTACAGAAGAGAACCGGATATGGCAGAAATACGAAATCGCCTCAAGGCCCGGCAGAAGGAAAAAGGAAAAGAAAAAATGTCACCTACAAAATCAGGTTCGATTGTTATAAGAGAAAGACCAGATCAGATGATGTTATCAAATCCATTAGAATCCTTTCTAAAGGATTTGGGTACTCAGGAACCTGATCCTAATGCCCAACAGCCTGATCCTGCCATTCCAAAAAAAACAGTCCTTGTTTCCAGTTGAGCAAACTACTCCTGAGACTGAATTAGATTCAGCATCTTATTCATCTTCTCCATCCTTCTCTATTCCTACAGTTGATTCCCTCCCCATTGTGCCAGTAACTTCATCAATATTTATGGCTGACCCTCCAGATGATGAAATAGAATCAAACTATTCTGACCCAGACAATGGTCAAACAAGCAATCCTGCTTGCCATGTGTCCATGGAATCAAAACAATTCTTCACCATTGATGATATTCCTTATCACAAATGGCCAGAAAGACTTGAAGAATTTCATACTTTGTTGAATACTCAGTCCATCACCAACCATGATATGAATGATGTCTTGTACAACTTTGTTACAAGATTCACAGGAAGCCTCAAGCTCTGGTAGCAATCAATTTCAGAACAAGACCAGATCCATTTTTTGATGTCACCTAATTTCAGCCATGCTATCACTCTCTTGTATCATGTCTTTGTGGGAAAACACACTGATCTCATAGAGATGAAAAGAAGAGAATTTTTCGAAAGAAGATGCTGCTCCTTGCAGAAGAAACATCTCGATACGCATTATCGAGTGATGCTTCAGCTTTTTTATCAGATTGGAGCAGATCCAAATCAAGCATGTTCTCCTTACTTCCATCCCCAAAGAACTATCCCAGATGGTTGAAAGATCTTTCTTTGGAAAACAAAGAAGAGTGCAAGATATTCCCTTGGGAGAAATACAGCAAGAAGTTCATCTATGCCTCGAAGAATTATGCTTAAAACGCCAGATGGTCCGTACCTACATCACAGATGACAAGCGCCTTGAATTAGCTTGTTCTCGCCAGAAGTTAAAAATCAAATGCTCCAAGCAAGACTGTGATGGTACTTGTGGCAAGTATTCCAAGAAGAAGAAGAAACATTACAAGAAGTTCTGGATAAAGAAATCCAAACATGGCTCCAAGCATTTCCGAAAAAAGAAAAAATGGCGATACCTACGCAAAAGGAAGGATCGCACAAGCCACAAGAAATCAAATTTGTTGCTACATTTGCAATCGAAAGGACATTTTGCCAAAAATTGCCCTCAAGCAAAAAAAAAAAGGTCGAATCATTTAATTCATCACATTGAAAATGAAACAGGAATTTCTCTTGAAAATGATGATATTGAATCCTTATTCTCTCGCTAACGAAGAACCATCGAACAAACTCTTTGTGTCATTCCCACTTACCAAACTTCCGGTGAGATCGAATCGGACTCAAAGTCTCGAAGATATTTTTCATATATCATCCTTATCCTCAGAACCAAACCTTGACATATTTTCAAGTCAAACTCACTGTCCCCATTTCCCTATAAAAATCCTCACCTCAAAGTTTGCCAAACCCATCACCGTTATTGCTCTCATCGACACAGGAGCAAGTTGTTCAATATTGGACACCAAAGTTCTTCCTGAAGAGTTCTGGACTCCTTATACCAGATATTTTAATTCGGCTTCTGGAGATACTTTCTCCACAAATGTCAAAACCACTCATGTAACTGTCCAGTTCTTTCCTCAATGTTCTATAACCGCAAAAATCTTCGGATCAAACCTCCCCAATAAAGATCTGATAATTGGGTGGGACATCATGACTCAAATCTCTCAACTTCGCATCATTCCTGGAAAAGGCCTTAGGTATAAAGATCAATTCTCTCGAGTTCGTCAATATTCAGAGACTCTTTTCCATTCAGATGAGTCTATTAGATCCAATCATGCAAAAATTGTTAGAATCTTGTTCGGAATCCCATTCGGAATTCGCTCAAAAGTGTTCACATCCTTTGTGGGAAAACCCAGAATTCTTTGTTCGCCTTCCTTTCAAGAAGAATGAAGACATAAATCCGACCAAGGCGAGTCATGTGGGAATGAAGCCAGAACATCTGACTTTAGCTCAACGGGAATGTTCAGAACTCTTGCAACAAAGCCTTATTGAAATCTCTGATTCTCAATGGGCCTGCGAAGCCTTTTATGTCAATAAGCGTGCCGAGCAAAACAGGGGAAAAATGAGATTAGTAATCAACTATCAACCTCTCAATCTTTTTCTCCAATATGATAAGTTCCCTTTGCCATCCAGAGATTCTCTCTTTATTGGTTTAACCAAAGCCCACATCTATTCCAAATTCGACATCAAAGCCGGATTTTGGCAATTGGGCATCCATCCCGAAGACAGATCCAAAACAGGATTCTCGTATCCCGAACCAAAGCACTTCCAAAGTGGAAAGTACTTCCTTTTGGTCTCGAAGGTAGCGCCATCCCTTTTCCAAAAGGCTATGTGTCGTATATTCCAACCAATCTTGTCAAGTGCAAAGTATACATTGACGATATCTCGCTCTACAGCCCCGACGAACAGTCACACTTTGTCAACTCCTTGAGCAATTTGCAGAAATTGTAAAGAAACATGGTATTATGCTTTCTCAAAGAAAGATGAATATTGCCCAAACAGAAATCGAATTCCTTGGTATGCACCTCAACAAAGGGACATACTATCCAGGGCCACATATTGCTCAAGAATTATTGAAGTTTCCTGAAGACAACTTCACCACAAAACAAGTTCAGCAATTTCTTGGGATAATCAATTATCTCAAGGTTTTTGTCCCAAATATTGCAAAGCTTCTGATCCTTTTACAATCCATGCTAAAGAAGAACCCCCAACTTGGGGAAAAACCCTGACTAAAGCACGGTCGGCGAGCTTAAGGAGATCATGCAGAATCTCCCACCACTGCAAATACCATCAACAGGGAAAAGGATTCTTCGAACCGACGCCAGTGATGAATACTGGGTAGCTATCCTCTTTGAAGAAATTGATGGTAAGAAACACCCTTGTGCTTACAAAAGTGGAAAATTTTCCCAAGCCGAAATGCATTACCATTCCACTTTCAAAGAAATCTTAGCAGTAAAAAATGGCATAAAAAAGTTTGAGTTTCATCTCATCGGCCACCACTTCCTGGTAGAATTGGACATGGCATCTTTCCCTCAGATGACCAAGATTAAACAGAAGCAGATTCCAAATTCTCAGCTACTTCGATGGGCTGAATGGTTTTCGAAATACTCTTTTGAAACCAAACATATTCCTGGAAAGAAAAATGTGCTTGCTGATTTCCTCTCTAGACCAAAGACACCAGCCGAAATCAACATGTATATCAAGAGGCCTGCCTTCCATATGATCAATTATGGAATGAAATACAAGGTTGAGAAGATCAAAGATTTGTCCAGCTGGAAATATCCTCGGGAGATTATTCAACACATCCGAATGACAATCTTGCTTTGAAAACCTGGAAAATCTCATGTGGCAATGCCACATAGATCTATTCGATTCAATGGAGGTTCGATACTTTATCCTTTTGGGTTAAATTCGAATTATCCATTCATTCATCCCCTTATCCGGAAGGAAGATGATTTCCCGATCAACTCAAGACGTTATTATGGTACTTAACTAATAAGTACTTAATAGCTATTGAAATTCCAACCAGACGATTTATTGCCAACCTCACCAGGATATTTTTACTCGGAAAAAATGTTGAAAAAGAAAGTGATAAGAATCTCTTAGACTTTCTAAATTGGTTCCATCATCCTAATCACTGGAAACAACTCTTGGAAAAAGAACTGAGAACCACGACTCCAAATCCTGAAGTCCATACTATCCTGTTTTTTCGACGTCCATGGCATTTTTTCACAAATAATGGCACCATCATCGATGCACCACAGGAAATAGGAACCACATCCTACAAACCCCATCTAAATTGCATAAAAGCTCGGATTCACAAATCTTATCCAAGATCTGTTAGATTTTGTGAACACCAGTACCGAGAACTCCAGAGAATCTTGTGCCAAGAGAACAAAACTATTCCTGACAATGTCTGGAATAATGTACCCACTACGTGGGATCATTATGTCCTAGAACCAGAAGCCAAGGAAGCACTTGAACAATACGGACAAACTGCATCGTCTCAAGATCATGAAATGACAGGAACAGATGATATTGTCCAATCCACTCAGGACCCCTATGCACACTTTGGAGGTCCTCTGTCCCAGGATCCCTACGAACAAGGACCTTTGTCCCTATTCCAAAGCATGGATACATCCTTTTATGCACAGCCATCCAACTGGCCTCAACCAAGCATTCCCGCCGACACTCAGAAAAGTGACAACACAAACTAGGCTAAAGAAGAAGCATCCCATTGGGCTCATGCTGAAGAAGCATCCTCATCACGAAGGCCGAGCCAAATCCTCTCACCGAAGACCTTGAAGCCCTTGGACAAAAATATGAAGCACATCTCCTAGAAGACAGCTCAAATGACTCAGTCTATAGCTACAATGCTTGTGACGGACGAGATCGCTGAAAAGCCGTTGTCCGTACAATTTCACTGTAGCAAAATCACTGTTCACTTTTACTGTAGCACTAGGCTAGGGAAAGTATTGTTCTGATACGATTCTTGTTCATAGTGTGCGAATAATTCCTTCCGGAAGTTTCCGGTGCCTCATTTATTCTCGGACCCATGTTTGGTCCTTGTTTGTTTGTTGGTGACCTCTAGTTGTCTATATAAGGCAAGGAGGGTGTAATGTGTTGGGCAGAGTCCCTTGAAGTAAAGTAAGTGTTTTATGCAAACTCTCTTTATGGCTTTCTAAATCTCCTCTTCTCCAGCCTGGTAGGATCCTCCAAGAAATGCAGCTTGGGTAGGTTAGAAACGTTTCCATCCTGGAATCTTTGGGTGTCTCTAGGCTCTGAACTAAAGGGCTGAGTGGTTTTCTGCTAAAAGGCAGTCCCTGAAAGGTTCGAACGGGAGTTGTTCACCCACTATGGGATGCATACTTGTAGAAAATTCACTCTCCTTCCCTGGTTCTAAGTCTAGGTCCATTCATCAAAAAAAATTAAGGTAAATGTGTAATTTTCAATTTTTGATGGTTTTTCTCCCTTTTTTTCTTGGCTTCATTAATAATTAGTCACAACTCATGATTGAGAATATGTCCATCTCTCTCATGAAAGCAAGTCCATCTGCTTGTCGCTTATTGGCCACCGCTAGGTTCCCATTGCCCTTTCCCTCCTCGATGTCCTTGGTAGTGATTATGTTAGTTGTTCTTGTCCCTTTTAGTATTAGGAAAGCGCTTTCGTCTCTAGATTGCTTGGATGTTGAATTTGTGGCTTAAAATTTGCTTTCATAAATCATGCAAATCTGTCGCCTATGACTCATTCTTATTTGAATGAACGGTGTTTTGATGTCATTTGTGAAAGGAAAATTTCACTTTTATCCCTTGCAACTTCGATTCCGTAGAAATATTTGTAATTTCCACATGTCTTTCGACTTCATATTTCTATTTAAATTTCCTCTTATTGGAAAATTGACCCAATATCATTTCCGGCCAATGGCGTACGACGACGAATGGCGTCGGAAATGAGGGATTCCAAGATTTCAAGCGATTTTCAGCTGGGAATGGGTCGGGGCTTTATTAGCATGTAGGATGGGCTATAGAGGGGCAGCAGCCGATTAGGCTTAATGGACATAAAGACGAAATTTCATCTTGTCAGAGCTATGTGAATTGGGCCACGAACCAGAAAAGCCCCCCTTTTGAGCACCCATCATTTTCTAAACGTTTTTATTTTTTAATTAGTTTAGTATTTGTTTGTTTATCTATTCTTTTTCGCTCTGTTTTGTTGTTTTTGCTATTTTCTATTTTTTACTTTCATAAAGACCGACACTTGAATTTTTTGACAAAAATTCAGGTGTCGACAACATACGTGATAACACTAAAATTAGTGCTATGGGAAGCCTAGTACTTTTGTGAATTGGTTGGTTAACAAGTGCATTCTGCATTAACTAACACATTCCCCGAAAATATTTTCCGCAAAATCAAAAATCATAATGAATACACTAGCCAATTTTTTTGGTGACATGCAAAGAAGGTTTCTTGATGATTATAAACTTTGTAACTTATCCTGCGTTGCTTGCTCATTTGCACTCCCTTTGTTTATCAGAGTATTTCAGGGACGGGATCCTCTTTGGAATCCCTCAAATGGGCTAGAAGCTGTTTCGCGGTGAAAATCTCTATTGCAAGGGCATGAATGTCTTGATATATGGGATTTGGGATCCCCTTATACCCAGTTGGTTCTAGAAGTTGTCTTGTCTGCCGGGAGAATATCAAGCATTAACACTTTTTGCGAGCATTTGGACCACTGACCCACTGGAAATTTGGAAGACAACAAGAGAATTGGAGAAAAACAAAATGAAACAGATATCAACGGATAAAGTCGGAACGTATCAAAATTAATTCTAGAGTCGAATCGGAGATGAAAATGACCCAGCGGTAAGTACGACTATCGATCAACGGACATTATCATCATCTAAATGTCATGAGGAACCGGTTGTTTCTTATGGCACAATCTTCCTTCCTCCACCTAATGTTTCAGAATCGTCTCACTCTCTGTTTCTCTCTAGCGCAATTCATCGAACACCTTTGCTTAGAGGAATGCAGCACATTCTATCTTCGGCCAAGCATCGTTTTCTCTCTGTTCATCTTCCATTTTTCACCAAGTGTTCCCCCATCAGGGTCGTTTCATATTTGATTCAACTTCCAAGTCAAATTTCGATTCGTTCCAAATACGTTCCGTCGATTCTTGCCTTGTTATGTTCTCTCCCACTTCGTTGCTGCCTTTCAGATTCCAATGCTGTCACTCGCATCCTTTGTTTTGGGGATGTCAAGGTGGTTGTTTGACAAGAACTTTATCCAATCGCCGAGCTGAGGTCGGACAAATCATCATCATCTGGATAGGATTCGCCTATTTGAAGGATGAGATTTTTCAGTTCCACTTTTGGATTTCCCGCCGGTCCAAGAAGCCCCTCCAAAGGAAGACTTGCTCAAAAGATGGAATTCATTGAGAGGAAGATTCATCCAATATCTCGCGATCATTTCCTTTTACTTTTTCTTATTCTTGAAAGAACTATCAAAAAATCAAAGTAGATTTATTGGGATATATTTATGGTAAAATTTTATTTGTGATGTTGAAATCTTAGAATTAAATTTTCTAAATTTGTATTATTCTTCATCAGACAATTTTGCACCAAAAAATTAAGTTACTTTCCAGCAAAAAATTAGGTCGTTTAGAATGTCTATCTTCTTGCCATCTACCAGCTGCCATCGAGCCACCACTAGGGTCCCATCACCCTATCCCTCCTAAATGTCCTTGGCGTGGAGCCTGGCCTAGGGTAGCATTCCTAGTCCTTGTAGGAGTGGGATTATTTTTAATTGATACACATGATTGGATGAGATAAACCGCACCTTCCAATGTCATGCTTAGCTATTCCTGAACACCTTCATGAAATTCTCTCGCGTTGAACTTGTTCCCCTCGCTGCGCTCTCCACTCGGCGTATCTTGCGATTCCCCATTGGCTTCCGTGCGCACCTCCAGTCTTCGGAGAGGGCAGGGAAAAGAAGAAGGGAACGCCCACTTGGTGGATAAGATGGGCTGGAGCCGATTTATATAATTAGTTCATTATTTATTTATTTATCTATTCTTTTTTCGCCCTTCTTTTCTTTTGGGTTTTTTCTCACTATTTTTTTTTTTGATACGTTTACAACCACATAAGCTTGAATTGTTTACAAAGCTGAAGTGTCAACAACGTACATGATAACATTAAAATTAATGCTATCAAAAGCTCGACACATTCGTAATTTGGTTGTTTGACAAGTGCATTTTGCATTGATTACAGCACTTCTTGGAAATATTTTTCCAAAAGAGCAAAAAATGATGAGAAGGGCAGAAAGAAAAGGCTCTTCCCTTTCTAAAATTAATCAAATTTTAGAGTCTAAAATTCCAATTTAAATTCTATGTTGTCATTACCAACAAAAAATTGTTAAATTGGCACTCTCCCTTCTTCTTGCGAATTCTAATATATGTGAAGCAGTTTGAATATAATAATTCTCATTTTGGAACGCAAGGTCTATCATTCTTTCAAAAGAACGAATATAAGAGAAAGCTTCTCTTGTGAGTCACAAGAGCGTAAGCAAAACATGAGATAGGTTCCCTTCTGAGCCAAAAGCAAGTAAGTCCAAATGGAAGATTGGTAGCACAAGGAAGATACTTTAACCCATTAGAGTTTGGGATTCGGGGCTTTTTCCATTGACAAAGCCCTAAATTCGAAATGGGCACTACACTGTCAATTTGTGTGGGAAATTTGAAGAGATTTGGCTTCCTGACTATTCTATGCATGGTGTTTCGATTGATTAAGTGTAAATAGATTCCTTGTTTTTTCTTCAAACAAAGGATTTTATCAAACTTCTCTTTCTGGTGGAAAAGGTGTTAGTGATGTTGGTTTTCATTGGGTTTGTTTTATATGCATATTGTAAATCCTGCTATGAGAATGAGTAATTTGCTTTTGATGACCTAATTGTGTATTGCTTCGCATTCAGCAAAGACCTACTGCAAGGATACTTAACGTTGCATGGGAGGATGATTATTGATTTATTCCAACGGTATGATCTTGAAAGTCCCATTATGATGATGTACAATTGCACAAAAATGCAATCAAGCGCTGAATACCTCTCTCACACTCATCTCTTTCGCCACAGCACCATAATTCTGCAACCCGCATCTCTGCAGCACGACTCTTCCGCAACCTCTCTCTCAACAACAGAGCATTCAAGCCTTTGGCAGTGGCTTTTCGCCTTACAATCGACCACATCTTGTGCTCTCGAACTCGAACTTGCTCTCACCGCCAGATAAAGCTCACTAATTCTCCCTCTTGAAAAAGGTATTCTTCGAAACGAAGCCCAGCTTTGTCATTCCACAGAACACCTTCCTAGCAGACTCGGTTCCCTCCTCCACATTGCAACCGATGTTTTTTAATCTGGATGAATAGCTAGTGCGAGCTCCATTCGTGGATGCAGGGAAGCGTCCGCTGTAGAGAGATTCCAATTGACAGCTTCACTCCCTTTTGGTTTCGTAGAGAGAGAAGGAGACTCTTCTTTGCTCAATGCGCAACACTGGAGTGGAGATTAGATCAAGGAGAGAGAGAGAGAGAGAGAGGGAGCAATCGGGAGAGAGAGACCGACGAAGGAACTGAGAATTTTTATTATTTTCTCCTCTCTTTTCTTTTCTTTCATCTGTATTTTTTGTTACTTAATTATTTATTGCCAGTAAAAATCCACGTGCCAACGAGGATGAAACTCTAAAGCCCCTCCTTTACTTACATATCAGTGAATCTTATGTGCCCTCATTTATTCATTAATTGTCAGCTTTTGTAATCTTAAAGCTTCGTGGCCTCTTTCCTCCTTATTGAACCAACGCAAGGGAGGAAAAACGCATGGAGACCCTTTATCCTTAAAAATGGACTTGCAACCTCGTCTGAAATTTAAATGAACTGATTGATCGTTTAGTGAATTCGTATTGCATTGAAGCCATGATCCGACGCTGGATGGGCTTAACTCTTTAATTTGAGCATAAGCGAAAAGTCATATCTATAACACATTCTGATTGTACCAACTCAATAATGCATGCTCTACAATCAAAGCATTGGGTGTCACCATAAGAAGCACCGGCATAGTAGTCTCAGATCGTAGTGTTGGACCTTAGATTAGCTAGTACTTGATTCGAAGCTCATACCTAATCTTCCAATTCACAATACTGATCGCCAATTGCACACCTTGTACACAAACGTCGCGTCTAGGTCACTTCTCATGAGAATCGGACCCTATAGAATTCTCATGAACATAAGTGTGATTCTATGTGATGCATACTTTTGTCATCCTATAGTCCTTTGGTCCTCCCTTTTGGTTCTTATTTGGTTTACTGTAAAAAAAAACACCCAATTGAGTTTGGCTTATAAATAGGGTCCTTTCTACGATGCACTTCGTCATTCATTTTTTGTTTTTAGGCTAAGTAAATCTCGCTCTTGGTCCTATATCATGTCATATAGATGTTTTTTAAAATCAATTTTTGTATGAAATCTCTCTCTCTCTCTCTCTCTCTCTCTCTCTCTCTCTCTCTCTCTCTCTCTCTCTCTCTCTATCTATATGTATGTATGCATGCATGCATGCATGAAAGATTTAGTCGAAAGGTGGGATCCTCTAATTTTAGGAAATAAATTCACACTATGATAAATGACCCACTGCAAATTTTTGGCCTCTTTCCCCTCCTACTTTAAACTTACGTTTCTCCCTCAAGAGAAAGTACTCGGTAGTTAGAATGCACCATGTCATAGGTGGACGTGGCATTTTTGTTGAAGTCCAATCAAAAAATGCCACGTGTCGATGATGCGGACATAAATAAAAAAATTAGAACTCTCTCTCTCTCTCCGCCGTTCATAGCCAGCTCCTCCATCTGCAGTCATCAGTAGAGTCACCAGATCCGCATCCAGGGCGACCGTCTATGGTCGAGCCACCCGCTCTGTCATCACGCCGGCTCGCATTCGTTGCCTGTTCATGGCTGAGCCAGCAACCCGCTATAACTTGCAGCTCGTCCGTTTGCTTCCTCACGCAGTCAACCAAAAGTAGAGACTTTCATGTCAATCTCACTTTGAGACCATCAATGGCGTAGCCATTGAAGCACACGACACTGGAGTGAAGGTCCATCATATTAAAAAGACTCAAGGTTGATATCTTTAAAAGGGCATCAAATATGTCTCTGTACAAATTTGGAAATGGGCACTACTCCAAATCTGTCTAACAACTCTTTATATGATTATACGAAACCAGCAAGCGATGTCAATGCTCGTCCATGGCCATCGTTGATGTCGTTCATCCAGATCTGAAATTCTGGGCGCTCGCAAAATCATGAAAATCCAAGGTCCACGGTCGCCAGAGGAAACTTGGAAATCCAAGGTCCATGGCCACCAACGGGAGTCATCAGAGTTCACGGTGGAAACACGAGGTCTCTAGCCACCGGTGGAGTTGCCAACGCTCGCAGAGATCTGGAAATCAAAGGATCATGGCTGCGGATGGCTGGGGACAACGTAGAATGGAGAGAGCAAAAAAAAAACAGAGTGAGATTTTTAATTGTTTATTTATTCCACGTCATCAACACGTGGCATTTTATGATTGGACCTTCAAATTGCATACCATGTCAGCATAAGATGTGGTACATTCTAACTACTCAAAACTTTCTCTATATCCATTTTTATAATGCAATATTGTAAACTTGAGTCATATAATCGTCACAACACTATACCACTACTATTAATATTACAACCAGGGGTGTGCCCAAAAAAAAAACATAGGCCGGAAAATCAAGGGCCAACTTTTTTTGGGCTAAAATAGTCCCAAGCCAGGCCACCATGCTCGAAAAAATCTTTTGGTTCGGCCTAATATAAGCAAATTTGATTTTAATTAAAGCTCCCATACCCGCCCTGTTCATAAACTAGAAATAATGTCTCATTTCCCTTCTCCCCAAGGCTCCGCCATCTGACCTTTTCATGAATACATTGGTCTCAACCTCTCTCATTCTCTCCTCTCATGCTCATTGAGATGAATACATTAGTCATCCAATCCCCGTTAAGCAGCCACCACGGCACCGTTGAGCCCCACCACTCACTATATGCTCGCTTGTGCCATGGTCTCCCTCACGCTCCCCCACTCTCCAGCAAGTAGCAAAACAGGTCCTTACTAGCCTGTTCTGATGTCTTCAAGGTTTTTGGTTTTAGGACGTGCCATCTGAATTTCTGAAGGAAAGTAAAAGGAAAAACGAAAACAAAAAACAAACACACATTTTTCAGATTTCGGGCTGTGCCACAATCGTATTGGGTCTGGGCCAAATGGCTTGGCTTCAGTCTAGGCCAGGTCCTCGAGCTAGAATATCCCAAGCCACGTATGTTTTGACAGGCCAAAGAATTGGCAAGAGCCCGCTAGACTCGTATTTTAACTCATTCATGAGACGCATGCTAACTCAATATAAATTTGGATACATTGCACTTGCGAATCCAAATAACTAATACGACGCTAAAAAATAGATGCGATAACATGGATGCATTAAATTACTTCATTTGGGAGCACAAGATTTGCCAAAGTTACACTAAATGTTTCATAAAATTCATGTCATTTTTAAATTTAATATTACATACTTTTTTTTAAATATATTTATGCCTTTAGCTCTTTCAAGGAGAATCGATAAAGAAAATGGGATTATATATTTCCTGGATGAAAACCGGCCTAAAGTTATCCTGTGAAGCAACCTTCGCTCATCGCTTCATTAAACTAAACTAGTCACGGGTCGGTCTATCGATACAGAGCATTCATCATGTAACCTTATGAGTGTCTTACTATTTCTCGAATCCCTCGTCGCTCCTTTTCTCACGTCGCTTCAATGTCTTACCATCAAACATCTCGGTCTCGGTCACGGAGTAATTAATTTGTCCTTTTTGGATTGTAATGAATATAAATATCTTCATAAGATCTCTAATCGCAAACCAATCGCGATAAAGTGTACTACGCATAATTCATATTTCCACAACATCCTTATAACAATTATTTACTATTCTGACAAGAAGAGCAGGTTCGGATTCACAGATATTCTACAGTCTTCTGCTTCTTTAGGCGTAAAGTTACGCACACGATCTCAGCCATCGAATAAAAGAAAATTGATGTCAACGGTTGGATTTGGCAAAGACCATTTTATCCTACCGAACTCGACCGTCCCACACCTCACGCCAAAAATAAATAAGGTGCCCCATATCATTATTTGCACTGATCAGTGTGTGGGCTATAGTTTGGATTCTCCAGCTTTATACTTTTGAAATGAAGCAATTATCGCTAAAATTCAATGCGGATCCATACTGAAGCACATTGCCTATGGAAACTGATCTTGCATCCATGTTGCAGAATTTGAAACTTCTAAGTTTTCTTCTTTCCTTTTTGCACTTCGGTTTGACTATGATGACTTATTGTCGTGGACTTGTGATTTTAATTTTTTTTATAATAGAGAATTAATTCCGAGAAGTTCCTTGAGAAGATGTGGAAAGGATCTCTAGAACTCGGTGTTTCTCAAGGCTCTAGCCCATTCAAGCTCGACTATAGAACTAGAAATGCAAAACAATGACACAGTTTTGCCACGGAAAGGGTAGTGGGAAATCACATAGCATTAGTCCATTTGTCATGTTCACATCAGAATTTTCAAATATCACGGAAACTCCTCTTGATATTATTCAATGAGAGTGCTTGGGACATATTATGATGACGCACAATTATACAAAAAGGCGATCACTAAAATAAACTTAGCATGCAATTTAGGAGATCTTGTCAAAATGGACTCATGTTTAATGGGCGAATCATTATATGAGTTATTTATGTTTAGAAAATAGATCATAAATAGGTTTAGAATGTCAAAGTCCAAAATATATGAGTATTAAATGAGATCGCAGTTTACCTAAACCCAACCAACTTTTGTGACTCTCTCTTCGCCTTTTTTGATAAAATAGTGGATTCCTCAAACTATTCCAAGTTCAAAGAAGTCTAGATATGCCTCACTTCACTCTTATTAAAAATATCAAGACGACTTTGTTTTTCGTCAGTATTTTTTATTTTTATTAGTTTTATAAGTTTATTTAGGATTATGCTAACTTTGCATGATATTTTTTTCATATGCAATTACCCATCATAAGCTACGTAGTGATTATGCAAAAGATCCTGATCAACTTAATTACAAAGAGAACGTCCCTCATGACTTTAATTAGTCATAACATTTTTTTTTGTTAGAAATTAGTCACAACATTTTCAAATAGCCATAATAGATATACTAATCTAGGAGCTATTTCATATTCTAATCTAATAATTATGGTTAGCATAAAAATTAAACATTTGCAATTTTATTTTGTGAATTGAGTTTTTGATTACTTAAAGGGATGCCTTGAGGGGCTTTTTGTCAATAAATATGTGAAATGTAATACATGGAAAATCAAGACTTATTTTCGGCTTATGGTTAATAATAATTAGATATATGGGTCCAAGTTAGCTCAAGTCTAATGTGTCAATAAGGAGAACATTATCAAAAAAAAATTATTCGATATATATTCTTTACATGGCAAATCATCGAGATCACCCATCTCTTTAACTCTTAATGGGACATCACATATTCTCAAGGAAATGTACCAAAAATTTCCTAAACCTATTATGTTAGTGCTAATTCAAATCTAAACCTTTTGATTTTCTCAATTGAGTCCACTAGCCAATTTTGACTAGAATTCATTGAAATAGATGTCGGTTGCCTTACATAGCATTGTTAGTGCTGACATGAATATTTTTAAATAATATTTTAATCATTTTTGTTTTTTTTAATATTTTTTGGTTTTTCTTTTTTCTTTTTTTTTTCGACCAAGAGTCAACGAGGATTAGCCACAGGTGAGGGCTTGGACGCCCTTCCTAGATTGGGGCCATGATGCCGTTGCCCAAGGCTGGCAATGGCTATAGTGCCCTTGCTTGGCCCAAATATAGCAAGGGCATTGCGACCCTAACGAAATCTAAGGGAGGGATTGCGCACCCTCGTTTTGGCCGATAAGGCGGCGATGGTGTCGTCACCACCCTTGCCTAGGCCCTCACCAACCATAGAAAGGGCACCGCCGCTCTTGGCAAAAAAAAAAAAAAAAAAAAAGTAAAAAGAAAAAGAAAAAGAATTATAGAAAACTTAAATGTTATTTAATAATCTCTACGGGAGCGTCAACGATGTTATATAGAACGAGCAGTATTTATGTTAGCAATTTTTCGTCAAAATTAGGGGTGAGTATATTGACTGGCCGAACCAAGAACTACCAGGCCATCGAATCGACCGGATGACTCTTTCTTTTTTTTTTTTTCAAAAAATATTTTTTAAAAATCTTTTAAAATAATAATAAACCCTAAAATTGTAATAACTTTAGTATTTTTTTAATATTTTAATTTTTTTTTTTGGCTAAGTGGCTTGTTCCATCTTGGACCAAACCGATCTGTCGGATTTGGTCCAATTCCCAATCCTTGGACCGTCCGGTCCAATCTCCAATCCCAAAAAATGGGAGCCGGTCCTCTTAGTTCGATTCTTAACTCCTAAGTAGAACTGGACTAGACTTGAAACCGATCATCCTTAGTCAAAATTGGCTAAATAGACTCAATTGGTGAAATGTGAAAAGATTTAGAACTAAATTTATATAATTGAAATATTTAGGACTGAATTAGTATTGATGCAAATAAATTTAGAATGTTGTTTACACTTTTTCCCATATCCACAAGGGTTAATTGAAGTGAAGGGAAAGCTTATTCATTTGGGCCTCATCAAGAGAGTCGTCATTTTTAGCTTAATAATTAGCGACTCTTTGCTTAATTGATCACCGCCTCAGGAGGGGTGAAGTGGAAAAGCAATGTTTCTCAACAATAGATTTATTTGTCCTTTTTAGATTGTGATGATATTAATATCTTCATCAGATTCCTCACCGATTCCTAAACCACTCATGATAAAGTGTATGGTGTTGTACATGACGGTTCAGGTCTTTGAAAAATCATTTCAACTATCATTTACGATTCTGAAAAAAGAGTGGTTGTATGGACACGTAGATTTAACCAACAAAAATTTATATGACAAAGTAACGGGCTCAAAGTTACTGGTACAATGCCAGCCATCACATAAAGAAGATAGAAGATAGTGGATGTCGACTGTTGGATTTGGCATGATCATTGTGTCCCCACTATCCCATATCTCACGCCAAAAGTGGTAAACTGTGCCACATCACCATTGCATTAATCATTGTATAAACCATAGATTACCCTTGTGAAATGAAGCAGCCATCACTAGAAGTCAATAGCAGCACACTGCTTATGGAAACTGACCTTGCATCCATGTTGCAAAATTTAAAACTTCTTAGTTTTCTTCATTTTCTTTCTGCACTTTGGTTTGACTTTGACGAATTATTGTCTTATAAAAAAATATAATCCCAAAAAATTGCTTTGAGAAGCTGTGAGAAGGATCTCTCAAACTCGATACTTCTCGAGGCTCTGAGAAGTTGAACCTAGACTATAGAACTCGAAAAGCGAAGCAATAATAGCTTCTTGTATGTGGAAAGGGTGTTGGGGATTCACGGAGCATTACTCGATTGTTCATGTCCACATCATAGTTTTAAAATATTAAGGAAACTCTGCTTTTCAAAAATGTTATGATGACATACAATTCTGCAACGATGAATCATTAATTTAAACTAAGCATGCAATTCATTTGGGCCTCGTCAAGAGAGCCGTCAGTTTTCACTTCATAATTGGCTGACCTTTTGCTTAATTGATCATTGCCTTGGGAGGGTTGAAGCGGGAAAGCAATGTTCCTCGACGGTAAAATGAAAGAGGCCAAACGAGTGAGGGCACCCGGTATTTATGAGGATGCAAGGAAAAAGAAGGTGTCGCATTAAATACCGTCTCAGCTTCCCAACTATTCTCATTTAATCTCTGTGCCTCTCTCAACTACCCTAATTAAAGCAATTTTATGTATACTTATATGTTTGTGCAGTAGCAACGGACGAAAGGACAATGAGATATACATCATTGATGGTGAATGGTCAAGTAAACGAACAGTAAAATGCAGGAAACCATTCATTTCTAGAAGAGGGACTCATCGCATTCAAGGCCATCTCAACTCCCACAACTACCCTCAATTACTCTTCTCTCCCTCTCTCACAAGTACCCT
This sequence comes from Eucalyptus microcorys, assembly GCA_014182515.1. Taxonomy (NCBI): domain Eukaryota; kingdom Viridiplantae; phylum Streptophyta; class Magnoliopsida; order Myrtales; family Myrtaceae; genus Eucalyptus; species Eucalyptus microcorys. The sequence goes on along the minus strand of CM024568.1, from coordinate 9,274,205 downwards.
AATTAATGCAATCTATCGTATATTTAGAGGGTTGTCCATCAGCAGCGAAAGAAAGGCCGTGGAGACTTGGATATTAGTGATGGTGACTGATCAGGAACAGTAAATTGTTCAAAAAAAAATCATCCATTTCCATTTATGTACTTTTCATAGGTGATCTATTTTTGGATTGTTTATAAGATTATTATCGTTCTTTTCTAGATGGAGGCAACCGAAGTTTAGCAGCCCTTTATTATTTTTTTATTTTTGGCTAGTGACGACGTGGGCAATCTCCTAGCCGTTTAACTCCATCCATACCCGACTCCCCTCTCTTCCCAGGGGTTTTTGAGTCATTCTTAAATTTTAAAATAGCTGGATAGCTAGTATTAAAAACTCAACCGTTTATCGTAAAATTTTCCAGCAAAATGTTGCTGTTTTTCGACACTCCCCATCCTTCAAAAAAATTAAAAGCATAAGAAAGATTAGGTTTATAAATTATGAAAACTCACGTAGCTTCACTAGGTAGTATTTTTATGTTTTTGAAAATTTGTAAAACCAATTTGTGATAACTTTAATATTTGAAAAATAAATGTTAAAAGTAAAGACTCACAATAGACCCATTTAAGAGAAAGGGGGTGACTCCATTTGGAATGAGAGACTACCTAACAATGGTAGTGGGGACTCGAATTGTTTCCCATATTGATTGTGTAAGCATTATTCAAAAAAGTAAACTCATATAAAATGTTTAATTTATTTAGAAGTTTTCATCTAACAATTCTATATGAAGTTCCATCTAATGTAACAATTACAATTGGCATTCTAATCTAACAATTAGCTAAATTATACTATTATTTCTATATTTTAAATAGGGTTAATGTCATGAAAAACCCCAAACTAATTAATTTATAACAAATTTAACCCAAACTAATTTTTTGACTACCAAAACTCCAAAATAGTACATCTAAAACAAATTTACCCATCCGTTAGTTCCATAAATTTTATCCATCAAATTGATAAATTAGATTATGTGTAGTAGTTAACGAGCATACCAGTTTTGGGTTTTACCCTCCAATTAGTAATCTAATTTAAATTAAACTAATAAAGGGTAAATTTGTAATAAATGTATCATTTTAGGGATTTCTATAGTAAAAAAATCAATTTGAGTTGAATTTGCCACGGATATATCAGTTTGAGGTTTTTTATGATAAAAAAATTAATTTAAGATAAATATTTGATAGACGTACCAATTTAGGATTTTTCTTAGTATTAACCCTTTTAAATATGGTTTCCTCGACTCACATAGGGAGTGAGTTTAGGACTAGTACCTACGATGGAGGGAAGGATGGAATAGGACTAATTAATACATTAGCGGTGTAACAACGTCTAACCATTAGCAGAGGAAAGGATGGCATTTGTGATGGTGACTGGTCCACTAAAGGAACAATAATGTAGAAAATCATCCATTTCTATGCCAAAGGAATTGACTGGCGTTTGATTAAGGCCTAGACTAGAGTTAGCTTCAGACCCAAAAAAAAATTAAAGTTAAGAAGCTTCATAGTTTGTATTATAATTTTCAATCGATCACTTGCCAATGGGGATGTTAGGGCTTGCTCCTATTTGTTGCTTTATACCGTCAACCCTCTTATTTAAGTCAAACATTAGGGCTCGAGATTTGGTGATTTGGAACTTTAGCCTCTCGACCAAGCACTAACGCTGTTTATCTAAGAACAAACAATGTCATTTCATGTAGTTTTAGTCTATGTCGCACCATCTTCCTTACACGTAGGACAATTGGCCATGATTGGACAAACGCGTTAGTTAAATATGGTGAAACTTACAAAGAGCACTTAATTACACTTTTCCTTGAAGTGTCAATTATGTGGAATATGTTATTTATTGATCGTGTAATTTTCCAGCGATACTACCGAACTTTGATGAGAATGGAAGATTCTTTTATATATTTCCATATTGATCATGACAAAATCCTAACCTCATATGTTTCATAATTTGTCAAGTGAATTAATATTTTTCACTTGTTAATTTTGTTTGTCTAATTGTATCTTCTCCCTTCATCGTGCAACTCTATTTCCACATTAAAAAAACTCCCCGCCATTAAGTAATCGGATAAAGTAGTACATGGGAGATATTTGGTTTCAACGCGTATCATTTGGGTGTCAAGTGAAAATCACATTACACAAAGAGTAAGATAATCTGGGCTCATGAGGACTGGGTTTGTGCAATTAAAAAACTATTTTTTTTCCTTCAAAATTGGGTTCAATAGCAACAAGGAACATCCTTCCCTCATGCGTGATGGATTTTCCTACGCAATGGTTATGGTCAAGGTCAAACAATAGATATTAATGTAGCCCATTTATTTCAATAAATATGGAGCTTAACCCTTCAATAAAAAGCCTTGCTGTTCTGAAAAGAAATGATTATACTGTCCCCCCATTAATATTCACCGGAGAGGAAGGGTGTGAAAATGACATCAAGTCACTCCTAATACAACTGGCATCAGACACCAAGGACCATGTTGCAATACTTATCGGTGTGTCCATCTTCACAAATTCAGTACCCAACTTTGACTCTATAAAAATGATACGAGAGATTAAAGCTGTCAGTGAACAAAAATTAAACTTTTTGTCTTGCAAAAACGGTAGCCATCAAAGAAAATCACTATACTATATTCCACTTATATTTCTATCTGCATTTTCTTATTAGGGTTGATGTTTCAAAATAGATATGTTTCAAAACAAGAACTTGGGTCCTGCTCTGTTAATATCTTCCTAGACATTTTTTTCTTAGATCTATATTCATTTTGATAATGTTGTTCAAAATGATTGTCATGAATTAGGAATATAGAAGACTCCATACAACATTCAATCATCATTTCTGTTGACTTCTATGGTTAACTTGTTCTATTTGTTTATACTTTTCAGTACCATTTTCTGTGTTTTGCTTTCGCTCAAAAAATTTGAAAATGAAAATAACTAGGTTGTATAAATTACTAAAAAACAATAACTCTACTTGTCAATAATTGTATAGTTTTGAAGGCTTTGGGATAACTGTAATATTTGGATAATAGATGTTAGAAGTAAAAGCTCCAAAGTGACCCAAGCATTTGTGATAATTAGAATCAGAATGAGGGGCCACGAAGCACATCAGTTGTTGCTCACAATCGTTCCTATACTTATTTTGTCATGTACGGAGTAGCAGTATTCAAGAAACAAGGACAGAAAAAGTTTAATTTTCTTAGGAGTTCTAATCCAACAATTTTTACTTGAAGTTACTTCTAATGTAAAAATTACGATCGACATTCTAATTTGCTTAATTATGCTGTTAATTTTATATTTTAAATATGATTTCATTGATCTGCGCATGGACCGAGTTTAAGATTAGTACCTAATTAGCGCTTGTCCATTAATGGTGGTAGAAAGGATGACAGGAAGGATCGGGACTAGTACATTGGCGGTAAAAAGGGACGAAAGGACCATTTGCGGTGGCAAATGATGAAAGGATGGATACCTACCCAATGTCTGTCCACTAGGGCTGAGGAAAGGGTGAGAGCTCCGTAGCATGTACCAATCTCCTCTTTTTTCGTCGTGGTTTGAAACTTTTTTAATGTTTTAAATTCATGGATATATTGTACTAAATCCCAGCCGTTAAAATGACACACATCATCGGAGCTTCAATATTCAAATATATCTGGAGCTAGACCCCCCAGTAAAAAGGCTTCATGTTCATAAGAAAAATCATCGTACCGTCCGCCATTATTATACATTGCAAGTGCAGAGCTAGAATGTAAAAAAGGACTTCACGTGATGGATAAGACAATTGACATCTAAGACCAAAGGCCATGTTGTACTACTCATCAGTGCGTCCATCTTCACTTGCCATTACCAAACACACTATATGATAAAATGATACAAGTAAAGGAGAAATTACCCCGGTAGTGGGGGAAGGGGAGAGAGATTAAAGCTGTTGGCAAAAATGAGATAAACTTTTTATGGCACCAAAAAGGTAACTGTCAAAGAAAATTGCCACATTCATTTTACTTATTTTTCCATCCACATTTTCTTATTAGGGATGATGTTTCAGGATAAATATGTTTCGTACCGCAGAACTTACCCTACCAAAGCCATTATCCTTTACTTGAAATCAGGATATGAACTCGTTGACCCTAGAAGCAGTCTAGAACCGCATCAACAAGTCCCAAGGTCGACCCATAAGCTGGCCTACCTTTTTTTTACTATTTCAGTTTTTATTAAATTGCTCTTTCATATTCAATATTTTTGCAAAAGTTCTCAATTGGAACACCATAAAAGACTTATTATTGAATATCAACAATATGAGTTTAAAAAAATAATACAGAATGCAAAATACATATTATTTACAATCAAATAATATGCTTACTTAACCAAAAAAATTAGTTTAGTTGATTGGGATGTTAGAAATTTCTAGATTATGAACTAGAGATCACCTCTTTGAATCCTATAAAGTACATGAAAACTGCTTTGATTTAGAGCCAACTTTGCTAGCCAAAAGCCCCATCTCAACTAGTTCATGGGTTTGTGGGATGTTTCATGAGTTACTAGGTAGACGACTTTCCATGTTTGTATCATTGGATTATAAAATTACTTTATGTGGTGAATTTTGTATATGCATCATTCCTTATAAACTAATTAGTTATTATGCAGAAGGTCTTTATCAACTTAATTGCAAATAGAAAGTACCTCATGACTTTAATTAGTTATAACATTTTTTGGTTAGAAATTTATGACATACAGAGCTAGGAGTAATTTTACATTCTAATCTAACAAACGTGGCTGGCAAAAAAAAAAAAATAAATTAAACAACTTGGTTTTCCCTATGAACTGAGTTTTCTTTTTCTTCCATTTTTGCTTATCGGGATATCTTGAGGGGTTTTTCTATCAACAAATCTGTGAAAGTTTGAAAGATAATACTTATTTCAACTAGTGGTTAAAACATTAATTATATAAACGGATCTAATCTAGCCCAAGTCTATTATGTCAATAAATAGAAAATTATAAAAAAAATTACTATTCAAAATATAAAACAACATCGTGGCTATATTATATTTCGAAACTATTTCAATCCGTATATCACTTTGACCTTTAAACTTTCAATTTTTTTTCCTATAGCTTAATCCTAATGTTACTTTTATATCTGTAACATGATTTCATTGACCTGCACAAGGAGTGGTTTTAGCACCTATACCTAATCGATGTTTGTCAATTGACGGTGGAGGGAAGCATGAAAGGATGGAGTAGGACTAGTAGTACATTGGCGGTGGGAAAGTACGGACACCCCCTATCAATGTCCTGGAGGAAAGGATGGAGACATGGACATTGGTGGTGGTGACTGGTCCGGTAAAGGAACAATAATGCATATATCATTTATTTCTATAACCAAGTAATTGACTGGTGTTTTATTTAAGGCCTAAACTAAGGTTAGGGTAGCATCTATATCTTGCATTATCGAATTATCGATAATATGACAATTTTACGTTAACATTGTCATTTTCTTTGCAAATGATATAGAATGCAAAAGAAATGTACCTACTTTAAGAGAATGATAACTTTACATGGTAATTTGTTTATGCACTTATTCCTCATAGATTAGGTAGTTATTATGTAGGGGATCCTTGTCAACTTAACTAGAAAGAGAACATCCCTCATAATTTTAGTTAGTGATAACATTTACTCTGTTAGGAACTAGTCCTAACCTTTTCAAATAATCATAACAAATAATACGGATTTGGGAGCAATCTAACGATCATGGCTGAGTTTGAGAAAATGAGGGAGGAAGTTGTGCAGGCGCCCGGGGCTCTGGTGGAGCAAGCCAGCGAAGAAGACGCCAAGTTTTGGGACTGTAAATAGCAGCGGAGATGGCGGAGGAGGAGAAACACCGGAAAGAGACGCGAGTGTTGGTACTTTTGTCAGTTCATGGCCTTTCGCTTTTGTCTAATTAGAGAGAGTAGTTAAGAAAAACAAAGCGGGAATGCCCTGATTAATAATTAGAGGAGCTGTGTGTATGCCCCTGTATGTATGGATGAGAAGCAGGGAAATTAAGGGCATCTTTGGTAACCATCCCAACAAAGTGTCGATTCTCGATTTTTGTTTAAGAATCGGTTTGGGACGAGAATCGTGTTTGGTAAAATTTTTGTTACCGGGAACAAATTTGTTCCCGAGAATCGGTTGGGACGAGAATCAAGAATAAAAAAAAAGTTGATTCTTGTTAGGGAACAAAATTGAGAATCAAAACTCTTCTTCTTCTCTTTTCTTCTTCTTCATCAACCGCCATCCCGTGACTGCCGCCCGCTACCGTCCGCCGCCACCACCGTCCGCTGCCACAGCTGTTTGCCGCCACCCGCCGTCGTCCGACGCCACCGGTTGCCGGTGATCGATCCGGCGAGCTCGCTGGAGGCTCGCCGGGCTAAGGCAAGGTGCGGCGAGGCCAAGCCAATGAGGGCCGGCCTCGCCGAGGGCCGACTTGAAGAAGAATTAGAATAGGAAAAAAGAAAAAAAGAAAGAAAGAAAGGGAAAATAAATAAATAAAATAAAATAAAAGGAAAACAAAGAAAAGAAAAAAAAGGAAAACATTATAAAAATTATTTAAAAATTAAAATAAATCGATTTGGAAAGAATCAATAAATACATACCAAACGCAATTCTATTCCGAATCGAAATTTTGTACGATTACCAAACGTGTTCTTTTACTCGGAATCAATTCTCGGGAACAGAATAAAAAATAATCATTTCTAATCAAAATTTGTTCCCGGGAACAGAATCGTTACCAAACGCGCCCTAAGCCTCAAATCGTGTGAATTACCACACCCCATGTTTTAATCACTATTCGGATCAGATCTCAAGTAAGAAAGAGGAGCATAACGGGTTTTAACAAAGTCAGGCCAAAGATACAATTTTTGGAACGCAAGAAATGAAAAAGGGTTCAAAAGCAAATTTGACCTTATCATTTTATCAAATTATTTTATGCTGACTTCGATTAAGATGTGATTTTTAGAGAAATTTGCACGTAGTAGTTAGAAGAATGGCTCAGCAAGTTGCACATTAATTATCAAGCTAGCGATTCACGTGGCACAGTGGCACACAACTTTAGATTTCTTTAATTTCCAAATCTCTTTCTAGTCATATTAATTATCTGCCGCAAGCTGCCACTGCCATCACCAACAAAGCAACCACCACCATCAAAATCAATTCATGCTCGCTACAATCTTGCTCATGAGAATGTACGTCTCGCTTGCCTTGATTGCATTCGAGAACGCCAGAGGGTACTCAATTGAGATTGACGATGGGCGAGACTACCTGGCTCGATCCTGGCATGCTGCTTGGTAAAGTCATTGCAGCTTCAAGGCCGTTGATGCACTGTCGCAAACAAATTGAGCACAAAGTGAACTCATCCTTCAAACAAGGAGTGGAAGAGACTCATCCAGTGAAGGCGACGGATGGGAATCAAGGTCCTCGACATCATTTGGCACGCATGGATGAGCTAGGCCAGCTAAAGCATTACCTTCTAAAATGTGCTAATTCGATGCTTCATCATCATCATCATCATCTGTCGATCATCGTCAACCTCCATTAACGGAACCACTCGAGTGACCTCAATTCTGCATTGCGCGACCTCATATGTAATGCACACAACCTCAAGCGAGGTGTTGCACCTCGATCCCAGGACACAGGCTCTGTTAATGTAGGTCGGCCATACAGTGAGGGCGAGAGAGTGAAAGAAACCCGATGGTGGCTTTTGTATGATGGTGGTTGCAATGGCGGTGGTCAAGTTTGATCTTGACAATGGTGGTTGAGTTGTTGGTGATAGCAGTGGCGGGTTGCGGCGGCAGTAACGATAACGGTAACATCTTTTGAAAACAACAAAAAGCTAGGGAGAGGATAAACTGCAAATCAAGAGCATTTAAAAAGATAAAGATAATAGAAAAAGATAAATTTAGCAAAAAAAATGAGAAAAATAAGTAAAATTATGTCGTTTTTAATAGAATTCTATGTCATATCACTGGCTACATCGGACGTTCAACGATTATTGAATACAACTATATCACAATTGATCGAAAGAATTACAAAAGAATTTTCTGCAAAAATATAGAATTAAATTTGTGAAATTATATAATTTAAAGTTAAATTTGAATTTGTACAATAATATTAGGATAAGTTGGATAATCACAATTGAATTTATCGCTGGACCAAAAAACATGTCAGGTGGTTGTGACCTGTCCTTCTCCATTTGAACTCACCACGTGTGCGAGAATTCAAATCGAATCGTTTTGTTATTTTGACAGCTGGTCATTACTTTTACGATTTTCTGATAACTATTCAATTTGGGAATTAGCGGGGAGGCTCAGACGTGATAGTGACTGATCAACTAAAGAAATAATAAAATGCAGAAAATCATCTAATTCTGTTACCTCGACTGTTCATAAGTCCGCCATCTTTTTCTTGTCTTGATTGAGGCGAGCGGGAACGGCCTTATTTAATTTTTATCTTTTGCCAGTTTCCACTCGGAGCAATATGCTATCGAGTTTTCAGCTACCCAAGGAATCAACTAATGTCTAGTTAAGGCCTTGACCATGGTTGAGTTACCGAGCTCTTTTATACTTAAATTGATTGCTCTTTCCCTCTCCTTTCTCCATCCTTGTTTGCGCTCAAATCTCTCAGCCTTCTTTCATCTCTCATCGTTCTTGCTCTGTTCCCCTCTTTCTTCACCTCGGCACAACCGTTCTTCTTCCTCCTCTTCTTCTTCGATATCTGCTTCTCTTTTCCATCGTCTTCTCTCTCTCTCTCCCTATTTTCTCGCCCTTTCTTTCTCAAAAAAAGAAAAAAAAAGTACAAAAAAGAAAAAGAAAAAAAGAGAAATGTCGATCGATTCTGCTATTACTATTGCGTGGGATGTCTTCAAGTCCGTAGTTGCTCCCATCAAGCGTCAATTCGGATACGTGATCTGCTCCAAGAGGCACGCCGACGATCTTCAGGAGAAAGTTCGTGAGCTTGCGAATGAGGTTGATAGGATCTACATTCTCGCTCAAAGGGCCAGAAACAATGTTCGGATTTTCTACGGTGAGTTCACGGAGTGGGAGGCAAGTGCTGGGAAGGACTTGAAGGAGGCGCAAGACCTGTTGCGCGACTTCCAAGAGGCGAGCAAGACTTGCTGCTATGAAACTCTTCCTGATCCCAAGTGTCGCTATCAATTCAGCAGGAAGGCCAAGGACAAGATCGAGGTCATTCAGCGACTCACTCAAAGAAGCAGTGGATTCAAGGAATTGAACGACATCTCCTCCAGCAATCCTGCTCCAGGGAATGTTGCTGCTCTGACTCCGGCTAAGGACAATGGTGTCTTCGAATCCAGAGCTTCTATCATTCGGGACATCATGAACGCTCTTGCCGATGACAGCAGCAGCGTGGTCGGGGTTCACGGGATGGGCGGGGTCGGCAAGTCCACCCTTTTGGTGGATGTTGAAAGGAGAATAATAGAAAAGAAGTCGTTCGATTGGGTCATTAAGGCCGACGTGTCGGAAAATCCAGACATCAAGAAGATTCAAGGAGAGATTGCGCACTCCTTGGGCCTTACTGAGATAAAGAACGAAGAGATTGTCAGCGTGCGAGCGGGGCTTTTGCGCAAGAGGTTGGAAAATGAGGAGCGGATGAAAAAGGTCCTCATAATACTGGACAACCTGTGGAAGGGGCTGGACTTGAAATCAGTGGGCATTCCTTGCGGACATGACAACAAAGTCATAGGATGCAAGTTGCTGCTGACGTCAAGATTTCAAGATGTTTTGCGAAGGGAAATGGGCTGCAACAGGGACTTCCGCCTTGAAGAGCTGAAGGATGAAGAGGCAAAAAGATTGTTTGAGAGCACGGTGGGAGACAAAGTTCATGATGACCCGTTCGAATCCTTGGTGGATGAAGCAATCCACAAATGTGCAGGTTTGCCTTTCCTAATTATTGCAATGGCGAATATTTTTAGAGACGCCGATTTTCCTGAATGGAAGGATGTTTTGAGACAAATCGAGATGTCTACGAACAAAGGAATCAGTGAGAGGATAAATGAGATGCTGCAGTTGAGTTATAATCGTTTCAAAGGGGAGGAAGGCAAGGAGGTGAAGTCGTTGTTACGACTTTGTGTTGTTTATGGTGTCTCTAAGCCCTCTCTTGAAAACTTGGCGAGGTACGGAGTGGGTTCAAGGTTATTTCGAGAAGATAGTAGCATGGAAGAAGTTAGAGATAGGATGAGTTCACTTGTCCAAACCCTAAAAGCCTCCTCTCTTTTGCTAAAAGACGATGAAAATGTTGATGGTTTCAAGATACATGACTTGGTTCGGGGATTTGTTGCCTTGGTTGCTTCAAGAGATGACCCTCTTCTTGTGTTGAAAGATAATAATAAGTCAGTGACAGAGTTGCCAAAGGACAAGCTCAAAAGTTGTACGGCGGTATGCTTTCCCTATGTTAACATGAAGGAGCTTCCCAAAGAGTTAGATTGCCCTAAAATGCAAATCTTTTTGTTGTTCACATACAATAAATCTCTTAAGATCCCAGATTCATATTTCAACTCTATGAAAAAACTCATGGTCTTACATCTTTCTCATGTACATCTCACTCATTCACCTTCGCCATTTCAGTTCTTGGAGAATTTACACACTCTATGTCTTGATGGTTGTTCGTTAGACAATGTAGCCATGATTGGTGAGCTAAAAGGGTTACATGTTCTTAGCTTTGTGAACTCTAATATTCGACGATTGCCAAAAGAAATTGGACAATTGGTAGAGCTGAGGTTGTTAGACTTAAACCGTTGCTCACAACTTAAGATAATTGAACCGGGTGTGCTTGGAAGCTTGATGAAATTGGAGGAGTTGTATATGGAGAATAGCTTTGATCAATGGAACGCTGTCGAGCAAAATCCATCAACTAATGCCAAGCTTATTGAGTTAAATAACTTGAAGAATCTCTGCACTTTGCATGTGACCATTCCCGATCCAAGTGGGCTCTCTAAGGATTTAAACGTCGAGAAATTAACCAAGTACAAAATCCTGATAGGTGATGTGACGCGTTGGCGAAGTCGCAAAGGATCAAGCATATTGGAGCTTAAGTTGTATCCAATAAGCAATATTCTTCAGAAAGGATTCATGCAGACTTTCTTAGGCAAATCTGATGATCTATTTTTAGATGGATTAAATGGAATTGAGCAAAGTATTTGCGAGTTATCCCAAGAAGACTTTCCAAAATTAAAGCATTTGCACGTCGAGAATAGTCCCTCTATCCATTATATCCTCCAATCGCCATCCCTTACAAATTTTAGGAAGTTGGAGTCGTTACTTCTCAAGAATCTCATCAACTTCAAGAAGATATGTAACTACTCTATTTCCTTCAAGTCCTTCAGTGCATTAAAAGTGATGAAAGTCGAACGTTGCGACAAGATGGAAATTTTGTTTCCTCTTTCATTATTGAGAGAACTTCCACAGCTTGAAGAGATCCGAGCTGCCAATTGCCACTTAATGCGGGAGATTGCAGAAGTTGATGACCATGGCAAAGTTGATGACCATGGCAAAGTTGAGTTGCGTAATTTGCATGTATTGGAATTGCGTGACTTGCCAAATATCAAAAACTTTTTCACCACTTGGACAGCTCCTTCAAGTAGTACATCAAACGTCCAAGTTGGCACTCAAGTTGCATTCTTCAACGGGCAACAGGTAACTTTCTATTAAAGGAATATCCTATTTATTAATCTTTCGCTCATTTGCTATTTAGATGTAACATAGATTTTAATCCTTAATCTTTTATTTATTATTATTTTTTTAAATTCAGTTCATTTTCTTCCTGATTAACTTATCCAATCATGCCTTCTCTGCAATTAGATAAAGCAATTGTTTCTCGTCATTGTGTAGAAGTGCAACTAATTGAATGAAATCCATTTAAATTTAGTTTGCGATAGGATTTGAGTAATTTTCAACTTACATGCTGCAAGTACACCTATCTTAATAAGGTTTTATAGGGAAACATTGCAGGGAATTTTGGCATTAGAATAATCCATAATAACGTGATTTCATACGAAATGGATTCACAGAATTTAGTTATCGGACTTTCTTATTACTATAAAATATAATGTCTAGGTGACTTAGGTAAAAATCAATAAGAAGAATGGGCAAGGGGATTGAATTTTAAAATAGTAGCAACGATGGTAATCTAAGTGATGCATTTCTTTTCTATATCATTTATTTCAATAAGCACTTTGTCATTGCATAGGTCCTACTACTATAAACGTACACAATTTCATGCATGTTCATGCTTGCAAGCATACGAAATTGTGTAAAAGATATAAATATATTTGTAAGCACTTCTGGCATAACAAACATAAATCTTCAACTCATGCTAATATCTCATAGTCGTAGAATTAGTGAGTGGCTTTTAGGAAAAACAACATGAAATCCCCCATGAAGATTTAAAGCAGTACACATTCACTTCCAAAATTTGTTATATATATTATGACGTTTGGAGCATAGCTAGGTGATGTTGTCATCCATTGGTCCTTTTAAAATAGCTGACTAGGGAGGCTATCTGCATAATGAAATTAAAAAGAAGAAGAAGAAGAAGAAGAAAAATTAGCGTTTTCTATGATTGTTCTATATGCTTGGGATATATTTGAAAGCCCACTAGACATTTTGCTTTTTTCATGAAGTCATCCGTATTATTACTTATTTATGTCTTAATCTCTGTTAAGATCATTGCGTCTTTTTCCTTATTTTTCTTTATTTATTTTGGAGCTTTTTTAGTGCATTCAAAGGCCAAAGGATGGTTTAACTAAAACAGATACACAAGAATTGCAACTTTATCGTAAAAATCACATGTAACAAGCAATTGAGTCCCAAATATGTCTAGGGGGAAAGTGTCATAGGAGTCTTAACATTTTAGTAATGAGTCAATTGAGTCCTAAAAATATCAATTGGAATAGTCCTCACATTTTCAAAAATAATGATAATCAAGTTCCAATGTTAGTGTTGTTGATAAATTTCATCAACAGAAATTATAGCATTTTATTTTTCGTGAAGTTAAGTATGATTTTGAATAAATCAAAGGGAATGTACATAGGTTTGGTCCATAATGGACTGGAACCTTGATTATTATTTACTGAAAAATAACTCACAAATTCTATGTGAAGCGGTGAAAAATCATTGTCATTTTCCCAATTTGTTTAATCAAACTTTGGGCTTAAAATTATTAATGAATTCACGTAATTGAGTTTTTTTTTTTTTTTTTTGGCTCATTTCTAAACTACTTCATGTGCTTTATTCCTTCAATATGGTCAAAATCTTGGTGATTAAAACGAAATGATTTTCAATCAAATACTTGGTTGAAGCATAATTCCAAGGTATGATTTTGTATAGTAGACTGTAACATTCAAAATAAAAATAACTAAATGATTTTATATAATAAATCTTTATCACCTAGAAATCCGATTTAGAAAATTGTCTCAAGCACTATGTAATTAAGAATTCATGAATATGAAGCCGATAATTTAGATCATCACAACAACATTTAATGGCATTTAATTGAAATTGAGGCTGTTTATGTATAGTTGATTAAATTGGTTATTGTTAGTAAGAGAAGTAAGTAAAGCAAGGATAAGAAGTAGTCCAATTAAGGAAAATGCATGGCCGTTTTCTACAACAAAAATTTCTTAGAGCCTTTTAGTTGATGAGACATGATTGCTCTATTATAATTACGTAATAAAGATTCCTCCAATTTTAATTTGCCCTATTACGAAGTATAAAAGGAAGTGTGAGTATGGATGTTAGCGGCCAACCATGCACCCATTGTCTACGACATGCAGGGCTGCCCGACACGTGTCATCTTGCTTTTCTTTATGTTTGGGCTCTCTCGCTCTCTCTCTCCCCAAAAATTCTGCACTGCGAGAGGATCTGCATCTTCTCTCGCTCCTTCTCACCACGCGCTGAAGGGCTGGTAGCCAGATCTGCTTGCCCCCACTGTCGCCACGCTCACTCGCCACCACCATGACCAGCCACAACTCACCTCCGTGAACGTCACCACCGACAGCTCACGGATTCTACACTTGCGCTCGGTCATCTCCTTTGCGGATCAAGCGCAAATTCTCTCTCTTATCTATTTCTCTCACGAACTCAGCGTGACCAACAAGCTCGGTGCTAGCATGAGCCGTGGTCGTGCTTCGCTGATGTTGATTCTTCGGTGATGTAAAGAGAGTGAATAAGAATTTGGTAAAATGAAAAAAATAGAAAAAAATAGAAAAACCGAAGAGAAAACAATGTGCCATGTGTTTAATTGATCATTCTGCAGACAGTAGGTGTAAGGATTGCAGTAGACTATCCACGCCCAGATGATTAATATTAGATTGCGGTAGACTATCCATGCCCAAATGATTAATATTAAGGATAGAAGCTACTGCCATTGGTGAGAAGATACAATTTGTACGACAACTATGAAAGACAAACTCGTCATGTCATTAGATTAAAAATACAATACTTCATTGGATCTTATTATATAAATTATAATATTTCACGCATTAATTGATTGGTTCTAGATAAGCCCAAGCGGGCTAGGTGCGTGTCCTAGGCATAGGAAGTTACATTCTGCAACAAAACTTTCGTGACAGTAATCCTCCCTTGTGAAGTAGCAAATTACTTTTTGAATTTGCTAAGTTTCATCTTTTTGGCCAGAGCTAAGTTTCCTTATGTAGGTACTAATTAAGGTCTTATAGCATAATAATTCTCATGATTGCAATCTCGCTTTGTTGATCGATTATTGCCATAAGATATATTCCTTTATAAGTAAATTGCCTATAACTTTCATAATCAGTCATTTTATAGTTTCTTCTTCTTTTTTCATTGTAGTAATCTCCATTTTGAGATAGTATAGTACTTTCTAGCAATTATTCAATAAAATGAGTCATATCGTCACAATAGGAACATAACCTATAGGGAGTAGTTTATCTTATAGGAAGTAATTTACCTTGAATGTACTTTCTTTTGCCATATGGATCACTAATTTTCGTAGTCATTAGCAAAATGAATGACTGCTATTTCTTTATGACCATAATTTCCCTTATTGTTAGTAGATTGCAAACAAAATATAATCATGATAACATCCATGATTATATTGTAGATAAAAAAATAGAAGTTTATTAGTTGTCTTATGATACCTTTTCAAATTGCAAAATAGCTTCCCTATCATAGATATATGTAAATGCAAAAATTATCCGAAATTTGTAAATTTCCTTTCGCAACCATTTGTAATAACTTGCTATAGCGTGCAAGTATAGTTTCTTGGTTGCTCTTTGCAATTGTAAATGCTATTGTTGATGGGTTTATCCATTAGGTTTCAATCCCATCCTTGGAGTCCCTGACAATGGCTGGACTTCCCAATCTAGAAGAGTTATGGACCGATGAATCTCCACTGGGGCTGAGCAATCTCCAATTTCTTGTAGTGTCTTCATGCAAATCTCTCTCAAAAGTTATCAACTCTAGGTCATTGATAAAGCTACAGAAGTTACACACTTTAACGGTAGGAGCTTGCATTTCGGTGCAAGAAATTTTTGACCTTGACAGCACTAGTGTAAATATAGAGACTCTCTCTGAGCTAAACGCCATCTTTATATATGGATTACCAAGCTTGAGATGCGTATGGAACAAGAATCCTTGCGGAATTGTGAGATTCCATAATTTGAAGAAATTACAGGTGTATAACTGTGGCAACCTCGGGTTTCTGTTTTTCCCATCCATGGTTCAGTCTCTTGCACAATTGAGAGAACTAGAAGTACGGAATTGCAAGAACATGGAGGCGATCATTATGGAGGAAGAAGGGTTGAGAGTAGAAACATTGGAAACTCTAGTATTCCCAATGTTAACCGAATTAAATTTGGAAATGTTGGAAAGTTTGACGTGCTTCTCTCACAGAAAGTGTAAGATTGATTTTTTTGGTTTCATCATTTAAGATCTTAGATTAATTCATCCTTGCAATGCAAAAGATGACGTTCTTTTCATCTAATGAAAAATTGATGACAGGTACACAAAAAGCTCAAGGTGAGGATAGCGTCAAATTGCACTCTCCTATCTTCTTCAATCAAGAGGTATGTGATTAATGCTATGTCAAAATCTTAAATAAAACAAAAACATGATGGAGTAAAATGCTTGGCATCAATTTATGTGTTACAGCACTTTAGAATTTTACATGCTGTGCATTTCAAGTTGCCACATGCCACTCCAAATAATTGGAAATTTCAATTCATACCAACAAGAGTTGGATCAATCACATCAAATTATTAAGAAATTAGAAAAAAAAGATATATGCATGCCAGCCAGCTAAATAATTAAATTTAACAAATAAATAGTTATTCTGGAGACAAAGCCCCCCCTTTGGTTAAAATTAATTGTGTTCCACATAATCACGGCACCATAAAATCTGGATAAGTCAAAGTAGAGTTACTATTCTAATTGTGATTTTAAATTGAAATCAAGAATTTAAAGTGGAGTCACTATATGAACAAAAGTTGGATAATTAATCTTCAATGAGCTCATTTGTTAACTCTCAAAAATAGGGGGTGACTATATGGCAAATGATTTTGTAATATAGTCATTGAACTATTATTTAATCACCCAAGGCAATAAATTTTCATTTCTTTAAAAATTTAAGCACTTCGACAAAAAATCCAAAATTTTCTAAAGAACTATTGATGTGGCTGACACATCGCTAATTTTCTAAAAGTGCTATTTTTTCCACTTCATCACCGAAGAAGCAACTCATTGGAAAATCTATATTAATATTTAATACGGAGTACTCTTCATTAATATCCTTAATGAGCATCACTTAAACTTTAATTTGCAATTTAATTAATTACTTGTATTAAAACATATTCTGATTTTACATGAATGAAAGATTCCATGCGCAAACACGTGAGAATGCTGCTAATTACCTAGTAATTGAAGAAAGAGGAATCATGCAAAGAAGTCTCTTAGCTTCTACTTGTTCGGTAGGTGCATAGATTATCAAGAGAAGTATTTTGAGCAATCTGAAGCTTCCCCATTAGCATCTTTTTTCCAAACATAACTAAATATAAGTACTTTTGGTCAAAATAAAAATATAAAATTGACTAGTTGGCAATTTATGTTTACTAGACAACAATATATTTTTGTTAATTTTGCTACAAATTTACGTATATTACAATCATATCAATTCGTATCATTTTCGAATGTGTTAGATAATCGATTACAAATATGTTAATTTGTATCACAAATAGTCAACCCTTTCAATTCTTATATTTATTATATATGGTATCCTATTTTATAGTCAACACATTTAGAGTAGTTTCAAAAATTAAGATATCATTAAAGCGAGCTAAAAAGAATTTGTAAATATTGGACAATTTTATTACAACATAGACCTTATTAAGAAGTGGACAACCGGGAAGTAAGCAAAATCGCATTAAGAGAACATATGAAAAGAACAAAAAAAAAAAAAAAAAAAAAAGGAGAGAGAAACTCCAATCATAAATGCACGCGTGTGGAAGGAAAGGTAATAAAAGAAAAAAGAAAGAAAGAAAAAATATGAGGAGAGAGAAGATCACATAAGTTTGACATATGTGAATTTAAGGCGACGTGGGGTGCTGTTCCGCTGCTCCACGATCCCACGTAATCGTACCCGTCCGGGTCCGCCGCGTGCGTGCGCTGCGGTCGAATCCTGG
This sequence comes from Eucalyptus microcorys, assembly GCA_014182515.1. NCBI lineage: Eukaryota > Viridiplantae > Streptophyta > Magnoliopsida > Myrtales > Myrtaceae > Eucalyptus > Eucalyptus microcorys. Next base: position 9,256,475 of record CM024568.1, on the reverse strand, counting down.
GCACTGGGTAACTCAAGAGCCACAGACGCAACCTCAGCGTTGCGCCACGTGGGCCCTAGCGTGCCTGACGACGCTGATCGACTGGTTGTGAGTGCTCGGGTGCACGGGATTGTCGCTCACGTAAAGTGGGGGAGGTTGGGGAACTCTTTGAGGTACTGTTTTGAAAGTAGGGGCTTTTTATGACGTGGTGGGAGACCATAGGCCGAAAAGGGTGAATGGGCGGTGACTTTGCGTTGCATTTGGTTTTTCCTTATAGAAAGTCTTGCTGCGTGGGACTGTAAGGATGTTTTGCTTTTTTCATGAAGTCAATCGTATTATTAGTAATTTCTGTCTTAATCTCTGTTAAGATCATTGCGTCTTTTTCCTCTGTTTTTTTTGGAAATTTTCAACTCATTTTAGAGCATTCGGAGGCCAAAGGATGATTTAACTAAAACAGATACACAAGAATTGCAACTTTAGTGTAAAAAACACACGTAACAAGCAATTGAGTCCTAAATATGTTTGAGGGGAAAGTGTCTTAGGAGTCTTAACATTTTAGTCATGAGTCAATTGAGTACTAAATATATATTATTTGGAATAGTCCTCACATTTTGAAAAATAATGAAATCAAATATTTCAACAGAAATGATAACATTTTGTTTTTCATGAAGTTCAGTATGGTTTTGACCTAAATCAAGGGAATGTACATAGGTTTGGTCCATACTAGAGTGGAACCTTGATTATCCTAATTTATCGAAAAATGACTCACAAATTCGTGAAGTGGTGAAAAATCATTGTCATTTTCCCGATTTGTTTATTGAAAATTTGGGCTTAAATTTATTAACTAATTCACGTAATTGATTTTTCTTAGCTCATTCCTAAACTACCTCGTGCATTATTATGGTAAAAAAATCCTGGTCTTTATAGGTAAAAGAGTAAAATGAAACGATTTTCAAGCAAATACTTGGTTTGAAGCATAATTCCAAGGTGTAGTCAATGCTTGAGCGTATGAAATGGCAATTGAGATATAGTAGACCGTAACATTCATAATGAAAATAATTAATGATTTTGTATAATAAACCTTTATCATCTAGAAATCCGACTTAGATCATAACAACAACAATTAATGGTATTTAATTGAAATTGAGGCCGTTTATGTATAGTTGATTAGACTACTAAACTAGTAGCTGGAAATTATAGTTAATTATTTAGCTAGCTTTAGTGACAACATTTAAGAGGAGATCCTTTTCGTTTATGCACCCATTGTCTATGACACGTATGGATGGGCGACATGTGTCATCTTGCTTTTCTCCCCTCCACGAACCCCCTCTCTCTCTCTCTCTCTCTCTCTCTCTCTATATATATATCCATCCAAACGTTAATCAACATCGGGAGAGGCCCTGCATCTTCTGTCGCTGAAGGGGTTGAGAACCAGATCTACCATGACCGGCCACAGCTCACCTCCGTCAAGGTCACCACCAACAGCTGGCGGATTCTACCCTCACCCCCAGTCATGTCCCTTGCAGACCTGACGCAAATTCTATCTCTAACCGTTTTTCTTCTCCGCTTGCAATCACCGTCATGAACTTTGTCACGACCAACAAGCTTGACGCTAGCACGAGGCTTGGTCGCATCTTCCTGATGTCGATTCTTTAGCGACGTGAAGAGGGAGAACAAGAAATTGGTAAAAAGAAAAAAAAATAAAAAGAAAATAATGTGCCATGTGTCTAACTATTGGTGCGAGGAGTAGACAGTAGGTGTAAGGACCGCGACAGATAATCCACACCCAGGTAGTTAATACTAAAGATAGAAAGTAATAGCCATAATGAGCTATCAAATGTGATGTCGTTGGATAAAAATACACTAACTTATTGGATCATAATTGGATAAATTGTAATGCTTCACTCATAAATTGATTGGGTCTAGACAAGCCCAAGCGGGCTAAGATGGGTAGCCTCGGTGTCAAAAGGAAGTTACTTGCAGTAACTGAACTTTTATGATAGTAATTTTCCCCTGTGAAGTAGTAAGTTACTTTTTGAAATAGCTAAGTTTCCTTGGGTAGGTAGTAAATTGGACATACCTTTCATAATTAAGGTTTTATAGCGTCGTGATTGCAATCTCACCTTGTTGATCGCTTATTGCAATGAAGTATTTTCCTTTTGTTAGCAAATTGCCTATCTCTTTCGTAATCATGGTCATTCTATAGTTTCTTCATTTATTTTTTTCATGATAGTAATCCTCATTGCCAGATAGTACAGTACTTTCTAGCAATAAGCTAATAAAATGAGTAATGTAAGTAGTAACATAACCTAAGAGGGAGTATGCTACCTTATAGGCAGTAATCTACCTTGATTGTACTTCCTTTTGCTTTATGGATTACTAATTTTTGTAGTCATTAGAAACTGAATTGATGCTATTTCTTGATGATTGTAGTTTCCCTTAGTGTTAATAGATTGCAAACAAAATCTAATCATAATACCACCCACGAATCTAACTTGTAAATGCAAATATCTCGTAAGTGTAGGCATAAGTGAGTGGCTTTTAGGAAAAACTACACGAAATCCCCATGAAGATTTGAAGGGGTACACATTCACTTCCAAAATTTGTTTATATATATTATGAAGTATTGAGCACAGCTATGTGATGTTGTCATCCAATGGTCCTTTTAAAATAGCTGACTAGGGAGGCTATATGCATAATGAAATAAAAAATTTAGCCTTTTCTATGATTGTTTTATATGCTTGGGATATATTTGAAAGCATAGTACATGTTTAACTCTTTTCATGAAGTCAACCGTATTATTAGCAATTTTTGTCTTAATCTCTGTTAAGATCATTGGGTTTTCTCCTCATTTTTCTTTATTTATTTTGGGAATTTCCAACTCTTTTTAGTGCATTCGAAGGCCAAAGGATGATTTAACTAAAGCAGACACAAAAGAATTGCAACTTTATTGTTAAAAATCACACGTAACATGTCAATGGTAAAAAGCCCAAAGAGTTGACATCCGCAATAAAATCGAAGTTGAACAAACTCCTGTGATACTTAAAAGGTTAGGAGTAAAGGTGTGCTCCCCTCAAAGTTCATGAGTGGGTTGGGTAATTTCCTGGTGATTTTTGTGTTCTTTTGTAGGTAAATGAATGTTATATTTATAAATTAGCATCGTATAATAATGAGGAAAAATATAAGAGTGTTAAAATTAAATAGTGAAATTATGGAGAAAGGGAGGAGGAGAAAGCGATTAATAATTAGTGGCTTGTTGAGAGAGGAGTTCTAAGATTGTCATACAGGCAATTTGAAATACATGCAAATCAAGTTCTCATGTTAGTGTTGTTGACAAACTTCATCGATAGAAATGATAGCAGTTTATTTTTCATGAAGTTGAGTATAATTTTGACCTAAATCAAGGGAATGTACATAGATTTGGTCCCTAATAAAGTGGAACCTTGATTATCTAATTAACTGAAAAATAACTCACGTATTCTATGTTAAGTGCTGAAAAATTATTGTCATTTTCCCGCTTTATTTACTCAAAATTTGGGCTTAATTCTATTAATTAATTCTCATAATTAAGTTTTTTTTGCTCATTTCTAAACTACTTTATGTGTGTTGTTTCTTCATTATGGTCAAAATCACGGTCTTAATTAGTGAAGGATTAAAACAAAATGATTTTCAAGTGAATGATTGGTTTGAAGCACATTCCAACATATAGTCGAGCCTCGGGCATATGAAATGGTAATTAATATATAGGAGACCGTAACATGCATAATAAAATTAATTAAATGATTCTATATAATAAACCTTTATCTCCTAGAAATTGGACTTAGAAAATTGTCAGAAGCACTATTGTGAACAGTCGAGGTAAACCTTTATCTCCCTTCCATGGGCGTTTGCGGCGTATTGTGCTACGGCACGCATTGATGGCCGATACGTGTCATCATGCTCTTCTCCTTTTTGTGGGCCCCTCCTTCTCTCTCTCTCCGTCTGAAAGTTGTTCAGCATCATGAGAGGGACTGCGTCTTCTGTCGCTCCTACTCACCCTGAGCTGAAGGGCTGAGAGCCAAATCGGCTTACTGACACCGTTGACATGCTCATCGTGATCCGTCGTCTCCCTTGCGGACCAGGCGCAAATTCTATCTCTATTTGTTTCTCTCACGAATTCAGCGTGATAAGCAAGCTTGACGCTGCTATGACCCTTGGTTTGCTTTTCTGAAGTTGATTTTTCGGTGATGTGAAGAAAGAAAATGAGGATTTGGTAAAATGAAAAAAAAGAAAAAGACAAAAGAGAGGAAATTAGGTGCCGTGTGTTTAACTATTGGTGCGAGCCATAGACAATAAGTGTAAGGAACGCAATAGACCATCCAGACCCAGATAGTTAATATTAAGGATTGAAGGTAGTACATTCGTGAGAAGATACAAATTATAGGATAATTGTTAAAGAGAAACCCCTCGTGTAAATTTTATCGAATCTTATTGAATAAATTATAATATTTCATGAATAAATTGATTAGGTTTGGATAAGCCCGAGTGGGCTTAGGTAGGTGGCCTTGGAAAAGAAAAGAAGTTACTTGTAGAGACTAACCTTTTATAATAGTAATTTTCCGTCGTGAAGTAATAAATTACTTTTCAAAATGCTAAATTTTTTTAGGTAGGTAGTAAATTAAACCTTCCGTAATTAAGTCTTATAGCATAGTAATTTACTTCTCGTGATTGCAATCTCGCTTGTTTGATCACTTATTACAATGATATATTTTCCTTTATTAGTAAATTGCCTATGTCTTTCGGAATCATGGTCATTCTATATTTTTTTTTTCATCGTAGTAATCTCCATTGTGAGATAGTAGCAATCATCCAATAAAATGAGTAATATATTCTTTTACAATTTTTTTTTGCCGATGGAAGGGAGCTCTTGCTTTCAGATTAATCATTATTATGTTTTGGACTTGTGTTTCGTTACGTATGTAAAGTCTGAGAGTGTTCTGTCGAAAGTAAAGTCTGAGTGTCTTCCGTTTGAAATAGACTTTACAATTTGGACATAAGTCTAAACATATTCTGTTTCAGAACATACTTAGCCTTAAGGTTTGGACACAGTCAGAATAAGTTCAGCTTTAGCATAGAGTCTATCTTCTGATTCTTTAAAGTATAGACTTTGATAATATCATTTACATGTTCTATCATTTGTATAGTTTATTACTCAACTATTAAATACGTTAGTAACCTTTGATTTATTTTGTCATATTCAAAACATCATAAGGGATTTCCCTAACATGCTCGACCATTTTTATGGAGGAGGTGGTGATGATATTAATTTTGTTTTTGTAAGCGAGGGCGGGGGTGGTTGGGTTGAGTGCGTGCACTGGGGTGGTCGACAAGTCAACGTGGTGAATTTAAGGCGACCCTGGGGGGTTTTCGTTCCCCTGCTCCACAAGCCTACGTGATTGCGCCAGTCTGGGTCGAATCTTGGGGATATCCAGGTTACTTATGAGCCATAGACGCAATCTCAGCTGTTGTGCCGCGCGCGCCTTAGCATGCTTCGACAGCGCTAATTGACTGCTCTCGAGTGCTTTGGGGTGCACGGGATTGTCACTCACGTGGGGGTGGGGGAGGGGTGGGGGAGGCACACTTCGTGGTGCTGTTTGGAAAGTGGGGACTTTCCATGATGTGGTGGGAGGCCATTAGTGGAGAGGTAGAATGGGAAGTGGGAAAATTGCTAATAGGGACAAATCAACCATGATTACTTTATTAAAGTAGCCTGATTATCGCGGAGAAACAACACAACCGAACTTGCCAAAATTAAGGCCCACTGCTATTAAGAAATATTGTCCTTTTTTGTTTTCAAATATTTTATATTGCCTTTTGAACCGTCCTTCGAAAATATGGGGAGACTAATGTGTCAAAACGTAAACAGAAGAGCTTTGTTCGTCTTATTGTTTTGTGTGGTCTTCCATCCTTTGGTATGACCTTTGCAATATGAGGTAGCGTTCATCTAAGGCAGCCACAATTGATAGATCAAGATTGATAGGACTATCGCTTCTTCCATGTGTTTCCTTGCATTTCGTAATTTTTCTTTACCACAATTAAGAAACTCATAATTTGATTTCAAGGTTGAAGCGAGTAGTTACTTCTGTACTGCCGCTTTGGATGGATGATTAGTTGCCTTTTTAATCTCAATCTCTTCATTGTTTACTTTCTAATGATGACACTCTTCCTCAAGCAAGCTCTTCTATATGTAATGGAACTTTATGAACTTTTAATCTATCAGAATCACTAATTTTGCGAGCGAATACCGCAGGTTGCATTTCCTAGCTTGGAGACATTAGACATCGGTAACATGGATAATATTGAGATAATATGGGAAAATCAAGTTGCCACAGATTTTCTCCACAAACTAAAATCGCTTGAGGTGTGGAGATGTAATAAGCTATTGAACATTGTTCCTTCTTGCATTCTTGGACGGCTCAAGAGCTTCGAAAGTTTACAGGTACAATCATGTGATTTGCTTGAAGTTGTTTTCAAACTTCAGCCACTAAATCCTCTAGATGCACATCCTGTTGCCGATTTGCCATTAAAAATGCTAGTCTTAAAGGAATTGCCAAAGCTAAAGTGTGTATGGGATAAGGAACACCACAGTCAAGTCAAATTCCAGTATCTCCATTTTGTTACAGTTTCCAAATGCAAGAGCCTCACCTCTCTATTTCCATCCTCAATAGTAGTACATCTAACCCAACTTGAGGAATTGGAGGTACGATCATGTGATTTGCTTGAAGTTGTTTTCAAACTTCAACCATTGAATCCTCTAGATGCACATCCTGTTGCCGATTTGCCATTAAAAACACTGTTCTTAAAGGAATTGCCAAAGCTAAAGTGTGTATGGGATAAGGAACTCCACAGTCAAGTCAAATTCCGGTGTCTCCGTTGTGTTACCGTTTCCGAGTGCAAGAGCCTCGCCTCTCTATTTCCAGCCTCAGTAGCAATACATCTAACCCAACTTGAGGAGTTGGAGATCAGTGAATGTGGCATTGTGGAACTCATCGAGAAGGAAGACGAATTAGTTCCCGGGTTCGTGTTCCCAAAATTAACCTCCCTCGAGCTTGAGCATCTAACGGAGTTGAAGTGCATCTACATCGGAAAACATACTTCACATTGGCCAGCATTGAAGACCCTGAAGGTGTGTGGTTGTAACAAAGTGGAGATACTTGCATCGCACCTAGGGAATGAGATGCCACTTGATAAACAGCCTCTCTTCATGATAGAAAAGGTATGGCCAAAGATTAAATGTTTTGCTTCAGTGGTGAATATTGGAAGTGGTGATTAATTATTATGGTAGCCAGCTAAATAATTAAAATTAACAAAAAAAAAAATAGTTATCCTGGAGACGAAGCATAATCACTGAAGCCACCCTTTGGTTAAAATTGATTGCGTGCAGCATAATCACTGCACCGTAAAATCTAGATAAGTCAAAGTAGAGTTACTATTCAAGTTGTGATTTTAAATTGAAATGAAGAATTTAAAGTAGAGTCACTACATATACAAAAGTTGGATAATTAATCTTCAATGAGCTGAAATGTTAACTCTCAAAATTATGGGGTAACTATATAATAAAAGATTTTGTAATATAGTCATTGAACTTTTTTTTAATCACCTAAGGCAACAAATTTTCATTTCTTTATAATTTATGAACTTTAAAAAAAATGAAATTTTCCGGTGAACTATCGACGTGGCAAACACATGGCTAATTTTCTAAATGTGCTATTGTTTCCACTTCATCGCTGAATCAGCACCTCACTTGAAAATTTATATCAATATTTAATACGGAGTATTCTTTATTAATATCCATAAAGATCATCACTTAAACTTTTAATTTGCAAGCAGATTGTTCTCCTTGCAATTGAAACTCTCCTCGTACATTCCACTCATCTCGCTTCCGACGCAAAGTCCTCATTCTCATAGGTGGTTGCCTTGTTTGAGACCATTGGTTCTAATGAGTTTTAGCATTGCAAATTAGCAATGTAATTCTTCATGTTATATGTTTCTTTTGATGAGTTTTGTAATTGTCTCTCATTATTAAAATAAAGTTGTATTTAATATAAGAAATCACACTATATCGTATAACAATGACAATTAAGAACTTTTAAATGTTATCAAATCCCTATGTTTTACATAATACAAGTTAAGAATTTTGACTTTTTTCTTTAAAAAAAGGTGATTCATAAGAAATGAGATACAATTTAATTAATTATTTGTATTAAAACATATTCTGATTTTACAAAAATGAAAAATTCCATGCCCGTGCAAACGCACGAGAATGCGGCTAATTACCGAGTAATTGAAGAAAGAGGGATCATGCAAAGGAGTCTGTTAGCTTCTGCTTAGTAAAATCAATATTTTATCAAATTAGTAAAATCAAATCTTTCGCATGACCTTTACAAGATGAGTATGCGTTCATCTAATAAGACGACCACAATCGATAGACCAAGATTGTTAGGACACCGCTTCTTCCATGTGTTTCCTTGCATCTCGTAATTTTTCTTTACGATAATTAATAAACTCATGATTTCATTTCAACGATAGTGTGAGCAGCTACTTCTGTACTACATCTTTTGATGGATGATTAGTTGCCTTTTTAATCTCAATCTCTCCATTGTTTTATTTATAATGCTGACACTCTTCCTCAAGCGAGCTCTTCTATATGTAATGGAACTTCATGAACTTTTAATCTAATAGAATCACTAATTTCGCGAGCGAATATCACAGGATGCGTTTCCTAGCTTGGAGACATTAGACATCAGTGACATGGATAATATTGAGACACTATGTGACAATCAAGTTGCTACGGAGTCTTTCCACAAACTAAAATCACTTGAGGTGAGTAGATGCAATAAGCTATTGAACACGGTTCCTTCTCGCATTCTTGGATGGCTCAGGAGCCTGGAGAGTTTGGTAGTAATATTATGTGGTTCGCTTGAAGTTGTTTTCAAACTTCAGCCATTGAATCCTCTAGATGCACATCCTGTTGCCGATTTGCCATTAAAAACGCTGTTCTTAAAGGAATTGCCAAAGCTAAAGTGTGTATGGGATAAGGAACTCCACAGTCAAGTCAAATTCCAATGTCTCCGTTGTGTTACCGTTTCCAAGTGCAAGAGCCTCGCCTCTCTATTTCCAGCCTCAGTAGCAATACATCTAACCCAACTTGAGGAGTTGGAGATCAGTGAATGTGGCATTGTGGAACTCATCGAGAAGGAAGACGAACTAGTTCCCAGGTTCGTGTTCCCAAAATTAACCTCCCTCGAGCTTGAGCATCTAACGGAGTTGAAGTGCATCTATATCGGAAAACATACTTCACATTGGCCAGCATTGAAGACCCTCAAGGTGCATGGCTGTGACAAAGTGGAGATACTTGCATCGCACCTAGGGAATGAGATGCCACTTGATAAACAGCCTCTCTTCATGATAGAAAAGGTATGGCCAAAGATTAAATGTTTTGCTTCAGTGGTGAATATTGGAAGTGGTGATTAATTATTATGGTAGCCAGCTAAATAATTAAAATTAACAAAAAAAAGAAGTTATACTGGAGACAAAGCATAATCGCTGAAGCCCCCCTTTGGTTAAAATTGATTCTGTTCAGCATAATCACGGCACCATAAAATCTAGATAAGTCAACGTAGAGTTAATATTCAAATTGTGATTTTAAATTGAAATGAAGAATTTAAAGTAGAGTCACTACATATACAAAAGTTGGATAATTAATCTTCAATGAGCTCAAATGTTAACTCTCAAAATTATGGGGTAACTATATAATAAAAGATTTTGTAATATAGTCATTGAACTTTTATTTAATCACCTAAGGCAACAAATTTTCATTTCTTTATAATTTATGCACTTTAACAAATAATATGAAATTTTCCGGCGAACTATCAACGTGGCAAAACACATGGCTAATTTTCTAAATGTGCTACTGTTTCCACTTCATCGCCAAATTAGCACCTCACTTAAAAATTTATATCAATATTTAATACTGAGTATTCTTTATTAATATCCATAATGACCATCACTTAAACTTTTAATTTGCAAGAAGATTGTTCTCCTTGCAATTAAAACTCTCCTCGTACTTTCCACTCATCTCGGTTCCAACGCAAAGTCCTCATTCTTATAGGTGGTTGCCTTGTTTGAGACCATTGGTTTTAATGAGTTTTAGCATTGCAAATTAGCAATGTAACCCTTCCTGTTATATGTTTCTTTTGATGAGTTTTGTAATTTTCTTTCATTATTAAAATAATGTTGTATTTTATATAAGAAATCATACTATATCATATAACAATGACAATTAAGAACTTTTAAATGTTATCAAATCCCTATGTTTTACATAATACAAGTTAAGAATTTTGACTTTTTTCTTAAAAAAAGGTGATCCATAAGAAATGAGATACAATTTAATTAATTATTTGTATTAAAATATATTCTGATTTTACCAAAATGAAAAATTCCTTGCCCATGCAAACGCATGAGAATGCCGCTATTTACCTAGTAATTGAAGAAAGAGGGATCATGCAAAGGAGTCTCTCAGCTTCTGCTTAGTAAAATCAATATTTTATCAAATTAGTAAAATCAAATCTTTCACATGACCTTTACAAGATGAGTATGCATTCATCTAATAAGACGACCACAATCGATAGACCAGGATTGTTAGGACACCGCTTCTTCCATGTGTTTCCTTGCATCTCGTAGTTATTCTTTACGACAATTAAGAAACTCATGATTTCATTTCAACGATAGTGCGAGCAGCTACTTTTGTACTGCATCGTTTAATGGATGATTAGTTGTCTTTTTAATCTGAATCACTCCATTGTTTTCTTTCGAATGCTGACACTCTTTCCTCAAGCGAGCTCTTCTATATGTAATGGAACTTCATGAACTTTTAATCTAATAGAATCACTAATTTCGCGAGCGAATATCACAGGATGCGTTTCCTAGCTTGGAGACATTAGACATCAGTGACATGGATAATATTGAGACACTATGTGACAATCAAGTTGCTACGGAGTCTTTCCACAAACTAAAATCACTTGAGGTGAGGAGATGCAATAAGCTATTGAACATGGTTCCTTCTCGCATTCTTGGATGGCTCAGGAGCCTGGAGAGTTTGGTAGTAAAATCATGTGGTTCGCTTGAAGTTGTTTTCAAACTTCAGCCATTGAATCCTCTAGATGCACATCCTGTTGCCGATTTGCCATTAAAAACGCTGTTCTTAAAGGAATTGCCAAAGCTAAAGTGTGTATGGGATAAGGAACTCCACAGTCAAGTCAAATTCCAATGTCTCTGTTGTGTTACCGTTTCCAAGTGCAAGAGCCTCGCCTCTCTATTTCCAGCCTCAGTAGTAATACATCTAACCCAACTTAAGGAGTTGAAGATCAGTGAATGTGGCATTGTGGAACTCATCGAGAAGGAAGACGAACTAGTTCCCAGGTTCGTGTTCCCAAAATTAACCTCCCTTGAGCTTGAGCATCTAACGGAGTTGAAGTGCATCTATATCGGAAAACATACTTCACATTGGCCAGCATTGAAGACCCTCAAGGTGCATGGCTGTGACAAAGTGGAGATACTTGCATCTTACCCTGAGAATGATATGCCACTTCTAAAACAGCCTCTCTTCATAATAGAAAAGGTACGACCCAAGATTATTATTATTTTTTGCTTTGTTGGTGAAAATTTGCATGATGATGAAGGTCACAGTCTAGCGTCTCATGAAAGTAGCTCTATACATGAAAATGTAAACTTTGTGGCTCTCCATAAATCCATAGATATATTATAACATTGAAACATCATATGTTCTTCAAGTATTGATTGAACATTCTTGTCATTGTCCAATGAATCAAATGCACACTCGTTGATCCCCCTTGAAAAAAGTAGGGGCTAATTTTGATGGTTTAGCTCTCTCTTTAAGTACCACAAAGATTGAAAGCACATGGAATGTGGTGTGATCTTGCCATGTCAGAAGTGTATTAAGATATCACTTATGTTCACATATGAATACAAGTCAAAAGTAAAAGATCAACGATAATGTTGATTTGATGAGGGCACATTTTCTTCCTTTGAATCACATGAGACTCAATATCTTAATAAGCACTTATTATGCGTGGAATGCAACACTTATACCATGATGCAAACATTTTCTTTTTACTTAGCTGGATTTTGATTTGGATATTTTACCAGGGTGCATTCTCAAATCTACAAGAGTTAAAATTGAAATCATCCAAATGGATGGAGATATGGCATGGGAATTTTCTTAATGAAGAACTTTTCTGCAAGCTTATGGTTCTTGAGCTTTGTTGTATCTCAAAAGAATCTGCAATGTCCGCATGTCGTTTCGTTCAAAGTTTGACCAACTTAGAAGAGCTAGTTATATTTGAATTATATCTAGAGGAGCTGAGCATCAATGTCGAAGCCATAGGAGGCCAAAGTCATCAGCTAAAAGTAGTATCACCAATTTCAAGATGTAATCAACATCTAAAGACTCTTGATGTGTCACATTGTGATGTATCAAATATGTTCACACCGACAATAGCAAGAAATTTGGTGGAACTCACAAAATTGAGGATAAGTAATTGTCACATGTTGATAGAAGTCATCACGGAGGAGGGAGGTAAAGAGGGGCATGTAGTGGCCTTCAAAAAATTGAAGTATATGGAGCTTGATGGATTGAAAGGGTTGAGATGTTTCACCTCCAGTGGACACATTTTGATGTTTCCTCTCTTGGAAGATGTCACTGTTACTAGATGTCCGAACATGAAGTTCTTCTCTGAGGGTCCAATAGAGGCACCAAAGTTGGAGAGAGTACAAGTATCAAAAAAGGAGTGGTTTTGGAAGGAAAACCTCAACACCACCATCCAAAGTATGTTTGAACAAATGGTATGCATCACTTATCAAATTCTATGTAATTGTATTATTTTGATCAACATAGAGTGATTTCTTTTTGCTAACTAGAAATTTACATTTAATGACGTATCTCTGACAGGGTATAATTGCTGGAGTAAAATTTGTGCGGCTGTCTGAGTTCTCAAAGTTGATTGAAAAATGGCACAATGAACTTATTCCCATCAATTCATATTGGCACTTAAAATATCTGGTGGTGTGTAAATGTCCATTGTTTGTTAACGCTATTCCATCCAGATTGATGCTTGTTTTAGGCAAAATGAAAGCATTGCAAGTGTGCGATTGCGAATCACTAGAAGAAATATTCAGTCTTGAAGGAAGGGAGACTATGAAAGGCACTCAGGTGCTACCTCAGTTAGAGCTTTTGGTCTTGGTCAATTTACCAAAGTTGGGGCGACTATGGAACAAAAATCTTCAGGGAGAGCTACACTTCAATTCTCTTACATTTCTGGGCCTTTATAATTGCAGCAACTTAAGGCATGCTTTTGCTCCATCGATGGTTCAGTGCCTTGCCAATCTTGAGCAAATGGTAATAAAGAAATGTGGTCAGATGGAAGGAGTAATCGCAGAGGAAGAAGGGCAGGGAAGTGCAATGGAGAAGATTACATTCATGAATCTCAGTGAGATGAAGTTGGAATGGTTGCCCCATTTTACTAGTTTCCTCTTGGGAAACAATTATATGTTGTATTGTCCTGGATTACAAAAGCTGACCATTGCCCATTGCTCCAAGATGAGAAGTTTCACTCAGCAATCTTTGATGGAGATTGATCACGATGCCCCTTCACTTTTCAATCCACAGGTCAGTCTCTTTTTTTTCCAGAGGAAATGTTATGTTTTTGTTATTACGATGTTTTTGTTTTTTTTGTTTTAGATTATCATCTTGTCATATCAAAACACGAATATCTCAAGTTCCTGATTCGTGAATCGAATGTCGAAGTAAATGAAATCGTGAGATTAAAAAATAAACAAAAATTAGTTTTCTCGATAAAGATGCATATCAGGTAGGAAACAATAATAAGTTTTCGCTTACCTCTGATACGAAAAGTATAACACTCAGAAATCCACTTAGCTTCCTCTGCACCCTTTTATTCCGCTTTCCTCTGATACGAAAAGTATAACACTCAGAAATCCACTTAGCTTCCTCTGCGCCTTTTTATTCCAAGACCCCGATCTTCAATCTCCCCAACCCCAATGTCGAGTTGGCCCATCACGAACTGAACGAGATTTCTTTTAGGGGAAAAAAATTCTAACGATTAGTAATATTGATGTGCTTTGTATGGATTTATGTACATAATCTTTTAATAATTAGTACAAAGATTTAAAAATTTTCTAATCCTCAAAAAAGCCAAAAAAAAAAAAAAAAAACTTTTAGTTTTGTTTATACATACCATTCTAGAAGTGTTGTTTTTGTGTCAGCTCATAAGATCACATCATGCGCAGTAAGGTTCTCAAAAACTTTACCAACATAACCGTATAAAAAAATATTCCCTTTCTACAATTTGAACTTTAAAGTACTATATATAGAATAGCATCTAAGATATGGCAAAACTACATCCGTTTTGCATGTTGAATTTCAACTTGAAGCATACAGATCTAAGAATTCTTTCCTTATATAATGTTGCATTATTAGAAAAGGGTAGGCAATTGGAGAAGAAAATGGAGGAATTGGAGAGAGCGGCCTTTTTTAATTGGAGTGCTCAAAAATTTCATTTAAAGTGGCGCATTTATTTGTAATATGCAAACATGAAAGTTGGAGAATTTGACAAGTTGTCACGGCAGCGTTCCAAAAATTAGAGGGAGAAGGCGTTGCCAGTATTATCTGTCAATTCAGCCAATTAAAAGCTAGTGTTCAATATACCATTGATTATAAAAATTAAACAAAATATAATTTCAAAATTCGACAATTATTTTATTCATTCGACAAAATTTAGGAGAGGTTGCCCTCAATGTAGAATGTTGAGGAACACACAGATACACGCCATCGTATAATCTTTTGAAGTACGGAAATCAATTCTCAAATTTATTTAGATCAAATTCAGTAAACAGAAGCTAATATCTTTACCGTCACTTCTTAAATTGGAAATTAACGCATACTGACCGATCAAGGCAGTCTTTTTTGTTTCCCTTTTGTGGGCTTTTTAAGCTACAGATTCTATGGAGGTTTCAATTGTTGCTTTCTTTTCTAACGGAGGAAATGCTTGCGCGCGTGTTTTTTTTTTTTTTTTAAATATTATATTCTAATGCTTTTGCCAAATTTTTTATTGTTGTTAGAGTCATCGCTGATTACGCATTTACTTCTAGTGTCATTTATTTGTCATGCGTAAATTGTCATGTAATGGTATACCCCCATGTTGTTAGAGTAATTCAAAAAGTAATCGTAATACTCAATTTAGAATACCAATAGGTTGTAAAAAACGCAAAAATAGTCATACGATTTTCTTATTGAGACAAATTGTCATCACGTTAATTTCATTTATTTGTCATATATGAGCTATCATGTAATAATAGGTGTTCCCCACATTGTTAAAATATTTAAAAAACTCATAGTAATCCTCAATTTATAATTTTGATTTAGGGAAGTGTGGAAATAGTGATTTGTTTTTCGGTTGTGACAAGTTGTAATTGCATTTACTTTATTGCAACCAGCTTAAAAATATATAGTACTTGCTTCTCCACGGACAAGTCATAAGAGTTCGTGACACAATTGTTTTTCTCTAAATAAACAGAATGTGGTAAAAGGAGGGGATTATCTTGGTGGACCGTTCAATACTTGCATGACAAGTTTGTCTTTTTCCATGGTCCATGGACTTAGGAGAAATAAGGAAATATGGATTTGGTAATTGAGGTCGTAGCATGCCGTAATTCTTTAATTTCTTCATAATGAGATGAAAAGTCCGCGTGGGCACTTAAATAAACAGTTCATAATAGCTCATGCAATGGTTTTATGTTTTTCGTACCACCAACATATTTCAGTTGTTCACGAAGACTAATCGCGTTTGTCTAGGGGTCCTTTTTTTGTGTGTGACTCTAGCATTAAAATTTCATGTCATGTGAAACTTAGGCAATTGCAAAAATATTCATTTGGTATTTGAGGTTGTAATTGCATTCGTTGTATCATAATTCAAATGAAAAATTTTCTCCTTTCTTTTTTGCACGCGAGTATTAATAAATATAAAGGACAGTAAGGTAACTTATTTTCTAGCACCGCATCATGCTTGTTGTAATGCAACATACTCCACCTTAATCATTGGTCCCCACTGAAATGAAAGCATCAGTCAACTCCTCCCCTTTATGTCCCTAACAAGCTCTAGAATTGTCATCATTTATCAGAGCTAGGATTTGATGTCATAATTCAATGTAATCACTTTTATTGGGTCATTGTTTTTCAATATGGCAGGTACAATTTCCCCAGCTTAAGAAAATGGTTCTCTCCCACTTGGATGACTTAAGCAAAATATGGACTGACAATCCTCAAGAAGCTCTTACTTTTGATTGTTTAAAGGAAATAGAGGCTAAGAATTGTAAGAGCCTTGAAAATCTATTTCCGCATCGGGTGGCTAGAAGTCTAAGCCAAATTAAGAAACTTCACATAGAGTCTTGTGGGCTCAAGGAAATAGTTGCGAGAGGAGATCCACCCTCTATTACTGCCCAATTCCTTTTCCCGAAACTGACATCTCTAGTGTTACATGATATGCCACAACTCAAGAGCTTTTGCCCTAACTTCCCTACTTTGAATTGGTCATTCTTGAAAGAATTGCGAGTGACTCATTGTGACAAATTGAACATATTCTCCGTTATGGAATTCATGAACAATTGGGCTCAAAGAGATGATCAGCATGACCTTCCAGATTTCAAAGTACCTTTATCGCTTGAGAGGGTATGTATGCAAATGCTCTTCCTCAATTTCTACTTTATTGTTTAATTCACTTGCTATATCTCATGTAAGCTGCATAGATATGTCACAATTTGATATCATATAGAACATGAAGCCATTACCTATCAGTTTGATGACAACAAAAGATATTTCTATTCTCTTTAAGCAAACTTTTCATTTGTGGACACCCATATCTTGTGGTAACATTATCAGCACATTCCATTACCTGACTAAAAAAACTACATATTTTCGTTAACAGCAAAACATATTCTTAATACAAGATGAATTTGGTCAGGGCGGTTCTTGAATTAACGGCCAACTTAACCATGTTGACATTTAGCAATTCCTTTTCAAATTGCAGTGGGATGATAAACTTTCTTCTTCTTCTTTTTGGGTGAAATGGAATTTCATTTGTTTGTTCGATCATTTATATGCCAATACAATTTTTTTCCTTTCTGTCTAAGCGTACATGTGCGCACAACGAATCCTGCTGGCGAATGGCCATGGCCCATGGTAGAGCATTTTGTTATGGTTGTATTTTGTAGCATGACTTTACTGCTGTATTAATGAACTGTAAGAAGATGGCCACCTTCCATGGCAATTAACCAACTTAAGTTAACCTTTTACAGCACATGCTTTATTGCCTAACTTTTATTCAATTTACTTCTCTCATTGTATTGGCAATTTGGCAGGACATTCCCCTAAGTCTTTTATTGGTTGATAAGGATATTCAGATGCTATTGGATGGAAAATTTCCTGATGACATCTTTGGCAAGCCAAAAGCTCTAACATTGGCATGCTTTCATGATAGAAAGGCTGTCTTTCCTCCTAGATTCCTTCTAGAGAGATTTCAGAATCTACAAAGCCTTGAGATTTTCTGTTGCTCCTTTGAAGATATATTCCCTAATGAAGCGCTTGTGGATGAGGGATTACATCCAGTGCTTGAAAATTTAAGTGAACTTAAGTTAAGCAAGCTACACAACATAAAGTGCATTTGGAGAGAAGACTATTTGCTGGAAAAAATTCTTCAGAGTATTGAAACATTTGAGGTTTGGGATTGCCCTAATTTGACGGCAGTATTTCCATCAATGGCATCCTTCAACAATTTGACAAAGCTAGTGGTGAAGAATTTATTTGGGTTGGTGCATCTAATAAAATTTTCAGCAATCACAAATTTGGTGCATCTTACTGAGATGACGATAATAGGATGTGAAAGAATGAAAGAAGTAATGGCAAATGATGGAAAAGGAGGAGGAGAAGTGATTTTTCTTGAGAGGCTAGAAACATTAAGACTGCAAAATCTACCAAGCTTGGTATGCTTCTCCACCGAAAGTTGCATCTTCATGTTTCCATTATTGGAAAACATTGAAGTGGAAGAGTGCCCAAAAATGAAGATATTTTCTAAAGGCATACTAAGCACACCAGAACTTCGTTATGTGACACTGTTTCAACACCTATGGGATGTGAGCTTGGAGGGTGATCTGAATACAGCCATACAAAAGTTATCATGCTAAACAGAGGCGCACGAAACTAGTAAGATCCAATTACTATCACCGTCATCATTTTTTTTTTCCGCTTCCCTCTGCTTCTCTAATTTTTCAACACCTTAAGCACCATAACTTCTATATCTTTCATCTCTTTAACTTGTTTATTCACTGATAAAAGGGGAGGGCAGGTGATGTAATTGGTACCGAGACTTGGAGGTTATTAGGCCACGGTCAAAGGTTGAGATGAGGAACACTTTTTTTGAGATAGCGATTCTATGTCCAATTCCCCTCTTTCTCACTAATTTTTCTGGTTAGGTAATTCTCTATTTTTTTTTGCGATCAATAAGAGATGATATTCTAAAAAAAGCCGGGGTTGGGGGGGGTTAAAGCTGCATTACACACAAAAAAATAAATAAAAATAACAAATCAAAGAAACGGGGGGGCGGATACTCAACTTAAATTCACTTCTCTTGAGCTTTGGCGATCCAGGGGGAGGATACTCAACTTAAATTTGGTCTTCACTTATCCTACATACTTCTCTCTGAATAATGACCTAGGGACAAAGGATTAGGGGTGTCAAAAAAACCCGACCCGAACACGAAACAAGCATCATACGTGTTTCGGGTCTTGATACTGTTTGAGTAACACATATGAAACAAGTAAAGAAATGTGTTTCGGGTCGGGTCAGGATTGGAACATTGTTCGACCCGAAACACGTTAACTCCTGCTTCCGAACAAGCGAACAAACACAAACAGTAAACACGTTCTCATCTTTCTTTACCGTCAAACACAGACATTTCCCTCTCGGCTCCGCCTTCTTCTCCGACGATTGTGCCTTCGCTCACGACTGCCTCTCCTCCGATCGATGCGCCTCCGCCTCCCCGTCGCTGTCGTCACCCCTCGTCTCAACGCCGGAACCCTAGTCGCCGCCGAATCAATCGATCGTTGCCGTTTGTCACCGAAAACCCCTCAGGTCTGTGCTTCCATCGATTTCTTGATCCGCCAGGAGCTTCGGCGTCCTTCTTCTTCGTTGAATTTTCCTGTTGATTTTTTTCCAAATTCGATTGGCTATGGTGGTGGTGAAAGAGGAGGCGGGTGCTCTTTTAGGGCTCTGTTTGAGGTCGCTCTCTTCGTTCGAGCTTGCTTCTTTTTGAGCTGCGCGGGGCTCGAATTGTTTTCCTTTGGGAGCAATTTGATCCGTCTCTTCCTGTGGAAATCTTGGGACTCTAGGCTGAGCTGAGGTAGTGATGTAGGCATTCGAGAGTTTATGCGGTCTAGCCGTGTTTCGGTGTTGTTCTTAGCATGTGGGCTAGCCTTTGCTGGTGATGGGGGTAGTAGTAGTTAACCCCATATGATCTTAGAGATGTTGGGAAGACTTGCTATATTGGGTGGTGGATGAATTCTGTGATGTAGATATTTTAGTGCACAAGTTGCAAACAGGGTTCAGGACACTTTGAATTTACTCTGTGCGGGAGAGCTGTTGGTGTCGATACTTCAAGAATCTGTTTAATATTGAATTTTATAGGACAGAAATGAGGGCAGCAATCCTTTATGGCATGGAATGTCGACTGCTCCATATCTTACAAACTAAGCTTGAATGAAGTGATGATAATCTAATGGACACGTGAGTACTTTAAAATATAAAAATAAAATTTTGTAATTTAGAAAGGTTTTAGCGTGGAAAAATTCAGAATTACTCCTATGGCTCCTTTACTTCAATTGAAATTGATATTTAGAAATGGTGCTATTGTTGAGGGAATGTAATTTATATGCAGGAGGAGCTTGTAAATTAGACAGACCGATGGACAAAAGTTGAAATTGTCTCCGATGTAGTAATGTGCCCTTTGTGAAAGAATAGAATGAATGTGCACCGTTTTTCAGCATATCATGCTGCAACAGGAGTTGTGGACTAGTAAGCGAGGAAAGTTGAAGTTAAAATGTGGCGCCCTTTTTACTATTAGCGTAACTTGCAACCTATTATCTGTGTTTAAACTTCTTTTCGAATGTTTCCTACCGCTCCTTTCAGTATCATCATTCCTTGGGGCAATAGTTTGCTTTTCTGCCTTTTGTTTCAAGAGCATGTGCCCTTTTCTGGCTTTTTTTGCTGTTGGTGAGCTGCTGGTGTTTGCTACACAGGTGCTATATCTTATCACCAGTCAACATACTATTTCATCAGAACCTAGTACTTCTTAGGGCTGCCTCAAATGCCTTTTGGACTTCTTGTCCATTCCTTGCAATTCTTGCTCATCAGAAATAAAGAGACATGGAGAGAGACAGCAAAGAAGAAGATGGGCTCTCAACATGCTCTCTGCTTCTCAAAGAAGAAGTCTCTAATTGTGGTGATCACGGTGACTCCGCATCTTCCAGCAATTCTTCTGTCATGGCTCTTCTCGTTTTTAGCACACTAGTCGCTGTTTGCGGGGCTCTTGCAACTGGCTACGTTGTGAGTATTGGTGCTGCACCAACCACGCTATGCATTCCAAAGCAATTTATGAGCCATCCACTTTGTCTTTTATGGAGTCTTTGTTTTCTCTGTGATGTTTCTTCTGTTCATCGTCACCAAGAAGCTTTCCGTTGGAATACAGTTTAAGGACAGGTCATACTCACTAGTTCTTTCCAATTCATGAATATCTAGTAGCCTCAAGAAGATACAATTAACTTGGTTAGCAGGTTCTGCATCATATGGCCTGTCCCTGAAAAAATAGCATCCGCAGGAATTATTAATAGGTATTTTGTGTTCTTGTAATAACCTGTTCGGCGTGTTCGCATAAGATTGGGACTATTACAAGCACCCGAAAAAAAAAGAAAAAAAGGTGATACCCAACAACCCGACCCGAACCGACCCGAAACACATTAGACCATCTAATGTGTTTCGGGTCGGTTCGGGTCGGGTCAAACACGTGTGTGACCATTGTGTTTTGGGTCGGGTCGGGTAACAACAAGACCCGACCCGACCCGACCCGACCCATTGACACCCCTACGAAGCATGCCGTTAATGCTATACATTGCTTTATATAAATCCTTCTACGACAATCACTCACTTGAACCTTTCCTAATTGAGTGCAGGAGGCTAATCGATATGTTCCCGCATATGAAGATAAGAGCACATGTTCACGGGGGGTAAAGACTTGCGTGTTGAACTCGCACGGGTGGTGTTGACCAACAAAGCGGGTGGAGCTTTTCGCGCGTGTGAAAATGGGGGCCACCCTGGCAAACGGTCGAGCAGTAATTTTTCTAGATTCTTTCGTAATTTACTTGCAATCATTGGAAGGCGGGTTGCGCCTATAACTAGAAATTTAACTTTGTAAGTCGTGTGCTTCGAATTAGCAATTTATCCTTATGGACGGGATAAGGTAATCTGATTGTAATATTTATAACATGTTAAATAGTTTGGATGAAATAGTGCATGTTGGCTCTAAAATTTTTAATTTTAACAATATAATCAGAAATCTTTGTGTGAACCTCCGATGTGCTCCTTCTGTTAATTTTTTCGCATAATTTAGGACTAAATTGTTAAAGTTGAAGAGTTTAGAGTTAAATTGATATCTGCACATTAAGTTTAATACCTAATTAAGTAATTTCCTGTAAATAATAATATGGAAACTATATTTCATGCTGCGGTATGCGATGGCCCAAATGCTTCTTGATTGTCCCGAACAGTAGACGGAGAGAGAGAGATAAATGCCAGCCCCGTGTGAGCCGATTCCTATATCTTGGGCTTCTCCATAAATTTCAGTACTCCTCTTTGGTTTCTTTCCTTCAATCGGGCGAAATTTATACGTCTGATCAACATCATCAATCCCGTCGGTCCCGCCTCCATCACTGAAAGTTCATCCAAACAGAGATTTTTTCTTGTCAGAAGGGCTTTTTATAAATCACCAAAGGCAAAACAGTGCGCAGTCTCTCCATTCCGCAAAGATCATGGCTTCTGGTCATCATGGTCCTCGGGGAGAAAATGACAGTGCAACACTGGATATCAGGTCTAGATTGTTAAAATATTGTCCCATATCACTTGATTAAGGTCCCAAAAGCCTTTCATATGATATCTCTCTACCGTGTCGCGACCTACCTTTTCTATCCCAAGGGAAAAAGACATAGTTTTAAGAATATTGTCTAAAAAGCAGGCCTATGGCCCTCGTTTTTAGACGTGAGCTCTCCTAAGGCAACATTGGGTATTAAAATTAATGATATAGGAATTTCTAATGATGAGTCACCATTAATCTATTGTGGTTGACTAAAAATCAAGTGCGGCACGGAAATATATTTTGCTTCCTACACAACCAGAGAATATAAAGTTGGAGACTCGGTTATACTAATTGATTAACTAGTGCCCTTTTAGTTCTTAATCTTGTTCATTTTAAAAAGATTTTTATTAGGCAGTCTACATTGAAACTAATCCGCTAACATGTGGAGCGATCATGCGAGTGTGCAATCAAGAGCATTGGTCTCAAAAAAAGGAACATTCAAACCTTAAAGTAAAGTTCTAAGAAGCTGTTAATTTTTTTTTAGCACAATTTGTTTTTAGATCAAAGGCTTTTTCCTCTTTTTATGCTAAACTAATTCTAAACTCTAACTAATATGAAGAATCTAATAAAACTAGTTCAAATTTAATTTCTAAGCTTTTTCCAATTTTTTGAATTTTCGGAATTTTTAATATTTTGCAATAAAAAATATTCTTTAAAACTTTTTAAATTGTCCTAATTTTAATCCGAAAATGGGCCCGGCCCTCGGGCCCAGTCCGAAAATGGGTTGCGTCAACCCCCACGTAATGGGCTTTATACATCGGGAGGCTTTAGTTAATAAAAACGAATTGGGCGAATTAGGCTCAATTCCTCCAGCATTTAACAAAGCCCAACTCCAACAAATCAAGCTCATCCCAAAGCCGAATTAACAAGCCCAAACTTTCCAACACTAAACTAAGCCACCGAAAAAAAAATCCTAAGTTAAACCTAAAGCCCAATCCCAAGTTCAGTCCAAACCAACATCATATAGACTGAAAATCGCAGGTTACACCGTTAGTCAAACATCACACGCATAACTGAACGCATAGATCACCCTCATTCTCTTTGTCCTCATCGTCCAACACCACTACGATCTGGAATTCAGTTCCAATCATGACATAGACATTTACGGAAGAAAAATTAAAATGAATTCAATAATGTAATACAGAAAGCATACCGACCTTTCCTTGGCGAATGTCCTCAATCGCTTCTGGAATAGATGCAAAGCCTGCTGTGGGTTGGTCCAAGTCAAATTCATCATCTTCGCTAGGGAAAGAAGTGCTTATAGGCGCAGTATCAGCTGCAAGCGCCCCATACACTACCGCATCGGGCTGCAATTGAATGCCAACTGATTCCTCACCTATCAGAGTCTCGCTCAAAGCAACACCACCAGGATAAGACAAAGTTTCACCTCCGCCAGATATCACTGCAGCTTTTGCTGCAACAACATCCCTTCCATTGGAGGTTAATTTACTACCCAACAAATCCGCAGTTAGATCAGATGAAAAACCAATTTGCAAAGAGGGGTTTGCCTGAAGCAGCAAATTGGATGAGTTTGAGTTTCTGGAAACTCTGCATGAAATAAGGCCAGTTAGATTTTAACCACGAGGATTAGCTTGGACAAAAGCATCAATCTTGGTACATTAGCAAAAGCTACTTAAACTCAGCGCAGCATCCACTCTCTAGAAGTCGAAACTAACAATGAATGCGCAAAAGATCAATCATTTCAAACGACTAGTTAGCAGCATTCGATACTTGGAGAAGCATCCAATATAGATGCCCACCAGAGATGGTCTTGTTTTCTTCCCAACTTCTTATATGACTGCTGATGTATCGATCAGTCATGGGAATTAACGAGGAAAAAGGCAGGAAGACTTTGCAGAGTGAACACAGGCCATCAACTTCACCAATTACTTCGAAAAGCACATCATGATTTGATTACTTATGGACAGGAGCCAACATCTCCAATTACGTTATTTTGAGACAAAGACCAACTCATCCCTTGTTAAGTCAAGCAGAGGAAGAGGACAAAATTAAGTCAAACTAAGTGGGTTCGATTGTGTATTACTTTCCAGGCTCCCAAGGATGGAGTAAGCACAAAGCTAGCGACGAACACAAAATCTCGTCCACCATTTCCGAGCTGCCTCCGAGTTCTAGTGAATTGAGAAATTGACGAGAGCAATATTTTGATGTGCCCAATTAAGTGAGAACGGCACCAACCCATTGCGATAAAAATTGTTTTGATGCGTACCCTTAAGCATATTTTAAACAAATTTAAGGATTTTATTACATAACCTAAAAGCGTTAAGATCTGATTGGATCTACAAAATTTGAATTAATTTGTCCTTGTAAATGGCTTCATTGCAAAATTTTTACAAATTTTATGTCAGTGAAATAACAACATTTGACTGTCCTTTTTCTTTTATCAAACTTCACGTGATAGCTAATGACACAAGAATGACGTGATAACTGAACTAACAATTGAAAGCATAAAGTAGTAGATGGAATACAGAACTTTTAGGAGATGTCTGTGTGTTCAAGCTTGTTAGAATTGATAAGATTGAACTCAAAGTCTCCATTTTCAGAAGGAATATCAAGACTTAGGCATAGACTTTGGTATGCCTACAGAAAAATCTCTGCTTCCCTATGTTTTGTTTAGTTAATCAGATCAAGAAAGCAAACATTTCTGCTGGTAATATAATGGTGAAGTATTCCCTGATGTTTTTTTGGAGACTCGTGAACATTACACAGGAAAACTACATCTTCCAAAATTCCAGGTACACGTGTCTTTATTCGATGAAGTATAAATTGAACTCATACGTAGCATGGAGAGTTGATCTAACGGTGACTTTAGTATATTCCTTCAAGTAATATCTGTAACCAATGAGGTAGTCCCAGGAAAGGAAAGAGAGAATGTCCTGCACCAACTCTGTTATCTTGAAATATGCAATGGCCTTTAGAGATCAATACGTATAAATTCAAGGAAAGGTGAGTAAGGGATAAATCTTGCTATCCATCAATAACACAAAAGGAAGTTCCAATAAGAGGGCTAGTCTTTCTCCTTTTTGCCTTACAAAATGAATTAATGATGTCAATAGAACAACAATGAACCTTATACTAATTAGAAAACTGAAATCACCATAAAATTTCCAGCAATCATTGTCAGCAAATATCCGAATGTTCTTGACCTTAGGGTTTAAAAAATAAAGTAATAACACTGTCCGTCAGTGAACTTGCTTGTACCCCCCCAAATAAATCATTAGCAGTCAGAAATATCCAGCAGCTCCTATGAGTCAGACACAGCTAGATCAGAAGAAATAGTACTATTCGGCTTGCCGTTTTTGCTTATGAGATCGCTGAACTGGCCTTTGACTTCCGCACCATAGATGTGCCCCATCTTGGAGCGTTTCGTCTCCAAGTATTTCTTATTCTCCTTCGTTATCAGAGTTACTAGAGGGACTCTCCCAGCAATAGTCAAGAAATAATCTTTAAGCCCCATATACTTTGACGGGTCACACAACATTAGCAGTGACTCTTTCTACTAATCAATATCTGAAACAGTCACTGAAATTCAACTGCCTTTAATTTCAGATTAATGATATTAGTTTACAGATCCTTCTCAATTCCATAGAGCATAATGACAAGAACTATGAATCAACCTCATTCAAAAGCTAAATTATGCAGGACCACTCACATCAGTATAGTTAATGACTCGAGGAGAAATAACTGAGCAACAATTCCACACTCCCTAGGGTCAACAAGCATTCTGAGCTCCATATTTGCTTCCATGGTGTCATGCCCATCCTCCTGCATGTTTTAGGCACATAGTTCTTCCTTCGCACCTTCGTAGGTACAACAACACGCCCCTCCCAACCCCTTCTATCTGCTGCATCTAAGTGCAAGCTGGTTGTTGCAGAGGCATTCCAAGGGTACCCTCACGGTACATCTTGACCATCTCCAATGTCATCCTGCTCAGTTGATAAACTATGGAGTATGAATTATACGACGGTATATATTGTTGTCTGAAGGGTGGACATAAAAGTAAAAGAAACTAAAGATACTATCTTTAACAAATACGGCATTCCTATATCGATTGCGGACACATATAGGCCCCTTGTCAATCATTTCATAAAATATAATTACAGTAGGACGCAGGCCATCAGTTCACCAATATCCTAGCAATTATTTCTCCTCATGTCAAACATTCCTGTCCAAACAGCATTCTTCTCCAAGTAACATGAATTTGGTACTCCAACTTATGATTGACACATGATTACATATTTTTTTACAGACTTTGAAGATAAATTCAATGGTGTTCCACCTAAAGAATACCATCGGCTTCTCACTGGTGTAACTATTCACCTCTAAAGCTTGACAGCCAGTTCCAGTAAAATTATTCTGAAAAAAAATCATGCACTGGCAGTTTATAAGATGAAGTACAAATTGAAGTTGTGTTGAAAAATGCATAGCCACAAACAAGATTCTTGAAGTTTACAACCAATCCATCTCTCTGTTTGCTAGTTTCTGAATTCTTTGAATAGCTTTAGCAATTCACTCATACAGTATAAGAAGATTCTCAATATACAAGTCAGAATACATCAGACAACTTTAAGCACTCTTTTGTCAATCAAGATGTTCTATCCTTATTTCCTGGTGATAATGCTGAGAATCACCTCAAGCTCCGCCTCAGTTAATGGTCACAACTGATATTCAGACATAGGTTTTAAAACAAGGTACATACAAGACAATGTACACAGAGATAACGGCAGTCACAGGCTTATTAACATAACTCAACAAGAATCCTGGCCAGTCATAACCAATTTCTAAAGTTAAACATCGGATAATAGATGAACTGCAAACACTAATATTACAACCATACACATAAAAAATTGTAAGAAACAACTCTTCAGAACCCAAAATTATTGATCTCCATGGAGTCTCGATCATCGGAATAACAACCACAAACTTAAAGTATAAACTAAACTTGAGACATGAATAGACCAAGATAGCTTATGCTTCTCTCGTTTTTTGCTATATAAAACAACAGCACATCAGCCCCCCATGAGACTCTTTTTCCCACCCCACCCAGGAATCCAAAGTTTCGACTCTTGGTTTATCCACTCCGAAAAAGGGAGATGCAGCTGGGACAACATCTTGGCAAAAAAAGCCAATACTTAAGAATTGAAAGTTGAAGCCGACATTTGGATCTGATTGGGAAATACGTCTCCTAAGATATATTTGCATTTGGATTGCTGGGAAGAGATACTTACCTGATTAGATCAGCAATAGATACAATTTTCAAGCTCTCCCGCTGGGCAAACTCACGAAGCTTAGTTAATCTTGCCATGGAGCCATCATCATCCACTACCTCACAAAGAGAACTGCCCCAGGTTCCAATCCAGCTAACACAGCAAGGTCGACAGAAGCCTCCGTATGCCCAGCTCATTCCAGGACACCACCCTCCCTGTACTCCAATGAGAAAATATGTCCCGGCGTGTTGAAACCTTCAGGTTTTGGAATCTCTAGAAGCAAGAGCCAAAGCTGTCGTTGCCCTGTCAAGCACTGGTACTCCTGTAGTCGTCCCATACTCTGCATCCTATAACAATGTCTCTTAATTACCATCCATTACAAGGTAAGAGAAGAGATGATTAAAGAAAATAACTAAGCTGATCGAAGGCTATTAGGAAATCAAGAATTGGAGGAAACAATATTGTCTTACTGAACTATGAAAGAAAGTGCACGTTATCTATCATTGCTTTCGAAAATTGATTATCTACCGGCTGTGGACAAGTAACAATCCGAAGTGTCTCACTCTCCAAAGGGCCATTCCTTAAGTACATGAACGTCTAAGAAACCAAAGCAGAATAATAATAAATAAATACAAGCGATAAGAAACAAAACCTCAAGGATTGAAAAATGGATTTAGTGGGATAAAAGCACGGTGAATGCAGTCCGAAGCTTGTCTTCATTCTCCACCATCAGAGGAAGTTGCAAGCGCTCCAAATCCTCCCTCTTTCATGCTCGCACAACCAATCCCAAAGTGCCATGCTTCACAACGAAACACCAATTCACGAAGAAAGGTCGGCCCGAAGCAGCAGAATTGGAGGATTACGAGTTGCGTCGACCTCGGCATGAAACAAGGCCGCTCAGATCTTCGGCATGAAGGTCGAACGCCGATTGGAGTTTGGATTTGGGGCTTTTTCGGGCGTCGACAAAAGCCCTAAATTCGGAACGATCGGGCTCACTGGCATTGTCAATTTGTGGGGAATCTTTCGGCAGAAATTGCGAGTGTTCGACGTCGCTTCTGGAGAGCCTTTCTCCGATGGACATTAGAATCTGACGAGACGATACAGAAGCCTTTCTCCTGAGCACTTTCATCTTTGCACCAAATAAGAAGTCTTTCTCTTCTCCCTCGGCGACGACAGTCTCCACTTTAGAATTATTATTTATTTTTTTCAAAGATTAACGATTAAAAGAAAATTTCAACTGGGCCTCAAAAAATTAACAAAAAATACAAAAGGAGGTGGCACGAAATGATCTGGGCCGTACTGGGCCCGACTGAACCGTCCTCCCGCCGTCCCCACTTTGCTGCACTCATCTCTATACACTTGCCTGGAGACGCTGCTTTGAAAAGACGTGTGGCATGAAAAAAAAAGAAAAAGAAAAAAAAAACAATATATAATATACAACAACTCATGTGCTCTCCTACTACGTTTCTCTACTATTTTAGCTATTATATAGTTTTTGAACATTTGAAAAAATATTTTTTGATAGTTATTAAATTAAGTTATTATAATAGACAAATCAATCATATTTAGATATACATATACTTAAATGATGCATATACATTTAATCTTTGGAAATTCACGAAATAAATGTTAACTAAACATAAATTTGGATAGATTGCACATACAAATCTAACTAATTGATAAAATACTTAAAAAAGTCTAGGAGAATCGACTAATTAAGTTGGATTATATATCTTTTAAACACATGACATGTAAATATATATACACATATTTATGCAAATTTATTGTCCATGATTTTTATGTTCATACAAGAAATGCTTCTATACAAAACAGAGATAAATGCACTCGAAAGTTTGAAGACTTCTAATGAAAGTGCAATCAAATTCTAAATTTTATCTAACAGGCACAACCAAGTAGCTTAATTAGTTTCGTAAAATATGATTAAGTATAACTTAATGATGCTGCCACTTTTAACTACTTTCGGGAAATATACCTTCAAATGAGCCCCATATTAGCAAAATATGGTGGCACACTGCTCATGACCACCAATAAGGATCAATCACGCGATGCTTTTGGTCCTAGGTCCTCATGCTGATAAGTGTGCCACTATCCCATGGGAGCTAGAGGAAAAGACCACAACATGAGAGCTTTAAGATCTTACATTAACCCCCAAAAAAAAAAGGTTAGGTGCACCATCAATTTCAGCTGTCATAGAAAAAATATTGGAAAAGACCACATTGGACTTTGTCGCTTAAATTAGAGGAGATAATGTGAAGTACTTGATAATCTTTTAAATAAATTTTAGGATTTTATTACACAACTTGAAAACGTTAAGAACTGATTAGATCTATAGAATTTGAATTAATTTGTCCTTGTACATGGCTTAATTGCAAAATTTTAACAAATTATATGTCAGTGATATAACAGCCTTTGATTGTCCTTTTTCTTTACCAAACTCAACGTGATAGCTAATGACACAAGAATGACGTGATAACTAAACTAACAATTGAAAGTGTAAAGTAGTAGATGGAATACAAGACTAGTGGTGAATTGATCTTTTTTGCCTTAAATAAGTAGCGTAATGCTTTCCCAAATGTCATAAGCTCACTTATCGCAAATTGATGTCAACCGTTGGATAAAAGAGCATCTCAACCATGCGATCAAAGATAAATTGATGTCCACCGTTGGATCTGGCATGTCAATCTTGTCTTGCCAAACCCCACCGTCCCATGGCTCACGCCAGAATTAATAAATTGTGTTCTATCATCAAGAAAAATTATCAAAAAGGTCAAAACCTTTTACAATTTTGTCAATTTAATTCTAAACATTTTTGTTTTGCTAATTCAGTTATAAATATTTTGCAATTGTACCAATTCAATCCATATAAACAAATTTAACCGATCGAGGCTAGCATGGATGCAGTTGACGTTAACGTGGATAAGTTTTAATAATATTTCATTTTTTCAAGTTTTATTTATTTTGTTTCTTCTTTTTTTTCCCCTCATTTCTTCTTCCTGCCCAATTTATGTGTAATTGAATAAAAAACACACGAGCAGCCTAATATTGTCTCTAAAAGAAAATGGCCATAAAAAAATCCCTATTGTAAAGCCATAAAGGCTTGTTTAATTTCGGATTTCAATTTTTTTTAACGTTTTTCCAAACTTTAAGAGAAAAACTATTTTGAAGAGCTAGCAAATTTTCTAAGGAATTCCAATTTTATGAATTTTTCTGATTTTTCAAGGTTTTCTAAAATTCTTATGATTTTATGATTTTATGATTTATTTATTTATTATTTTTTATGATTTTTCTGGATTTTTTAAATTTTCAATGATTTTTCTGAATTCTATGAATTTTTTGTTATTTTATTATGCTTTTAAAGATTTTTTTAATGATTTTCATCATTATTATATTCGGGAAAAGGATTTCGGGCAGAGTTTACCCGGTCCGACTCGCTAACCCGATCCGTCTATCTGGACCCAACCCGCGTCGGATTAAGACTGCGCATGATAAAATTTCTGTTTTTTGATTTCTGCGTTAGGGAATGGGTTTGGAAACAATCTATTTGAACGCATGATTTGATTTTATTTCAAAAGCATTTTATTCCGAAATAGATTTGAAGAAGAAATCGAAGCTAAAACTTTTAGCTTCTCAGTTTCTGAAATAGAAATTGAGAAATCAATTTGTTCAGAAAATTTTTTCAAACGCGCACACTAAACCTTAATTTTTAAAGCTTTTTTTTTTTTTTTTTTTTTTTAAATTTAACTTCCTTCATCCCCTTCTCAAGTCGTCTTCTTCCCGAAGCCAATCTCTCCCCCTGCAACTTGCCGAATCTTCTCTATGGAAAAACTCAAAGCTCACCACACCAACGCACTTCAAAATCTCAACCGTTCCGACGTCGGCAGCCAACCTCGCCCACCTTCACCAAACCGTCACTGCGGCAGCCAATCTCCGACCGTCGTCAAACCTTCGCCGACGATGGCTTACCCTGCGGTAACCCCCACACATCCTCCACCAAAACAAAATTCCTTTCTAACGTAACAGTCACACACACCAATCCAGAACCGGACGAAACACTAGTGCTTGAAAGAGAGGTGGAGGCATCCAACACGGCCGTAGCTAATCGCGATCATCGCCGAAATAAACAAGGATGGATTTGAGACACTGACACGTTGAAACGGCACCATGAGCATGATATGCATCCAGAAGGAAAGGAACGCAGCAGTTAGTGTACTAGACACGAATCATTACAGATCTAGACATTATCAATCATCCGATTATGCAAAGTCAGATTCAAAACGTCTAATGCGCAAATCATCGAACAGGTGGCGCGCGTTTTTTGTTTATAAGTTCCGAGACCAAATTTGATGCTGTACTCGGTCTAAATGCAGTGCGTCAACCTCTAGATCAGCACAAATCGCGACGAAAACGATCTCAGTTTAGTAAGGTTTTCTCGTGAGTTCATTGGCTAAGTTTAATCCTCTAAACTTTAGCAAAACCGAACGAAATAGAGCAGAGATGAAGCAGTGGTCTCTCCTATTTCCTGGTGATAATGCTGAGAATGCACCTGAAACTCTGCCTCATTAAGTGGTCAACTGACATTCAGACATGGATTTTGAAACGAGGTATATACAAGAAAATGTACATAAAGATAACTGCGGCCATAGGCTCATTGACAAAATTTGACAAGAATCCTGGCCATTCATAACCATATACTAATCTAACGACACCATACACTTAAAATATTGTGAGAAACAACTCTTCAGAACCCCCAAAACCATTGATCTGCATGGTGTTGATGAGTGGAATAACAACCACAAGCTTAGAGCATAAACTAAACTTGAGACATCAACAGACCAAAATAGCTTATGCTTCTCTCCCTTTTGCTATGCAAAACAACAGCCCAACAGTAACCCATAAGAGACTCTTTTTTCCCACCCCACCCAGGGTTCCAAGGTTTCTACTCTTCATTTATCCACTCCCAAAAAGGGGAGATGCCGCAGCGACAACATCTTGACCAAAAGAGCCAACACTTAAGAAGTGACGGTTGCAGCTGAAATTGGATTTGATTGTCCTTAAAAAGTATTTTGCGTTGGATTGCTGGGAAGAGAATATTTACCTGATTAGATCAGCACTAGATGCATTTTTCAAGTTCTCCCGCTGTGCAAACCCATGAAGCTTAGGTCATCTTGCCATGAAGCCATCATCACCCACTACCTCACAAAGAGAACTGCCACAGGTTAGCGAACACAGCAAGGTCGACAGAAGCCTCTGTATGCCGAGCTCTTTTCAGGACACCGCCCTCCCTGTACTTCAATTGGGAAAACATGTCCCAGCCTGTTGAAATCTTCAGGTTTTGGAATCTCTAGACGCAAGAGCCAAAGCTGTAGCCGCCCTGTCACGCATTGATATGCCTGTAGTCGTCCCATGCTCTGCATCCTATAACAATATTGCTTAACTACCATCCATTACAAGGTAAGAGAAGAGACGATTAAAGAAAATAACTAAGCTGATCGAAGGCTATTAGGAAATCAAGAATTCGAGAAAACAATATTGTTCTACTGAACTATAAAAGTGCGCGTCATCTATCATTACTTTCGAAAATTGATTATCCCTACCTGAAGGAACCAGTACCAGTCAATTATCTTCAACTAAGTTTTGATATTAAAAAAAAAAAAAAAAAACTCAAGGATTGAAAAATAGATTTAGGGGAATAAAAGCACATACCGCGATCACGGTGAATGCAGTCCGAAGCTTGTCTTCATTCTCCAGAGGAAGTTGCAAACGCTCCAAATCTTTCCCCTTTCATGCTCGCACAACCAATCCCAAAGTGCCATACTTCACAACGAAATGCCATGAGCCTAAGGTGCTGCCATTATAAGATCACCCTCAATTCTGTCCGTCCTCATCACCGACCGCCACTCCAGATCGGTAATCCGAAGCTGTCTTATTCTCCGAAATCACCGCAGTCAGATCAGACGAAAGACCAATTCGCGAAGAA
This sequence comes from Eucalyptus microcorys, assembly GCA_014182515.1. Lineage (NCBI taxonomy): Eukaryota > Viridiplantae > Streptophyta > Magnoliopsida > Myrtales > Myrtaceae > Eucalyptus > Eucalyptus microcorys. The sequence goes on along the minus strand of CM024568.1, from coordinate 9,222,960 downwards.
GGGTCGGCCTGAAGCAGCAGAATTGGAGGATCACGAGTTTCGGCAGCCTCGGCAGGAAACAAGGCCGCTCGGATCTTCGCCATGAAGGTCGAACACCGACTGGAGTTTGGATTTGGGGCTTTTCCGGCCGTCGACAAAAGCCCTAAATTCGAAACGACCGGGCACTGGCATTGTCAATCTGTGGGGAATCTTTCAGCAGAAAATGCAAGCGTTTGATGAAGGTCGCTTTTTGGAGAGTCTTTATCCGATGGAATTAGAATCTGAGGAGACAATAAAAGAGCAATTCTCCAGTGATATCAACTTGGACCATCTTCTCCCTTCAGATTTGAAGTGGTGATGGAAAGAAGATGGAGCCGGCAGGAAATGATCTGGGCCCTACTGGGCCCGACTGAACCGCCCTCCCGCCATCCTCACTTTCCTGCGCTCATCCATGCACTCGCCTGGAGACGCTGTTCCGAGAAGACGTGGGGCACAAAAAAGGCAAATGGTACATCGTACGTATTCCTTTATTTTCTTAGATATGAAATATCTTTTGAACATTTTAAAGAAATAGTTCTGCAATAGTTATTACCTTAAGTTGTTATACTAGACAAGTCAATAATATTCATCTATACACATACTTAAACGATACAAATAAATTTAATCATCAGAACTCATTTATTAAGTAAATGTTAACTATACATAAATTTGGATAGATTGCACATGCGAATCTAACTAATTGATAAAATACTAAAAAAATCCAGGAGAATCGACTAAGATAATTAGACTAAATATCTTTTAAACACATGACATTTAAATACACACACACACACACACACACACACATATATATATATATATATACAAGGAATGCTTCTATATAGAATAGAGATAAATGCACCATAAACTTTGAAAACTTTTAATGAAAGTGCAATCAAATTCTAGATGTCATTCAACAGGTGCAACCAAGTAGTTTAGTTAGCTTCGTCAATTATGACCAACAATATAACCTAATAATGCCGCTTTTAACTACTTCTAGGAAATACACCATCAGATGAGCACCATATTAGCAAAATATAGTGGCGCCCTCGTCACCACTGACGAGGATTAATCACAGGAGGGTTTTGGTCCGAGGTCCTTGTGCTAACGGGTGTGCCGCCATCCCATGAGAGCTAGAGGAAAAGATCACAAATCAATAGTGTGAAGTACTTGTCAATAATTTTAACGAATTTTAGGATTTTATAGCACAACCTAAAACCGTTAAGATCTTGTCGTATCTGCATAATTTGAACTAGTTTGTCCTTGTGCATGGCTCAATTGCAAAATTTTTACAAATTTAATGTCAGTGATATAACAGAATTCGATAGTCCTGTTTCTTTCACCAAACTTAACATAATAGCTAGTGACACAAGAACAACGTGATGGCTGAACTAACAAATGAAAGCATAAATTAATAGATGGATACAAGTGATGAACTGATTTTATTTGCCCCAGATGGGCAGCATAATTCTTTTCCAAATGTCATGTGCTCACTTCTCGCAAATTGATGTCGACCGTTCGATGACAAAGCATCTCAACTATAGGATCAAGATAAAATGATGTCCACTGTTTGATTTGGCATGACAATTTTGTCCAGCCAAACCCGACGGTCCCATAGCCAAAAGTAATGGACTGTGCTACGTCATCACGTCCTTAATCATAGGGTGGATTTCTCCTGCTTTATGTTCTCAAATGAAGCGACTATCACTAAAATTTAATCCACACTTACACCGAAGCACGCCTCTTTTGGAAACTGATCATTCATTGATGCTTGCAGAGTTTAAAATTTCTCAGTTTTCCTCCCTTATTTTCTGCACTTTCGTTTTGACTATGATGAGTTAGTGTCATGGGCTTGTAACTTTAAAATTTTTCATAGTAGGGAATTTCAAAAGTTTCCCAAGAAAATATGGAAAGGACCTCTCGAACACGGTACTTCTCAAGGTCATGAGTGGTTCAACCCGCCCTATAGAACTAGAAAAGCAATATGATGACATGGTTTCACTGTGAAAAGGGTGGTGCGGATTCACATAGCATTAGCCCATTGGTCATGTTCACGACATAGTTGCCAAATATAAAAAGGACGGTTCTCACATAATAATATTCAAGAAGAGTGCTTCAAAGATGTGTTATTCGTTGAGCAGCGGCAAGACATCATATCTCGGGAACAAATTTGTCTCACCAAAAACGGAAATCGTGAAAGCAGAATATTCGGAGGATTTCACAGCCCGCCAGGAACAAGGATTGAACCACATTTACCTTGTTCTCAATTAAGTCCAAGCTGCTCACCACGATGGTCCGAGGGCGTAGCTCTTCATATTACTAGGTGAAGAGGATGAGAAAATTATTTAAGCAACTTATCTAAATTTTGATTTCCATGACAAAATTAACTTCTATTCCGCCCTTAGTCTTTTAGAGTGAGTCAATTAATTCACCAATTAAATGTTCAAACTAGCGTCATTTAAAGTTCTCATTTCATATTATTCGATGCTCTTTAACGAGCTTTCCGGTTGATTGATAATGTAATATTCGGGTCATGCAGATCGTAATTAATTGGTCGATCACTAGCTCTGTAGTGTGGGGGATGTAAATTTATTTCATCAATCTTTTTCTGATTTTCCATGGTAATACCAATTACCAATCTATGCTAAATCATTTATACTAAGTCAACTAACAAGACATATATTCCATTGTCCATTAAATCTTTCATCTTTAGATACAGGCATGATCAAACGGTGGAATTCTCAATTCGGTCCATGTTCGAGTTTTCAATTTGTTTGATTTTCCCTTACACCTGTGGTTATAATTCGAGATTATATTGTATTACCTATATATAGTCTAAAAGCACAGATTTTGACGGGTTAAGATTGACTACTTTCAGATTATGCAATCTATCTTATAGTTAGGGCTGCTGATTAGAACTCTTGAAGCTAGCAATTATTGCCAAGTGCCGTGAATTTACATCTTTTGTATTCTCTAATTATGGTCTTTCATAATCATACATTGTATGTTCAAATATGTATCCCAGCAAACAATTCCCTTTGGATTCTTCAAGGAACATCTTGATGGGTATTATTGTTGTAATTATGGTTATAATTATGATTAATGGATCAACGAAAGCCAATAAATTAATATACGTTTTTTCTATTCACGTATCTCTTTTGGATTCATGAATTTCCTTATCTTTTATGTTCACGTATCTATTGAGTTCATAAATTTTATATATTCATGTATCTTTTAGTTCATTATTTATTGAGTTCTTGAATCTCTTGAATTCACGTATCTTTGGATTCATGAATCTCTTGAATTCATGTATCTCTTGATTCATGAATTTCGTGGATACATGCGTCTATTTAATTCATGTATCTCTTCTGTACATGAACTAATAATCTCTATACATAGATAGGAGCAAAGAGCTTCATTTACGGTTTTTTGGTTTTTCCGACTCGATTCCAAAAAAACTCTGATACACTTTTCTACTCTTCTGATTTTTCTGAGTGTGCTGGTTCAATTGAACGGTTCAACTGAGTCCTGTTTGCATAGTGCTAATCCAAACAGGTTCGAGGTGTTGTATCTTGGGAGGCATAGTTCGTGAAGCTGCGGAGCACCATTGGTAGGAACTAATTGCCTTAAGGAGATTCGGATATCCGTACCTCACCTCCAATTTCATGTTCTGATTGCAACAAACAGTTTGTGTTTTTCTTTGGATTATTTCCAACATTTATATCCGAATCTCCTTAAGGCAATTAGTTCCTGCCAATGGTGCTTCGCAGCTTCACGAACTATGCCTCTCAAGATACAACACCTCAAACCTGTTTGGATTAACACAATGCAAACATGACTCAATCAAATCGTTCAATTGCACCAGCACACTCAGAAAAATCAGAAGAGTAGAAAAGTGTATCAGAGCTTTTTTGGAATTGAGTCGGAAAAACCAAAAAACCGTAAATGAAGCTCTTTGCTCCTATCTATTTATAGAGATTTTTAGTTCATGTACAGAAGAGATACATGAATTAAATAGACGCATCTATCCATGAAATTCATGAATCAAGAGATACATGAATTCAAGAGATTCATGAATCCAAAGATACGTGAATTCAAGAGATTCAAGAACTCAATAAATAATGAACTAAAAGATATATGAATATATAAAATTCATGAACTCAATAGATACGTGAACATAAAAGATGAGGAAATTCATGAATCCAAAAGAGATACGTGAATAGAAAAACGTATCTTAATTTATTGGTTTTCGTTGATCCATTAACCATAATTATAACCATAATTACAACAATCCCCCACATTAATGGATCAACAAAACATTTTTGACTCGAAGGAATCTGAGCATACCTGTTAAAATACACTGCATCAAGATAGGTAGTTTTCGCCTTGAACCTTCTTTAGTGAAAGCCTATCGGACTTACTTAACTAGTCGATGGACTAAGCCTTGAATCGCCAGTTGTTTGTGTAAGCCTAGACAATAAACCTCACACAGAGTATTTCCAATTCAAGATTGGTTCTCGGTTGTGTTCGTTCTTTCGGCCCTGAACCTCTCGGGATTCATGCGTGCTTTAGAAAATCTAGCCTTTAAAGATTTTCATAGAGTCGGCCAGCTCCACGCATATAGGTGCATTCCTACTAAAGATATCCTACCATATCTCACTTAGATGTTATATTCCAAGTTATAGGAATCATTAAACACATAGAGTACCCTTAATAACGCTGTAGGAAAGCACTGTTGCATCATAGGAATGAGAGACGGTGCTTACACTAGAGTTTCCAAAATTTGCGTTGTCCTATTGAACCTAGACCATGGGATCTCCAATCGCATAGGTTAGGTTTCCACCCTGGAATCTCTTTATTGGGTTAAGGCTCTTAAATCCATTCCCCTCGATGCACAATTTATTTGCTCTTTTGACAAACCTTTTGTCAGCGGATCCGCAATATTTTCCTTTGACTTTACAAAGTCTAAAGAAATTATTCCATTTGAGAGCAACTGCCTTACGGTATTGTGTCTACGACGAATATGTCTAGACTTACCGTTATAAATCACATTATGCGCTCTTGCAATTGTTGCTTGATTGTCACAGTGTATGCAAATTGCAGGCATAGGTTTTGGCCACACAGGGACATCTTCTAAAAAATGTCGAAGCCATTCTGCTTCTTCAGCAGCTTTATCCAAAGCAACAAACTCTAATTCCATTGTAGAGCGCGTTATTAGAGTTTGTTTAGAGGATTTCCATGACACTGCGGCACCTCCTAGCGTGAACACATATTCGCTAGTCGATTTCAATTCATCAAAATCTGAAATCCAGTTGGCATCACAATAACCTTCCAAAACAGCTGGATATTTGCCATATTGTAGAATATAGTCTTTTGTCCTTTTCAAATATCCCAATACTCTCATCAGAGCATTCCAGTGCTCGTGAGCTGGGTTACTGGTATATCTACCCAGTTTGCTTACTGAGTACGCAATATCAGGTCTTGTGCAATTCATGATATACATGATGCTGCCGATTACTTGAGAGTATTCCAGCTGTCTAACACTATTTCCAGTGTTCTTTCTTAAAGTTAGGTGTGGAAGAAAAGAATTGTTTGCATCTTTAATGCCGAATCCTTTAAATCTCTCAAATACTTTTTCAATGTAATGAGATTGTGTTAAACCTAAGCCATCAGAATTCCTTAGAATTTTGATGCCGAGTATAACATCTGCTACACCTAAATCTTTCATCTCAAAATTCTTCTTGAGAATGTTCTTGGTGATTTTGATGACCTCAGTGTTATCTCCAAGAATTAATAAGTCATCGACATATAGACAAATAAGTACATATCCAACTGTTGAGGATTTAGTGTACACACATTTGTCACACTCATTGATTCTATACCCATTTTGAATCATTACCCGGTCAAATTTCTCATGACATTGCTTAGGAGCTTGTTTAAGTCCATACAATGATTTGACAAGTCTACACACTTTGTGTTCTTGTCCTTTGACCTTGAACCCTTCAGGTTGTTCCATATAAATCTCCTCATCGAGATCACCATTTAAGAATGCAGTTTTCACATCCATTTGATGTATCTACAAATTGTATAGCGAAGCTATAGCAATCAACATCCTTACTGATGTTATTCTTGTGACAAGTGAATAAGTATCGAGTAGTCAAGACCCTCTTTTTGTCTAAACCCTTTGGCTACAAGCCGAGCTTTGTACTTATCAATGGAACCATAAGCCTTTAGTTTTTTCTTGAAAATCCATTTACATTCAATTGGTTTATTTCCAGGTGGAAAATCAACCAATTCCCAAGTATGGTTACTTAGGATAGAATGGATTTCATTGTCAACAGCTTCTTTCCAGAAAGGAGCATCTGGAGATGACATTGCCTAATTATATGTTTGGGGCTCACATTCTAACATGTATGTTAGAAAATCGGGTCCGAAAGATTTTTCAATTCAAGACCTTTTACTCCTTCGAAGTTCGGCTTCTTTGGTCACAACTTCATCATTCTCGATTCCGATTCTCTAAGCCTTTTCGAGAAAGTTCTCCTTGATTTCTTTTTGCAGGATATATATCCTCAAAAAATTCAGCATCCCTTGATTCTAGGATTGTATTGACATGGATTTCCGCATTTTCAGATTTGTGAACCAAAAATCTATATGCGCTACTATTTTGAGCATAACCGATGAATATGCAATCCACCGTTTTAGGTCCCAACCGAGTTTGTTTAGGAGGAGGAATTGCCACCTTGGCCAAGCACCCCCACGCTTTTAGAAAATTGTAGGATAGCAACTTTCCATTCCATAATTCGTATGGAGTTTTACCTGTTTTTTTGTGGGGTATTTTATTAAGAATATAATTTGCAGTTAAAACTGCCTCCCCCCACAAATTCTGAGATAAACCTGAACTCAAAAGCATGGCATTAGCCATCTCCTTTAGTGTCATGTTCAATCGTTCAGCAACGCCATTTTGTTGTGGAGTATAAGGTGCAGTCGTTTGGAGAATTATTCCAAAACTAGCAAAAAACTCTCTGAAATTGATTGAACTGTATTCTCCTCCTCTATCAGACCTAAGCACTTTGATCTGTTTGTCAAGTTGGTTTTCAACTTCATTTTTATACTTGACAAACATGCTCATAGTCTCATCTTTGCTAGTTAGTAAATAGACATAGCAAAATCTAGTACAGTCATCCACAAATGTGATGAAGTACTTCTTTCCACCTCTACTTTCTACAAACTTTAATCACATAGATCACTATGGATTAATTGTAGAGATTCACTTGTTCTTTCAATGGATTTGAAAGGTTTCTTGGCAAACTTGGCCTCAACACAAGTCTCACACTTGTAACGGGCATCCAACTCAAATTTTGGAATTAACCCCAAGTTTGCTATTCTCTTCATTGTACCATAGTTTACATGTCCTAATCTACCATGCCATAGATAAGGAGATACAACAGTGTAAACTGAAGACTTTTCTTTATTAATAGTCTTTGGGTACACATACTTTGAGTTTACATCAATGACAGCCACATTAGCTTTAAACAGGTCATTACATAAGTACCATTTCCCCACATACATCCCTCCTTTAGATAGTACAAACTTGTCAGATTCAAATACAACTTTGAAACCCTTCTTGACAAGTATAGGACTAGAAATTAAATTTTTCTGAATCTCCGGTACATGCAGCACATTCAGCAGGGTGACCTCCTTGCCAGATGTAAACTTCAGGATCACCTTTCCTTTTCCGGCAATCTTTGCTGATGCAGAGTTAGCTATATAAAGTTTCTCATCTTCTTCAGCCTTCTCATAAGATGAGAACATGTGTTTATCTGCACATATGTGATTTGTGGCACCTATGTCTAGCCACCAACCATTAGTGTTCGACATTAGAGATGCTTCGGATATAACCACAGCAGACAGTCTCTCAATATTGTCATGTTCCATCAAATTCAGTTGTTGGGCTGCACCATCGTTCTTGCCTTTTTTCGGGCGCTTCTTGCAATCCTTAGCACGATGGCCAAGCTTGTTGCATATAAAATATGTTCCTTGGAATTTCTGGAACTGCTCCTTCTGCTTGCCTTTTCCTTGAAAAGACATCTTCCTTTTTCTATCTTGCTTGGATCTGGAAGATTCCACAACGTTGGCCTTTGGCTCAAAAGAAGGATTCACACTTCTTCTATTGTCCTCCTCTATTCTGAGGCGCAGAATGAGATCTTCAAGGCTCATCTCCTTCCGTTTGTGCTTCAAATAATTTTTGAAGTCGACCAGCCCCGAGGTAGTTTCTCAATCATGGCTGCCACTTGGAATGATTCACTAAGTATCATTCCCTCAGCCAAGATGTCACTCAGAATTAATTGCAATTTTTGAACCTGACTCATGACAGATTTAGAATCCACCATCTTGTAGTCCAAGAATTTGGCAACCACAAATTTCTTGGTGCCAGCGTCCTCAGTCTTGTATTTCTTCTCTAAGGACTCCCATAACTGTTTAGCAGATTCAATATTACAATAAACATTATAAAGAGAATTCACTAAACAGTTAAGGATATAATTTCGGTATAAGAAGTCCCCATGCTTCCAAGCCTCCAACGCATCGAGCGTTGTGACATCTTGCTCATTTGGACTAATTATCGGGCACACCTCCGATAAATATTTCGTCAGATTGAGCATGGTCAGATAGAAGAACATCTTCTGTTGCCACTGTTTAAAGCCCACTCTGGTGAATTTCTCCGGTTTCTCATTAGACGTAACTCGAGGTGTTGCCATCACAATAGGCAAGGTTAGTTGAACCGTCCCTCCAGAAACAGAGCCAAAAGCCATTTGGCCTATACTGTTCTGAAAAACAGTCCCGGGCATACCAGTCATATGACTTGTACCCGCACCACCAAAATTGGTGTTGGCCCAAGGGCTCGTAACATTGGCCGCTACAAATTCAGACCTTGAGGGTTGAACATCTTCCATAGCAATGGTCAAATCGACCATAGGAACGTCTCCTGACACATTCGGGACATTGAAGGGCACTTGATTGTTTTCAGCCATCTCAATAATCTGACTAGAACAACAAACAGTGAGTAAGCTAATTGCCTTAAGATTGTTGGAAATAATCCAAAGAAAAACACAAACTGTTTGTTGCAATCTAAACATGAAATTGGAGGTGAGGTACGGATATCTGAATCTCCTTAAGGTAATTAGTTCCTGCTAATGGTGCTCCGCAGCTTCACGAACTATGCCTCCCAAGATACAACACCTCGAACCTGTTTGGATTAGCACTATGCAAACAGGACTTAGTCGAACCGTTCAATTGAACCAGCACACTCAGAAAAATTAGAAGAGTAGAAAAGTGTATTAGAGCTTTTTTGGAATCGAGTCAGAAAAACCAAAAAACCGTAAATGAAGCTCTTTGCTCCTATCTATTTATAGAGATTTTTAGTTCATGTACAGAAGAGAGACATGAATTAAATAGACGCATGTATCCACGAAATTCATGAATCAAGAGATACATGAATTCAAGAGATTCATGAATCCAAAGATACGTGAATTCAAGAGATTCATGAACTCAATAAATACATGAACTAAAAGATATATGAATATATAAAATTCATGAACTCAATAGATACGTGAACATAAAAGATGAGGAAATTCATGAATCCAAAAGAGATATGTGAATAGAAAAAACGTATCTTAATTTATTGGCTTTCGTTGATCCATTAACCATAATTATAACCATAATTACAACAATTATCACATCATAACTCTTAGGCATTGTGACAGATCGTGCAAGGTGAAGCTCAGGATCCACTAACCCACTCGAGGGGCATTCCTGGCAGCTAGTTGGTCCATGTCCGTGATAGAAACTCGCTTGCATCTGGTAAACGTCTGCATTTTTGAGCTCATCATTAGAGAATAATACAGTGTTCAATGTCTCCATCTTTGATATTGCTGGTGCCTATACCTGATTTAGTCAAAAGTCGGACATTGGGAGCTGTCACTGCGGGCCTTGAATTTCCTTATTATTCCCCCTTCCTTCAGTTGTGGTGACCTAGTGAGCGCACTCTCTTCTAGTCTTGTTTTCCTCCCTTTGGAGCTACGATACGATTTTATCACTTTGTCCTTACGAAGGATCCAAGTTTGGTGTTTCTCGAGCTTCCAATTGTTGTGGCCACGTCAAGGTTTTAAAACACAAAGGGAACTCCGTTTCTCATGCAGTAATATTTGATAAAGTGCTTCAGAGATATATAATATCCCTCGAGCGTGACCAATGAAGGATCAATCAAACCCTGACTGGAAAGGGAAAATACCGCGGAGCTCGAAAATTCGGAAAGTTCCACACCTTGTCGACAAATGAGGACTAAATTACATATACCTTAAATTACATATGACTTGTTTTCTACCGGGTGCGAACTACTGTTACAAGAACTTGGTTGTGTTACTAGTAGTTTTTTTCAATGACATGTTTGTGTTCATATCACGCTCTTTTACTAGTGAAATTTCATACTAGTGTTTGTCACGACCTACCTCTTGGTATGGAAGGAATTAAGTTTAGAGGTATTGCCAAATTCGGGCCAGCAGCCTCATGTTAACTCAGGTTCTCCCAAAATGTTGGACAATTGGTTCTCATTCAATTAATTCTATACGAATTTCTACGTAAAGAGTTGCCATTAGCCTATTTGGGTCAACTAGAAACCTAATGAGATATAGGAAAATATCTCATTTCATGCGTGAGCAGAGATCTTGGAACAAGGACTTGATTACGTTAGTCTTAAAATTAATGCCCTTTCACTACTTAACTCGATTACGTGTTAACTATTGACACATAAATTTTGACTAATCATTTAGTAATTAATTGCATAAAAATTTAGGAATTAATCTTTAACCCCTAAAAAAAATAGTAAAATTGCATTTCATGTAGTCGCATTTGCATCGATACCAAAGGACAACAAGAAGCAGGGGCTCGCAGTCGATTACATGCACAAAAGGATGGTCTCTCTCTCCACTGGTCTGAACATGCAAAAGAGCGAAAGTCAAAAAGGAGGAAGGAAGTTCTTGCACGTCCATTGTCTTTCCCTCATTAATCTCATTAATGCATGCGCAAATTCGGCGGACGTGCAGATTCTAGAGGAACCCTCAGAGAAACAAAATGAGCCCATGATATATTATATAATATGCTCTCTCAAGTGTGGGTGTTAACTCTAGTGAAGCAAAGAAATTTGCTGAAGAAAGAAGCAAGTAACAAGCAAGAAAAGTCAAAAGTTGCGGCAATCCTATAGAAGGGAGGGACAAGTAGCTGTATAAGAAGCCCCAAGCATGAAGAAGAAATAACAATCCAAGGTCCATTTTCTCCCCCCTCATTAATGCATGCACATGCACGCATGAAATGGGGGACGTGAAAATTCTACAGACGCCTGCAAGAAGATGGACTAACATTTTTATAATAATATCCCTACTGAAGAGCAGATCGGTGGCCACCGTATTTGAAAAAAGAACCGAACGTGAATAGCAAGGAAAAGTTACTGTTGCCTCCTGTTCACCTGTTCACACTGAAGTCGGTTGTTGCCTATAAATAAGCGAGGATCCTCAGCTTAAAAGAGGAGGAGCTCGAGAGGAAAAAAAAAATTTCCTGGTGAGGTTTGTGATAACTATTAAAAAAGAGAGCCCGTAGAGAGACACACGAGTGGAGAGAAAGGAAGAGATTAAAAAAGGGAGAGAACCTCGTCAGAGAGAAACAAGAAAAAATGAAGTCAGGGGGAGGAGATTAAAAAAAGAGATGAATAGAGAGCCTGTCAGAGAAAAACCAAAAGAAGGTAAAGTTAGAGAGGGCAACAGAGAAAAAAAAATAAAATAAAAAAGATGGGTTGTCTTCTTCCGAAGGGGCTTCGAGCGTCCGTTCTCGTACGTAGCAACCCGCAGTCGACTCCATCCTTCCGGCGATCTGAGGACGTAGACGCTGCAGCAACCCTCTGCTGCCTTCCTGCTCCTGGCAAGTTCCGAACGCCGCTGCCGCTGTAGTCCCGTGCCTCCGCTCGCCCGCCTCCTGCAGCTCGAAGCTTCGAGCGACGCCTGCAACTCCCCCACCGCAGCTGCTGTCTCGCGGTCGCCGGAGCTCCAAACACCATCGCTGTTGCAGCCCTCAGCCTGCTCGTCACCGCACCACCCCAGCACCTTCATCCGTCTCCTGCAGCAACCCGCGCCCGACGTCAGCAACCCGCATCACCTTCGCCCGCCGGTCGCAGCGCATCTCCGCCCGTCTCTGCAACCAACCGCTGCTGCTCCTCTTCCCGCCCGTTGACGCCAGCAACCTGACGCCACTAGCATCCGCCTCTACACCGGCAGCCCGCACTTCCGACGCCGCGCCACCGTCCCTGTCGTCGCCGCTCCTGCTCCACCGGTCCTTGCTGCCCGGCGTCCCCTGCTCGCTTGAGTCGGTCTTGCACCAGCAAACCGCACGCAACTCTTGCTGTGGTCTTCTCGGAGCTCCTTGCCGGCGTCTTCCCCTAGAGCTCCGACCGGTGTTTCCCCTCTCAATTGATTGAGCTGCCAAGCCATGCGTAGGAGCAAAACAAAAAGAAAAAAAAAGAAAAGCAAATTAGGTAGTTTTTTTATCTATTTTATTTTGTTTTTATTTTACTTTACTTTTTAGTAGAATCATTCCTTAATATAACATTAAGAATGTTCGACATGAAATAGGCCTGTGAAATTTGTGATTGACAGTCCGATTTTCGCGCCGTAAATCCGACTCGCAATCACTTGAAAAATCGCCAATCCGATCTCACGCCCGAGATTCGATTTGCGATTTATTTAAAATTGGCCAACCCGATCTCATGCGCGAGATATGGTTCGTCAATTTGGATATCAATCTTGCTCTGATTTGCTATCATGCCGTTTAAGTTAATTTCACTTTCATAAAAAAACAAAATCCAAAAAAATGTAGGCTAGAATTAGGTTTATTTCCTGTTTTAGGGTTTGCATATTTAGAATAGGAATTTTATTTCGAATTTAAAAAGTAAAAAAATCAAAAAAAAAAATCAAATCAATCAATTTAGGTTTCTAGTTTTTAACTTAGGTTTCATGTTTAATTACTTGACAATCTTTAATTTCGAAATTAATACAAAAACAAAAAAAATTAGAATTATGGCATTCTTTGCATGCCATTGCATTTTAGGGTAAAATTTCATATAGTTTAACTCTAGATAATAGCTTTTTTTTAATTTAAGTTTAGAGAAATTTTTTAGATAGATTACATTTTAGTTAGGGATTTCTAAGTTAGGATAACATTCTAGTTTAAATTAGGATTTGGCTTAACCTCATTCCTAGTACAAATTAGATGATATTTAATTAGATAATTTTCACATTTTTTTAATCAGAATTTCATGAAAAATACAAAAAATTGTTTTAGAATAAATTAGTTTTATTGCATTTTTAAGAAAAAAAAAAAAAAAAAAAATGTCATGTGCATGTCATATAGTTTAGGTTATGCAATGCATTGCATAAAGCATGATTCTCATTAAATAAGTGAAAACCAAAAAAAAAGAAATTGCGTGTTAATTAGAAATCATATTTAGGTCTGTTAATGTGAATTCTAATCTAACAATGCAGATGCTTTCGTTACTACGAGATAAGTCCCCACATTTTTTACTTGCCTTCCTTGGGTGTTGAACTAGCGGATTGCGTACCCGCATGATCACCTCATATGTTAGGGAAATAGATTTAAAATCAATCCAAACTGCTTGCAAAAATATTTTTGAAAATAAAAGAATGGTACCGAAAGGGCATTAGAGAAATCTAGTGTAACCAAGTCCCCGAACTCATTTAATCTCTGGTTCGTAGGAGTAAAGTAATTCTCTCATTACTTTACTTGGGTTTCTAATCGACCCACCAAAAATAGATTAGTGGCGACTCTAGGATAAAAATCATCTGCATATTAAAAACTCAAAACCTAGTTGCAAATTGGTAAGGGCTTGGGAGAGCTCGAGCTAAGTCTAGGCTTAGCAATCCATTAACCTAAACCGTAGGTGGTGCACCTGAAATTTAGGTCGCAACACTAACTAATGTCATAGCAACCTAACAAAGATTTTTAGGTTTCATCCTAACCATTCTAAAAAAAAAAAAAAACTCAAGACATCGAAATGCACAATCATGTGCAATTTAAGTAAAAACATATAAGTAGCCTAATATTGTTTCTAAAAGAAAATGACAATCCAAAAATCCCCATTGTAAAGCCATAAAAACCTGTTCAATTTCGGATTTTAATTTTTTAAAGAGATTTCCAAACTTTAAGAGAAAAAAATATTCGAAAACCAGCAAAATATTTTAAGGAATTCCAATTTTATGAATTTTTATGATTTTTTGAACTTTTTATTTTTTTGTTATTTTTTTCTTAATTAATTATTTATTTATTTATTTTATGAATTTTCCATTTTTTTATTTTAATGATTTTTCTGGATTCCTTTTTTATAATTTCTTTTTATGATTTTTTCTATTTTTAATGATTTTTAATATTATTATATTCGTGAAACGAAATTCGGGCCGGTTTTACCCAGTCCGACCCCCAACCCCATCCGTCTATCCGGCCCAACCCGCGTCGGATTAAACCTAAATTTTTAAAGATATATTATTATTATTATTATTATTATTATTATTTAAAAAAAAATTCCCTCAACCCCTTCTCTAGTCGTCTTCTTCCCGAAGCCAATCTCTCCCCCTGCAACTTGCCGAATCTTTTCTATGGAAAAACTCAAAGCTCACCACACGAACGCACTTCAAAATCTCAACCATTCCAACGTCGGCAGCCAACCTCGCCCACCGTCACCAAATCGTCACTGCCGATCATCTCCGACCGTCGTCAAACCTTCGCCGACGATGGCTTACCCTGCGGTAACCCCAACACATCCTCCACCGGAAAAGAATTCCTTTCTAACTTAACATTCACACACACCAATCCAGAACCGGACGAAACACTAGTGCTTGAAAGAGAGGTGGAGGCATCCAACACCGCCGTAGCTAATCGCGATCGTCGCCGAAATAAACAAGGATGGATTTGAGACAATGACCACGTTCAAACGGCACCATGAGCATGATATGCATCCAGAAGGAAAGGAACGCAGCAGTTAGTGTACTAGACACGAATCATTACAGATCTAGACATTATCAAGCATCCGATTATGCAAAGTCAGATTCAAAACGTCTAATGCGCAAATCATCGAACAGGTGGCGTGCGTTTTTTGTATAAACGCAGTGCATCAACCTCTAGATCAGCATAAATCGCGACGAAAACGATCTCAGTTTAGTAGGATTTTGTCGTGAGTTCATTGGCTAAGTTTAAAACTTCTGCAAAACCATACAAAACAGAGCAGAGATTACCCGACTCGAGATGCTCGTGTTGTGATCAAAACTCGAATCGGCTACCGGATCCTTCACGTCCTACCAATGAACGGGATTTCGGCTTCGTGAAGAGTTTTCGGAGGAGATTTGCTTTTCCTTGAATCTACTCGGCCACGAGCAGAGCCGCACCAGCTCTTTTGCAAAACGTGGCCTAGCTCAAGAACGGAGCAAAGGAAAAGGGTTGGGCTGGAACAAAATAGGAAAAATAAGAGCAAAATTGGGCCAATTCAGGGATTAAGCCCGAGTGGGCCGGAAATTTTGCTTAGAAACCGGGCCAGGCATAAATAGCCTACCCGAATTTTATTTTATTTTTTTTATCTATTTTTCTTGTTTATATATTTATTTTTTGTTTTCTTTCTTATTACTATATTTTTTTCGTTTTTACCTTTTTTTTTTTTGTATTTTTATATTTTGACAAAAAATGGATATCCGAATGATCTAAAAAAATTCGAGTGTTGGTACATATGAGTTCAAACAGCCTAGATGTAGGGTCAATCCAAGTCCAACATGTCTCCCCCTCGTCAATCCTCATAAATTAGCTGTCAAATTCGAATTGGAGCATCCGTTTTCTCAAGTTCGTGATGTAGCCAACTCATATGAAGAGATGCCCTCCATCCCCCTCCCGAGCCGGGGGGGGAGGGGGGATTAGATCCAGAGCTTTATTCATCACTAGCATATCTCAAATTCCAATATAGATGTCGCCTAACGCTGCCTCGCATGCTAATTTCTTTTGCCAAGTGGATTTGGTGTAGTGTAGGAAGAATGTGATATGTCATTTTCTTCAGAACTTTCATGGTTCAATCCCTTAAACCGAGGACAAGTTCAGAATCGGGTGGACATATTTATACTCCACTTGGTAAAGAAACCTAACCGAAAAAGAAACGGCAAAGGAGCAAATACCACTAATCCAATAGTTGATTGAGTTAAAACATTGAAAATGTCATTTTAGGCCTTTTGCGTTGCTGACCTGAATTTAGAATTCCTAACTATGCCTCCTTTGTGCAATTGTGATGAATCGATGAAGAAGTGTACTCTTTCTGCTTTTATTTTCTTCCTTTTTCGAGCTAATTGCAATTTATCAGCCTTTTTTTGTTTTTGTTTCTGAATAGAATCTCTCAACATCAGTGCTTCTCATGTTTTAATGAGAGAGAATTTTTTCAATAATCTCTTTTCTAGTTCATAACCATTTCACGATACGCCTTTCTTAATCTATAGTTTCCTAGATCACATATTTTGATACACAGGCAACATTTTAATTTCAACTAAGTAGAATGATAGAAAGTTCTTGCCATTGTCTACGAGAATTCTCCTATCTTTGCGCAGGCCTAATTAGTCTAATTGCAGAGTGAGATGTTTATGAGCTGGTGAATTCATATGTTGATGATGTGGCCATCTTACCATCTATAGATAAAATCAAATCGTTGGCGGTAGTTGCAGATGAAGTCTACATAGAACTAGCAAAATACATGTTTGTTGCACGGCTCCAAGACTATAGTTTCCTCATATTTTTCTAAATGTTAGTTTAATTCTATTTTCCCTTTATTCATATTTTAAGTTAATTGTTTTACTCAACCTTTATATTTTTAATTTGGTCATATCATGATATTAGTTAATATATTTTTTACTTCATTACTATATTTAATAAGTTATATAGACATTCATGTCAAGATGGAGAAATATTGATGGCCTCATACTTTAACATCCTTATGAGTAAAATTGGTATGAAATTAAAAAATAATGTAAGGTATTCTTTTAGAAGTTAAAATAAAGGTTCGCTAAAATAAAACTTGAAGACTGATGCAAACTATACTTTGAACTTGATGATGCTGTAAAAATATGCTTTAGAATATTAATCTACTCTATCAAATAAATAAAAAAATCAATGACCTCTTCAACCTCACATTTTTACAAAGAAACTTCCATGAAAGACTTGTGCATATATTTAAGAAGATCGCAAGTAATTGACGAATCTCTTGCCTTCTAAATTTTGCGCCTCGCAATGTTCGAAGTGGACCAACCTGAACTATAGCACTAGAAATGCGTAGTCATGACATCACTTCATTGTTGAAAGGGTGGCAAGAATTCATGAAGCTAGTACTTCAGAGATATTATGATGGCATACAATTGTACAAACATGCAATCATTAATTTAAACTAAGCATGCACTTCAGTTAAATTGTCTACATTTTGAAGGCCATTCAATATGTGCATAAATGCAATTGAACATCGACATGGTGCCAGCATTTTATTAAATGAGATTAGCCTCGATTGACATGTAGTTGCAAAATTACGACACTCCACCATTCAATTTTACTCCTACGCAAGGGCATTTTAGTATATCAAAGAATAGCAATATGGACCAATTGCATAGTGGTGTGAAAAAGGTAACGAAAATATGAGGAATGAAAAAACTGCAGTAACAATCAAGAGAGCGGAGTGGCAAGTAAAGAAAGTTCCAGTCATGGATCAAGTTAGGCCCAGTCGCATGTATGCCAGCAACGAAACAAGGCACATCTGGATCATGTAGTAGGCCTCATCCCAATCATGAATCAAGCTGGGTCTAGTTGTGGCTTGATTCATTTTTTCCCCTTCTTTAGTTGCATAAATCTTATTCCTTTCCTTTGTCAAATTCCACAAATGCCTTGATTCTTACTTTGCTTAAGGTGATCCAAGGGTGGCAAGGAATCATGCCCGAGCATGGTATGATTCCATGCCATTACAGTTATAAGGGGGGAGGGGCCACGCTAGGGGAGGGGCCGGGCTATCAAAAGGTCTTTCAAACCTGAGCTTCAAAATTGAAATGGGCCAAGGCTTCGCATGCCTGATAGGAGTATTACTAAAAAACCAAATTCATCCACACCGTGAGGACTTGAAATATTTGCATGAAGTTTTGAATACGATTGCATATTGATATGGTTAACAAAATTATGTGGTATTATCCAAAAAATCCATAATTCTTAAACTTGGAAGAATGCTATTAAAGAATAAGAATGTGAGAATATTCAATTTGGATGTTTTTGTTTAGTCATAACTTCTTTTTTCTTCTTTTTGGGTTAAAAAGCAGTCATGATCTTTGCAAATAGCCATAGTATATATACCGGTTAAAGAGTAATTTGACATTCTAATCTTACAATTTGGCAAAAATAATAAAATTTCCTTATCAAATGATAATGCATGAAAATTCAAGACTTATTTTCAATTAATGGATAACATTAAATAGATATAAGAGTCTAAGTTAGCTCAAGTTTAATATGTCAATAGGTAGAACATTATAAAAAAAAAATTCCATACACACACATTATATACATACGACCATTTTACATTTTATTGAGTGTTTTCTTTATTTTTAATTTAAAATTTTGTGGTATTTTGAAATTTAAAGTAAATAGAGATAGAAGTTTCCAATTGATTATGGCATTAGAAGAAGAATATCAAACAATGTATAATTTATGACATGAATGAAGTCTATGTAGAAAATAGGAAAACTCTCGTTTTCTAGGACATTCTCAAGAAAGTTATTATTTGCCAGAAAGCAGTCACGAAAATCCCATGATTGAACCATTCATGCCAAAAAAGGAAAAAAAAAATGAGGTCCACACGTATTCTCATCTGATAGAGCTCTGTCACCGAAACAAGCAATGCACGTTGTGTGCAGGCTTCTCGATGCAATAATTTGATAAGACATGTTTTAATGGAGTGTCCCCACTCTCTCTGTCTCTAATTGACCTTTAGCATAAGGAGCATTCTGCCCAGGATATTTTTGCTACAATGTGGAAATAAACCAATGATTTATGATAAACCAAGTTAATTTATAGTTGGCCAAAAATGAGGGTCCTTCGGCAATTTTAATTTTTGCTGATGAAATGAAACTTGCTTCTGTTTTGTTATGTGCCTCTTTCATGGTTAGTCTGTTTTTGTGTACTTCTATGGTAGTTTTGTTTAAGAAGGGTCGCATTGCTTGCTAGTGTGGGTGTTGCGACTTTACTTCTATTCGCTGCTATTTGGTAGATTGGATTATGGATTCTTGATTTTGGACCTAGAGATTGTGTATCGTTGGACCCTTTTGTTTAAGTCAAGCGTTAGGGGCTTTAACTTAGCCGCTTGACCAAGCAAAGAGTGCTGATTATAACTTTTGAGATTGGCAAATACTGTCAAGAATAGAATTGTGAATGCATCTTATGTCTTCTCTCATTATGTGTGCTTATATTATGATATTAAATTCATATTCCTACATTGCTTGTGTTGCGATGGGGCAAGCGATCGAACAATAATATAGCCAGAAGAAGAAAATATATCGGATACCAGATTTACGTAGTTCAGTCATAAAGATTTACGTCCACGGGAAGAGCAGTAACGAATTTCACTATAGATCAAGCGATATAAGGAGATTACATACTCAAGTCACTAAAATACTCTCTCGGTGTTTCCTAAACCCCAATTTAACTCCAAATACAAAGTGCTTATAAATAAACAACTCACTTGGTATAAACTCATGGCATAAAGTTACCGCGCGTTCAAGCTCAAAATAATACGCTCTTCGCGTATCTCTTCAAAGTTTCGCGTGGAGGACTTGCGGCTTCGTAGGGTTTCTTCCTTCTCTCGTACGGGTGCAGCAGCCGCACAAAAAGAAGACCTCTCTGATCCGTCCGCACTTATATATATAAGTATGCCCAAGGTCAAAAGTTTGACCTTGGGCCCACCAAGTTCAATCTTCACGGAGGGACTTCACGCCAAAAGGGAAACCTATTTTATTATAATACGTGCGCTCAGATTTCCTTTTTCAAAGGAATTCGAAACTGCAGGAATTCCTTCTTCTTTATTTTATTCTTTTGTAAATCCATCCCATGATCAAATAACAAAAAAACTTTTATCCAAGCGAATCGCGTTTTGTAAACTATCAAACTCGAGACATAATTTAACAGCTTGTTCAAATAAGCATGTGGACAGACAATTCCGTTTGGACTCTTCAAGGTCTATATTGAGGAAAATAATAATTATTGAAATTAAGGATTCATCACATCTTATTGAAAAAATAGAGGACAAAATTGCATTTACCATGTCCTCTGCTATGCCTGACGTGGTCCCCTCATATAAAGGTCAATAATAAGACAATGACTAAAACGGGATAATTTGACATAGACAATGACATTAGATATTGGGATGCCCCATTTATCTCCTTCTTGTGACTACCTTTAATAAGGACGCATTTTGAAAAAGCTAAAAAGACCAAAGGATGCAAGTACTCATGGACAATCAATGTTTGTCCATTAGAGGTGGAGGATAAGATAGAGACTAGAAATTGTCGGTGGTCACTGTTCTAGCAAAGCAATGATAATACAGAAAATCATCCATTTCTATACTAAAGAAATATATGGGTGCTTAGTTTAGGCCTAAATTAAGATTAAGCTACCAATATCCATTTTTCTATATTAGAGATGTTTAGAATATTTTTTCTGAAAATAAAATGACTAAAGACGGTGTTGAAAAAATCATGAATTTACTTAAGATGAGATAACTAAAGATGGCGGACGGAGATACAAAAAACTGGGGTTAAATTTGATTCATTTTCTCTTGATAGATTAGGACATATCCTAAATATTTCTAACAGTCTATGCCAATCTCCCCTTTCTTCCTCATGGTTTGTGTCTTTGTTAAGGTTATAAATAGTTGGATCTCTGCTATTTAATCTCATTGGTTGATAATAAAATATTCCAGAAAAAAAGTTGTTTAGTTTCTATCACCAAAATCTAAAGATCAATCATGTCAAGAACCAAAATTGGCTTACTACAAAACGAAATTGTAATGCACAATTATAAAGACTCATCACGTATTTTTCTTTATCACCCTCAAATTAAAACAACAGAGACATTATTGTAGCCCATATATTTTAATAAATATGGAATAAGACCCGTTATTAGGGCTTGGTGTTTAGAGAAAAGACATAACACTGTGTCACCATTAATATACACTACAGAGGAGTGAAAAAGAGGATTCACGTTACCACTAATACAACTAGCATCTGACACCAATAACCCTAAATTATTCCATAACACAAGTTTTCAGCCTTTCAAAGGGATTATTTTTTAGTCTTTAGACATCATCAATGCATATCATAAAACTACCTCAGAACTTTTCAAATCCACGACAGAATGGTTGGAGGAGAGCATGATGGTAGAACTGACTCATCGCGTTAGATTAACCATATAGTTCTTGCTTTCTAACATCATTGGGCTTTTTGAAAAGAGAACTTTATGTTCGAACTTCAAAAACTCCTCTATAATTGACCTGCTTCTTCATAGGTAAACTTGATATGTTGTATTTATATCTTATCCTTTATAATAGAACAATAATGTCACTCATCTCGATAGTGAACATTTTGATTCACTTTGATTTGTCAACCTAATTTACGGATCTTGTAGCGACTTAATTTTAGTGAATTTTGGCTCTGGATCGAGATTGAACGTTGCGTGAGTTAGAACAAGATGGCCCAAAGATCAAACGTTATGGTCTTGCATTCAACTTAGGGTTTTTCAAAACCTTTTGTAAGGAGGCTACGTCCACTATTTAGCTCTTTTTAAGTATTGGTATTCGTTGTATTCGGTTCCAAAGTTAAACTGACTTCATACAAAATTCAATATGGCTTTCACTTTGCATTGAGCGTGCAATTACAAGCACAAAATTACACACCGATGGTGACCCAAAAGATGGAAAACAAAGGCTTCAGAAGGAACCGGAAGACTAGACTTACATATCATTGCATGCAATTTCGTTTCTTATGGCAAAATAGACCAAACATTGCAAATGCAAGATGGGCAGGAAAAGATCGAAAGTGAAAGCGCAATTCATCGGAGAACCCTAGGGTTAGTCGAAACAAAATTCAAGGCTAGAGATTCACGATTTATCACATCCACTTCCCCATGCTAACAATTCTTTCTCCACCACCACTAACGGCCATGGAGCTTGTCCCATGTGAAATCGATTCACATTGAGTTGTTTGCACGAATTCGTGTAGGCAAACCTTCCTGAATCATTAACCCTAAAAGATATAAAGAGAAGGAGGAAGATGCTACCCTGTCCCTACGCTCATCACATGCTATATAGCTCCCTACTTGTAAAGTGTAACTTAGGATGCGTTTCATAATCATTCTGTTCTTGGAGCAATATTTTTTTTTAAAAGTGATTCTTTTTTAATCTGTTCCATGGACGAGTTTCGAACATTTGAAAGTGTTTAATAACTATTCAAAATTTATATTCTCAATATAGAAATGCGTTTGTAAAATCTCAAAATCTTTTTGAATTAAAATTTCTTTTAATATTTTAATACTTTTATCATTTTTTTTTTTTTTTTTTCTATTATTTTTTCTCTTTTCTTTTTTGGTTTTCTTCTTCCATCCCTCTTCTTTTTCTCTAGCCAGTTGCTAGTGGGATGAGGTTGAGCCCTCGGTGCAAGACCAGCCTCGCGATGGCTGGTGGCAAGGCTGAGATTCGCCAATGGTTGGACAAACTCACTTGGTCGTCGGCAAGGCTCCAGTGAGTTCGCTAGACCTCTCCTAGCCAATCGTCGATCATCACCATGGCTAGCGACCGACAATTAGGAAGAAGAAGAGAAAAGGAAAAGATAAAAAGAAAAGATAAAAAAAATTGGTTTGATTTTGGAATTATTCCTAACAATAAAGGAACACATTTTTTCTACTTCTTGATTCTATGCCAAATCTATCATCGGGAACAAATTTGTCCTAAAAAATAAAAAAAATTACCAAACAGATTTTTATTCTTTTTTATTTTGTTTTGGAGAATAAAAAAATATAATCAGGTATTATTTGACCAATTAACAAACAGAACCCTAGGGTGTACATGACAAAATTTCTAGAATAGAAATTGATTTCGGAGAAATAAATTTCTCAATTTCTATTTAAACCGATAAGTAAAAAATTTTAGCTTCGATTTCTTCTTCAAATCTATTTCGGAATAAAAATCTATCCAGAAATAGAAAAATCAAATTGCGTTACCAAACGGATTTCTGTTCTAAACCTGTTTTAGGGAATAGAGAAACAGAGAAATAAAGAAATATAAATTTTATCATGCGCGCCCCTAGTGTCTAGCCAATTTGAAGACTAGAGAGAGTAGGACTGAGTTCACAGCAAATAACTACTTCTTCCAAATAGTTGCGACATGAACTGAATATCGTGAACGAGAATGGGATCTCCACGACGATACTTAGAAGGACAACCAACGTGGATCGCCTCTCCTTGGCCTTTTCTTTTTCGAAAAGAAAAATTACAAATTTTATGTGATTGGACCTTTTTTCGGAACACAATCCGGTGTACGGCAAAATCATTGAAGAGACCTAACTCGGAACGCAAATCCAGTGTAGTCGTATTAATTAAGGTCAAGTATTATATCAACTCTTAACAATTTTCAGATCAATTTTTATGCCTATTAAATACGTCGAAAAAAAAAAACTATAGGGATTCAAGTAATAACTTGCGAGTAACTTGATTTATTTTCGCTCGTGCCGTGCCCCAAATTTTGCCATTTCTATCATCACTCGATTCATTTTTCCCTTTTTGTCGATTAAAAAAGAAATAGAATGACTATGATGTAAGGGTGATGCCAGCGTGATGTATGGAGTCCTGCCAAGGGGGCTCGGGTCAACCGGGTCGTCAGGGGTTACAGATTCCGAATGGCATCCTTTCTATCCAACACTTTTTTTGTTTGTTTTTTTATCGTATATTTTCTTTGCCTAGACTTTTTTTTTTTTTTAGTCATACTTTGGCTGGAATTTGACATGTATTATGTTAGAAAATTTACTTCTAACACTTAAATTATAAGGTGCAGAAAAATCTTATATGTATAAAGAGCATATAAGATCTATTGTTAAGTAATGTGGGATATTTCAACAATTATTAATGTTGTGGAGCATAGAAAAAAAAAACGAAACAAAAACGAGATTTTGTGAGAAGGGTAATTTGATATCATTTTCAAAAACGAGATCACCTAAACAAAGTCGGAAGTTCGTGTAAGGAAAAATATGGAGGGCTGATCATTTAGTTCGCCTTAAGGATTGGATTGCTATAGCAAAACCCTGGAGGCGAACTTCCGACTTTGTTTAGGTGATTATCAGTGCTGGATAGTGTGCCACTATTCCAACTCTGTTATCTTGAAATATGCAATGGTCTCTAGACATCAATATGCATGGTGCATGGATCGATCCACGATCGATTCACACGATGCATGGATCGATCCGTACGGTGCAAGGACCAATTCTGCTCGACCGAGATCGATCCACGATCAATCCGCATGGTGCATGGACCGATCCATCTGACCAAGGCCCTTGACCACGATCGATCTGCACGGTGCAGGAACCGATCCCACTTGACTGGGATCAATCCACATGGTGCATGGATCAATCCACACGGTTGAGACCCTTGACCACGATCGATCCCGCTCGACCAAGGATCGATCCACGATCCACCCGCATGGTGCAAGGATCGATCCGCATTGTGTAGTGATCGATCTCGCTCGGCCCGGATCCATCCGTATCGTGCATGAGGTCGATCCACACGACCGAGTCCCTCGACCGGGATCGATCCACAATCGATCTGCGCAATGCAAGGATCGATGAATGGTCGATCTGTACGGTGCATGGGACACGACCAAGGCCCTCGACCATGGTCGATTCGGATGGTGCATGGATCGATCCACGGTCGATTCGGATGGTGCATGGATCGATCCACGGTCGATCTGCACGGTGCATGGATCGATCCACGGTCGATCTGCACGGTGCATGGATCGATCCACGGTCGATCTGCACGGTGCATGGATCGATCCACGGTCGATCTGCACGGTGCATGGATTGATCCACACGTCCAAGGCCCTCGACCACGATCGATCTCTGCCGACCAGGAACAATCCATGATCGATCCACATGACCAAGGCCCTCGATCACGATCGATTTGCATGGTGAGGGGATCGATCCATGCACCGTGCGGATCAATGGGATTGTGTGAAGATAAAAACTATAGAGCCAACCGAGAAAATATGAAGAGTCTCCAAATTAGATGCAACATCTCAAGAGATATGGAAAATTGGGGGAAAGAAAAATCCTTCAAACTAAATTCCAAATGTCAAGCCCTTCAACTTGCAAGTCTCTTGTTCTTTACTCAAGATAAGACATAAGAAGTAATACAGGTAAGACAAGCACGTCTTCTTCGAACAATTATGAACGCACCCGTGACATTGATATTCCAACTTCACCATAAAGTACATATATCTGCAAAGTAATTATTTGTAATTTCTTGGCAATTCTTCTAGGTCATTTTCTTTAGCAAAATGATGACATTGACGAATGCATTCTTCTCCTTGGACATGCGATCAGCAAGTAGAGCCTCATACCTCTTAAAGACCTCATCAATAATCTCTTTACCAAAGTGATCAATGAGCAAGGGCTCGGCCACGGCTCTCATGCACCGGGCCAAATTGTGTCCCCCATCCTTCAAGACAATATCAGAGTTAGAATTGGTGGCAAGTATACTCCAATTCACTTCGGACGCTTCCAAACCATCAATTGAGAATGACCCTTGCTTTTGGACCTCTCCTTGTACTTCTTTTGGTGAGGGTGTGTACTGAGGGATGTTGAAGGAGTCTAGTTTATGTTCTTCTACAAGTCCCTAGATTAGTGCAGATGTAGAATTTTAGATTTTCCAACCAAAGAAGTGACAACTGCAAAAACATTAGCTGTTACCGCAATATCATAACAAAATTCACAGTTACTTGTCTATGTTATTATTGCACAGTGATAATACATGAAGTTTCTTATCATGTAAATGTTGATTCCATTTTAATAAAGTCTACACTAGCCTAAGAGGGAATAAGAGTGCGTTTGAAGCACCTCATAATTTTATCTCTCATTCTCGATTTTCTGGGAAATTAGCAAAAAAGTCCGAAACCCATTATACTTATTCCAATTTAGTCCTAAATGTTTTAATTTTGCCAATTTAAACATAAAATTTTTAATGATTAGCTAATTTAGTAATAAATTTTTCAATCCCGCTAGTTTAATCCTAAATCTTTTTGATAATTTATCAATTTAGTCATTCTAGTTATTTTGGGCGGAAATTGCTAACGTGGCGATCTAATCAATACTAGCTATCTTTACGTCGACAATTTTATTAATTTTCTTAATTTTTCTTCTTCTTTTTTCCTTCCTTTTCTTTTACTTTTTCCCATTTTTCCCTCCACGGGCCTAAATGAGGGCAACCCTTGCCTAGGTAAGGGTCGCGCTCGCTAGGGGTCAATGATGGGGACCCTTGCTTGAGGCTAGTGAGGGAGAACCCTTGCTAGGGTAACCGTCACCTAGGGCTGGCAACCTCCATTAGCCATCGCTGAAGACTAGCAATGACCAGTGGAGTGAAAAAGGAAAAAAAAAATTATAAAATTATAAAAAATTATAAAAAAAATGTTCACTTTAACGCTAGCAGTGTTATTTAGCATAGTTGGTGTTTGATAGATCGCTACATCAACGATTTATAATCATAATTAGCCGAAAGGATTAAATTGGCAAATCATTTTTAAAAATTAGGATTAAATTTGTAAATATGCAAAAGGTTTATGACTAAATTGACACAATTAAAATGTTTAGGATTAAATTGACTAAATTGAAAAATATAGAACTTAAATGGCACAAGGGTAATAAGTTCGAACTTTTTTTTTTTTTTGTAATTTTCCCTTGATTTTCTCAAATACATTCCTAAGCAAGAGAAGTGGGATTATTCTTTTAAGATTTTCAGATTGGAATTTTGCTTTCGATCAGAGAATTCATGTGCAAATCTTAACTATAGGTTTTCAAGAAAATTCTTGATGTTATCTAACATGGTCAGGGATTATGTTTGATTTTACAGAGTGCAGAAACAAAAATTATTCCCAAGGGACTGGCAAATTTCACTGGCGTGGTAAGATGTGACAATTTTTTATGTGATAAAAATTATTCACAAAGGGCTAACAAAACTAACCTCCAATTTAACTTAATGTGTCCACTACGATTCGAGTACTATTTTGATTTTTTTATTTGTTACCTCTGAGACCATTTGACTGAGAGCAATAGCTAAGAGCTCCCAAATGTAACAACACTCTTTACTTGAAGGATCGTCACTTCTTCGACCTAGGAGGGTCAACACCATACGTCCTCCCACCAGTAACTCTTGCCCACGACACTCCAAGAACGTCGAGAAGTCCCTCTGAAATTGCTCGTAGTATGCCCTAAGCACCTTTGGAGGGCTCGATCTCGCCATGTATATGTTGCCTTTGTTTCCCTCTAGTCCTCGTGGGACCTGAGGAGGGAGGGAGGGAGGAAAAAAGTGAGTGAGTTTGATTTCCAAGCACACCCCTTGTTTCTTCATAAAAGAGTATAAATTTCCTAGAACCCCAAAATAGACTTTCTGGGTGTCTCGACTATTATTTGCTTGACTCTACCCTTAGAAAAGAGTTAGACAAAAGTTTCCAGAAAACAACAATAATAACAATGATAAAAATAGTGTTTCTCGACATATTTTTTCATTAGGTTTACAAACTATGAGACAAAAAATTACCTGAGATAGCCACATGAGGCTATACGAAGAATGAATCAAGTGCAGGCTCTCTCGAGCGAACAATCTTCGATAGAATGAACCAGGAACGCCATTGACGAAGCACGGCATCGTTGCTGACACTCCATACTTGCTCTTCAATTGCTCGCTCAGCTTCCCTTGGAATCTTGGCAAGAAGCTGCTGAAGAGGGAGTTGAAGTCGTTCCTTGGGAGATCATTCAAGAACACTTGGAACTCCGGCAGCTCATGCTTCATTGCCTTGCAGAGATCAATCACGATGTTGATGATCTCGGACACAGCGGAAAGAGCATTGGGACCGGTGGAACAACCCAAGTCCGCAATGGCAAGGCTCGTCGGTAAGGTGGCGGCAACAGTGGAGAAGAGAGCTGTGATGGCCGCCTCCAGTATGGGTTTCGTCATCGATATCACTTTTCTCTACAAAAAGAAAAGGAGAGCATTCATTCAATATAAAGAAAAAAATTCATGTCTTTAATTTTTCGTATATAAAGTAATAAATCCCAAAACTAGCCAATATATCCAGCGATATATCCATGGGCAGTCCGAATAAAATGAAATAATATTGCAGATTCCATGCAATTTCTTTGTGAATTCAAATTAGAAATCATCGGAAATGGTTTGTCCAATATTGCATTGATTTTGCGAGATCTAGTACTCTCATATAGCCTCTAGTGTACATTCTTTTTCAAGAGAAATCTTGTTGATTGAAAAGTGTATCTAGGAATTAGGGTCATAATTTCAATTATTTAATAATAAGTCACATAATCTCAAAGGGCATGGTAAATTGGCTTCTTTCTGCATATAGAATTTCGAATCTTGGTAAAACAAAAAGAATCCTAGTTTGCTATAAAATGAAGAAATCATGTTATGGAGCACATAAGATTGAAATAATCAAACATTAAATGCAGATTAATCCAAGATTTTCAGAGCCCACGAGGGGCAATGAGAGACGTACCTGAAGCAATGAGTTGTTAGCATAACTTGTTTCTCCCATTCCTCCATTCATGTGCAGTACTTGCATGACTTCCATCTCACCCGTGAGTTCCATCTCTCTCTCTCTCTCTCTCTCTCTCTCTCTCTCTTATACGTGTGTGTTGCGTTGCTTTAGTTGGCTTGCATTTGAATTGGTACGAGGCTCTTCTATTTATAGACAGTTTTGGGGTACCTTGTCTCGATGTTCTGCATTGATTGCAAGTTGCAACTTGAGCCTAATTGTGTGAAAGATGCATGGGCGTGAGCTGTACTTCGAGATAAAGATAGGGATCTGAGTGTATAAGAGTACAAAAGAAATATTCGGTGGTTAAAGACTATCATGTAAGCAACTGATATTATATGTATATTTTTTTACTTTCAATCATTCACAATTTCACACATGTTCATTCGTTAATGCAATTGATATAAAGGATCATATTTAAGAAAATGCCCTTTTTAGATCGTTTATATTTCAGAAAACAAACGGTGTAGAAATTGCATAAATCATTTGAAGTTTCTATTAAAAATAAAATAAAAGTACACATAGATCCGTAGAATCACAGCACAAAAAGTTAGATTGCTGGTGCATTTTGTGTTTTGTGGGGCTTAACGTCGACTAATCTTAGATTAGGGAGTTAAAAGCAACTCTGCAACAAGGTTGTTACCAATCTAGTAAATATGGAGGGCTGATCATTTAGTTTGCCTCCACCAATCAGCATCCACTTTACTTGCCCCAACCACGACGTGGACTGCTAGGCTCCGCTTCGAGCCGCCGCTCGTGTAGTGGACGACGTACGGGGAGGAGGAGGAGCGAGGGAGCTCCAGATCCGTCACCAGGCCGGTGATGAGCTCCGCACCGCAGGACTCCGCGCGCGAGCGGAGGAAGGAGTCGAGGACCTTGCAGCGGAGCATGGCGATGAACTCGTGCAGCCTCAGGATCTTGCCGAAGTCTACAGTGATGTTCGACAGCGAGATGACCCTCATCTCGGTGACGCGGCGGTCGACGAGGCTGGGCGGGAGGTTGAACTCGTCCAGCATGCAGAGCGGGATGGCACCGCCGCAGGGCTTGGCGGAGGAGGGGCTGCGCTCGAAGAGGAAGGTCTCGACGCCGCCAGAGGCGAGGGACTCGGCGGCGGAGGACCCGGCCAGCCCACCACCAATGATGGCGGTGTGGAGCTTGCGGCCGGGGAGGGGCGGGTTCTTCAAGGCGGCGACAGTGAGGGGGCCCAGGGAAGGCTTGCGCGTTTGCCGGGTGCCGAGGCGGAGGGAGGCGAAGTGGTGGTGGAGAAATTACTTCAAGAAATATGCTAAAGTCTCTGTTAAAGATCAGCCCTCCATATTGGCAATAGTTCGCCTTAAGGATTCAATTTTCTTTTGGTCCTACGTCCTCGTGCTGATTAGTGTGCCACTATCCCATGGGAGCTAGAGGAAAGACCACAACATGAGAGCTTTAAGATCTTACATTTAAAAAAAAAAAAAAAAATAGTTAGGTGCACCATCAGTTTCAGCTGTCATAAAAAATATATATATATACATTGGACTTTGTCGCTTAAATTAGAGGAGATAATGTGAAGTACTTGATAATATTTTAAATAAATTCTATGATTTTATTACACAACCTAAAAACGTTAAGATCTAATTGGATATACATAATGAATTAATTTGTCCTTGTACATGGCTTAATTGCAAAAATTTTACAAATTATATGTTAGTGATATAACGGCATTTAATTGTCCTTTTTCTTTACCAAACTTAACGTCATAGCTAATGACACAAGAATGACATGATAACTGAACTAACAATTGAAAGCGTAAAGTAGTAGATGGAATACAAGACTAGTGGTGAATTGATTTTTTTTTGCCTTAGATAAGTAGCATAATGCTTTCCCGAATGTCGTGTGCTCACTTATTGCAAATTGATGTCAACCGTTGGATGACACAGCATCTCAACCCTGCGATCAAAGATAAATTGATGTCCACCATTGGATCTGGCACAACAATCTTGTCCTGCCAAACCCCCTGGTCCCATAGCTCACGTCGGAATTAATAAATCGTGTTCTATCATCAAGAAAAATGATCAAAAAGGTCAAAACATTTTGCAATTTTGTCAATTTAATTCCAAATATTTTTGTTTTGTCAATTCATTCATAAATCTTTTACAAATATATCAATTCAGTCCATATGACCAAATTTAGCTAACCAACACTAACGTGGATATCGACCGTCCGGTTGACGTTAACGTGGACACTTTTTTATAGTATTTCATTTTTTTGATTTTTATTTATTTTGTTTTTTCTTTTTTTCTCTCCTTGCTTCTTCCTGCCCAATCATGTGTAATTGAATAAAAAACACACAAGCAGCCTAATATCGTCTCTAAAAGAAAATGGCAATCCAAAATCCCTATTGTTAAGCCATAAAGGCTTGTTTAATTTTGATTTTAAATTTTTTTTAAGGTTTTTCCAAACTTTAAGAGAAAGAAAATATTTGAAGAGCTAGCAGATTTTCTAACGAATTCTAATTTCCTGAATTTTTCTGATTTTTCAAGGTTTTCTAAATTTTTTATGATTTTATGATTTTATGATTTATTTATTATGTTTTATGAATTTTCTGGATTTTTTAAATTTTTAATGATTTTTGTGAATTCTATGAATTTTTTATTGTTTATTTTAAAGATTTTAAAGATTTTATTATGCTTTTTAAGATTTTGTAATGATTTTCATCATTATTATATTCGGGAAAAGGATCTCGGGCCAGGTTTACCCGGGCCGACCCGCTAACCCAATCCGTCTATCTGGACCCAACCCGCGTCGGATTAAACCTTAATTTTTAAAGCTTTTTTTTTTTTTTTTTAATAATAATTTCCTTCATTACCTTTCTCAGGTCGTCTTCTTCCCGAAGCCAATCTCTCCCCCTGCAACTTGCCGAATCCTCTCTTTGGAAAAACTCAAAACTCACCACACGAACGCACTTCAAAATCTCAACCGTTCCAACGTCGGCAGCCAACCTCGCCCACCGTCACCAAACCGTCACTGCCGATCATCTCCGACCGTCGTCAAACCTTCGCCCGACAATGGCTTACCCTACGGTAACCCCCACACATCCTCCACCGAAACAGAATTCCTTTCTAACTTAACAGTCACACAAACCAATCCAGAACCGGACGAAACACTAGTGCTTGAAAGAGAGGTGGAGGCATCCAACACGGCCATAGCTAATCGCGATCGTCGCCGAAATAAACAAGGATGGATTTGAGACACTGACCACGTTCAAACGGCACCATGAGCATGATATGCATCCAGAAGGAAAGGAACGCAGCAGTTGGTGTACTAGACACGAATCATTACAGATCTAAACATTCTCAAGCATCCGATTATGCAAAGTCAGAGTCAAAACGTCTAATGCGCAAATCATCGAACAGGTGGCGTGCGTTTTTGTGTATAAGTTCCGAGACCAAATTTGGTGCTGTACTCGGTCTAAACGCAGTGCATAAGGCGCGAGAAAACGATCTCAGTTTAGTAAGGTTTGCTCGTGAGTTCATTGGCTAAGTTTAATCCTCCAAACTTTAGCAAAAACCGAACAAAATAGAGCAGAGATGAAGCAGTGGTCTCTCCTTCTTCGAAAGAGATTTTTTCTCCCCCCCCTTTTGTTGATCCTTTCTCTTCTCTTCAGCCAAGCTCCCTGCAGCTTTCTCCCGCTTCAATGGCCGACGCCAACCCAAAACAGAATTGTCTCCTTGCGTCACGGACGCTCTGTACTCACCAATCTGTGCGTGCAAAGGAGGAGAAGGACAAAGGGCCGGGCTTTTGAGGTAACAAAATGGGCTGAGAAAGGGCGAAGAAAAACCAAAGGAAAAGGGTTGGGCTGGAACAAAATAGGAAAAGTTAGAGGAAAATTGGGCCTATTCAGGAACTAAGCCCGAGTGGGCAGGAAATTTTGCTAAAGGAAACGGGCCAGGCATAAATGGCTTCCCCGAATTTTTTATTTTATTTTATTATCTGTTTTCCTTGTTTATTATTATTATTATTTTTTTGTTATCTTTCTTATTACTATATTTTTGTTGTTTTTACCTTTTTTTGTATTTTTTATATTTTGGCAAAAAATAGATATTTGAATGATTGATAAAAATTCGGATGTCAACAATGTTCATTACATTTCTCCTTTTTAAAGTACATATGAGATCAAACAGTCTAGATGTAGGATCACTCCAAGTCCAACATGTCTTCTTACTCGTGAATTAGCCGGAAAATTCGAATAAGAGCATCTGTTTTTCTCGAGTTCATGATGTAGCCAACTCATGTGAAGAGAGGTGCCTTGGGGGGGGGGTGTTTAAGGTCCCGAGTTTAATTAATCATTGGCATATCTCAAATTCCAATATAAATGCCACCTAATGCTGCCTTGCATTCTAATTTCTTTTGCCAGGTGGATTTGGTATAGTGTAGAAAGAACTTGATATGTTATTTTCTTGAGCTTTCATTGTTCAATGTCTTAAACCGGGATTTATTAATAAGGATGAGTTAAGTTGGGAATCAAGTGGACATATTTATCCCTCACTTGGTAAAGAAACCTAACCAAAGAAGAAATGGCAAAGGAACAAATACCACTAATCCAATAGTTGATTGAGTTAAAACACCGAAAACGTCATTTTAGGCCTTTTGTGGTGCTGACCTGAATTTAGAATTCCTAACTATGCCTCCTTTGTGCAATTGTGATAAATCGATGAAGAAGTTTACTCTTTCTGCTTTTATTTTCTTCCTTTTCGAGCTAGTTGCAATTTATCAGCTATTTTTTTATGTTTCTGTTTCTGAATAGAATCTCTCGATGTCAGGGCTTCTCATGTTTCCATGAGAGAGAATTTTTGAGTAATCTCTTTTCTAGTTCGTAATCATTTCACGATACGCCTTTCTTAATCTATAGTTTCCTAGATCACAGATTTTGATACACAAGCAACATTTTAATTTCAAGTAAGTAGAATGATAGAAAGTTCTTGCCATTGTCTACGAGAATTTTCCTTTCTTTGCGCAGGCCTAATTAGTTTAATGGCACAGTGGGCCGTTTATGAGCTGGTGAATTCATATATTGGTGATGTGGCCATCTTACCTCTCTATTGATAAAATAAAATAGTTGGCGGTAATTGCAGATGAAGTCTACGTAGAACTAGCAAAATACATGTTTGTTGCAAGCTCCAAGACTATAGTTTCCACATATTTTTCTAAATGTTAGTTTAATTCTCTTTTGCCTTTATTCATTTTTCAAGTTGATTATTTTACTCAATCTTTCGAATTTTAGTTTGGTCGTATCATGATTATTAGTTAGTATATTTTTTACTTCATTACTATATTTAATAAGTTATACAGACATTCATGTCAAGATAGAGAAATATTGATGGCCCCATACTTCAACATCCGGTCATGGATCAAGTTAGGCCCAATCGCATGTATGCTGGCAATAAACCAGGGCACGTGTGCATCACATGGTAGGCCTCGTCTTGGTCATGAATCAAGCTATGTCTAGTTGTGGCTTGATTCATTTTCCCTTTTCCAATTGCATGAAACTTATCCCTCTCCTTTGTCAATTTCCACACATGCCTTATATTCTTACTTTGCTTAAGATGATCCAAGGGTGGCAAGGAATCATGCTCGAGGATGGTATGATTCCAAATAGCCATAGTGTATATACAGATTAAGGAGTAATTTGACATTCTAATCCTACTATTACGCAAAAATAATAAACAGCTTCAAAATTTCCTTATAAAATGAGTTTTTTTTTTTTTGGTTCATGTATGATATAAGGGGTTTTCTGTAAAAAGAAAAAACTGTGAAAATTGGAGAGATAATGCATGACAGGTCAAGACTTATTTTCAGTTAATGGACAACATTAAATATATATAAGAGTCTAAGTTAGCCCAAGTTTAATATGTCAATAGGTAAAACATTATAAAAATTTCTTCCTGCACACACACATTATATACATACGGCCATTTTACATTTTATTGAGTGTTCTCTTTATTTTTAATTTAAAATTTTATGGCATTTTGAAATTTAAAGTCAATAGAGATAGAAGTTTGCAATTGCTTATG
The DNA here is from genome assembly GCA_014182515.1 of Eucalyptus microcorys. NCBI lineage: Eukaryota > Viridiplantae > Streptophyta > Magnoliopsida > Myrtales > Myrtaceae > Eucalyptus > Eucalyptus microcorys. The sequence goes on along the minus strand of CM024568.1, from coordinate 9,187,926 downwards.
GCATTAGAAGAAGAATATTAGCTAATGTATAATTTATGACATGAATAAAGTCTATACAGTAAATAGGAAAACTCTCGTTTTCTATGACATCCTCAAGAAAGTTATTATTTCCCAAAAAGCAGCTACGAAAATCCCATGATTTAACCATTCGTGGAAAAAATGAGGTTCACATGTACTCTCATCTGATGGAGCTCTGTCATCGGAGAAAAGCAATGCATGTTGCGCAGGCTATCCGATGCAATAATTTGACAGGATATTTTTTAATGGAGTGTCCTCACTCCCTCTATCTCTAATTGACCTTTAGCATAAGGAGCAACCCGCCCAAGATATTTTTGCTACAATGTGGAAATAAACTAATGATTATTGATAAACCAAGTTGATTTATAGTTGGGCGGCAATTTTCATTTTTGCCATTGAAATGAAATTTGCTTCTGTTTTTTTGTGTGCCTCTTTCGTGGTTAATATGTTTTTGTGTACTTCTATGGGAGTTCTTGTTTCAAAAGAATCGCGTTGCTTACTGGTGTGGGTGCTGCGACTTTGCTTCTATTCGCCCCTATTTGGTGGATTTAGTAATGGATTCTCGATTTTGAACCTGGAGACTCTACGTACCGTCAGACCCTTTTGTTCAAGTCAGGTGTTAGAACTAGAGATTTGGTGATTTGGGGCTTTAACTTAGCCACTCGGCCAAGCAAAGAGTGCTGATTATAACTCTTGAAATTGGCAAATACTGTCAGGAATTGTGAATACATCTTGTGTCTTCTATCATTTTGTGTGCTTATATTATGATATTAAATTCATATTCCTGCATTGCTTGTTCAAATAAGCATGCGGGCAAAGTGTTCCGTTAGGACTTTTCAAGGTCTATATCAAGGAAAATAATAATTGTCGAAGTTAAGGATCACATCTTGTCAAAAATACAAATTGCATTTACCTTGTTCTTTGCCATGCCTGACACAATCCCCTCATATAAGGGTCAATAATTAGAGAGTGACTAAAACCAGTCAAGGTGCAACAATTTGAATAGACATTATATAGCAGGGTGTACCACCTATCTCCCTCTCGTGATTGGGGGTGAGCATGGTCCGGGTTGGGCCGATCTACCTCCTAACCCTAAGATCAACCCGCACAGTATTAGTCCTCAATTTTTGGGACCAAGGACCGACCCTATTGAGCTTGAGACCGAGGACCGGACCGACCCAGTGGGTTCTATCCGATTCCAAGGTCAACCCGGGATCAATCGATAGTTTTTTTTATTTCATTTTTAATACTCCTTGAAAAAACAATTGAGAACCGGACTAAGCTACTGAGTTTGGTTCGGTTCCAGGGTCAATCCAAGAGCAACCGATAATTTTTTATTTCATTTTTTTTACTCCTTGAAATGGCAACTGAGAACTAAGCCGACTCAATGGGTTCAATGACGAGCGAAGTCAGCTAAGAAAGGCAAGCGATGAGGGTCGAGTGGGGTGAGCGTCAAATAGAGTGAGTATCGAGTGTCGAGCAGGGAGCAAGCCAAGCGAGCATCGAGCGGCAAGCGGCATGAGTGACCTAAAGCAAGCGAGGCGAGTGTTGAGTGACGAGCGAAGAAGTTGTTTCTCTCGATTTTGGCAAATTGAAGACTAAGAAGACAAATAAGACAAAAGAGAATGAGTACTAGAGAAGGATGCCATAAGGAGCTATTTATGCCCTTTTGACGCCATAGGGACTCCTCACAAAAAAATTTTCCTCCTTCGTAAAGTATGACTGTTGACGCCGTAAAAGACATTAAAAATCTAAGTTATTAAAGAATAATGTAAAATTACTTGAACTACTCACTAAATAGTTGTTTAATGTTGTTGACGCCGTTTATTTTAAGGTTTTCTCTATATAAAAAAAATTATAAAAAATATATTATATATATAGTCAGGGTTGGTCTAGGTTGGATCGACCCTGAACTCTCAGGATCGAGGACCAACCCGCACAGTGCTGGTCCAGGAATCTTAGGACCAAAGACCGACCCGGTTTCCCTAGGAACTGGACCAAGATCGGTAGCATTGGGCCAGTTTAGGGTCGGTCCAGGGTTAACCCTGGATCGATACTTACCCCTACTCGTGACTACCTTTAATAAATATGCATTTTAAAAAGGTTAAAAATACCAAAGGATGCAAGTACTCTTGGACAATCAATGTTTGTCTTTTAGTGCGGGAGGAAAGGATGGAGACTAGACATTGTTGGTGGTCACTGTTCAAGCAAAGAAATAATAATGTAGACAATCATCCTTTTCTACACTTAAGAAATCAACTACTGCTTAGTTTAGGCCTAAACTAAGGTTAAGTCACCGAGCTCCATTATGTGTGTTAGAGATATTTAGGATATTTTTTTTTGAAGATAAAATGACTAAAGATGGCATTGACAAAATTGAGAAGTTACTAAAGGTGAGATGACTAAAGATGGTTGCATAAAGGAATTAAAGGTTGGGGTTTGATTTGATTCATTCTCTTGATGGCTTAGGAAATATCCTAAATATCTCTGATAGTCTGTACCGATCTCATCTTTCTTCCTTGTGGTCCTCGCATAAATCAACTTGAAATTAGTTGGTTAAGACCAATTAAGTTCGATTTTGTGGTGAAACGACTCGGTGGCTGACTCCCTAATCCTTATCATTAAGATATTGTAATATGTGATTGGCTCTATTTAAGAAAATTGCAGTGGGGTTCATCCACGTCAATTTTATGCAAATCAATCACCAAAAGAAGCAAAACCATACCATTTAACTAGATACCATCTTTTCTTAAGAAATTATGCAGAATGCATAATACATTTATTTTTTACTATAAAAGATTATGCTTATTAACATCTCTACTTTTGCAATTGTTGAATACTAGCAATATGATAATATGTCAACATTGTCATTTTTTAAAAATAATATAGTGCAAAACACTCTTATTGTGGTAGGGATTTCCATCTTAGGAGAAGTGTCATTTGGTTTGAATCCAACAAAATGAATGTAAAATATTTTGGGTTTGAGTGACCTTCGCTAGCCAAAAGCATGAGCTTAACTGATCCCTAGGATTTGTAGGATATTTTATGAGTTACTAGGTAGACAGGTCTCCATGCTTGTATCCTTACATTATAAAAAATATATATATGCTTATTTTATGTGGTATTTTTTTATATGCATTATTCCTCGTAAACTAGGAAGTTATTATGCAAAAGGTTCTTATCAACTTAATTACAAAGAGGAAGTCCCTCATGACTTTAATTAGTTATATAATTTTTGGTTAGAAAATTATGATTACCCTTTTAAATAGTCAGAATATATATATATATATATATATATATATATATATATATATAGAGAGAGAGAGAGAGAGAGAGAGAGAGAGAGAGAGAGAGAGAGAGTTATGAGTATCTAAGAATTATAGTTGGTAAAAAAAATTTAGCTTCAAATTTTCCTTATGAACCGATTTTTTTTCTTTTTTTCACTTAAAGAAATGATTTGAGGGGCATTTTGTCAACAATTCTGTGAAAATTTGAAAGATAGTACTTATTTTCAACTAATGATCAAATGTTAATTGGATATATAAATCTAATTTAATCCAACTCTATTACATTAATAAACAGAAAATTATAATAATTTGCTATCAGTATATAAAAAAAATAATATTAAAATTCAGGTTTTTTTTTTCTTTTATGGTAGCTTAGTTATAATGTGACTTGTATTTTTTTAACATGATTTCACTGACTGCCCAAGAAGAGGGTTTAGGGTTAGTTCGAATGTTTGTCCATTAACGGTGGAAGAAAAGATGCAAGGATGGATTGGGACTATCACATTAGCAGTGGAAAAAGATGAAAAGGACCATTTGCTGATCAATTTCTGTCCATCGGTGGTGGAGGATAGGATGGAGACAGGGAAATTGATGATGATGATTAGTGTAAAGGAACAATGCAGAGAATCATCAATTCCTATAATCGAGGAATTGATTGGTATTTGGTTAAGACCAAAATTGAGGTTAGGTTAGCATCTCTATTTGGCAAATTTTCAATTGTCAATAATATGATGGATTTACGTTAACATTTTCATTTTCTTGAGAAATGATACATAATGCAAATACACTTGCTCTTTAACATAAAAAAATTATGCTTACTATATACTCTAGGATTGGCGCATTTAATTGGGATATTGGAGATTTTTAGCTTAGGAATTGGAGGTTGTCGGTTTGAATTTTACAAATACATGCAAATAGCTCTAGTTAGAGTAAGCCTATATAGGTGGAAGGCCTAAGTTTGACCATTTTACAGGGCTTACGGGATGTTTCACAAGATTCTAGCCTGACAAATCTACATGCTCATGCCCCCATATTGCAAAAAATAATGTTACTTACTTTGGGAGGATGATAATTTATGCAAAAGATCCTTGTCAACTTGACTGAAAGAGAACATGCCTCATAGCTTTAATTAGTGATCACATTTTCTTTGTTAGAAATTAGTCATAACCTTTTCATATAGTCATAACAAATATACAGATTTGGGAGTTAGTTGACATTCTGATCTATCAATCATGGCTGAGTTTGGGAAAAGGAGTGAGGTAGTTGTGCAGACGCCCAGCATTCCAGTTGAGCAAGCCGGCGAAGAAGACACCAAACTCTGGGACTGTAAATAACAGAGGAGATAGCGGAGGAGGAGAAACTTGGGCATGAAATGGAAGCGTTGGTACTTACATCTCATGCCTTTTGTTTGGTTTAAGTAGAACAAAGTGTTAATGCACTAATTAGAGGAGCTGCGTGCATGCCGTCTTTATGTATGGTAACGCACTAATAGAATGGTCCGATAATTACTATTCGGATCATATCTCAAGTTCATCCACATTCTCTTATACAAGTAAGGAAGAGAAGCATAATGGGTTTTAACGTTAGGCCAAAGATATAACTTATGAAAAACGAGAAAAAAGGGTTCATAAGTTAATTTGACCTCATCATTTTATCAAACTATATTATGCTACAGTGGATTAAGACATGATTTTTATGAATAACTTGCGCATAGTAGTTATACGAATGGCTCAGCAAGCTGCACATTAATTATCAAGTCGGCGATCCACATGGCACAGGGGCACTCCGCTTAAGAAAGGTCCTAGTTGCTTTAATTGATCCCATCTTCTTGTGGACCATTCCATAATGACTTGCTCCATAGAAAGTTCAGTATTCGGACTTGGGTATTCTGCAAATTGAGTCGTTGGACGTGGAAGTTGAGAGTGTTCATTACTAAAGGACTTTCCTTGCACCTGCAAGCACAAGAAAAGTCCTTATAGCTTTAATTGATTCCTCCATCTCATGGAGCATTCCATAATGACTTGACTTCATTCTCTTCTAGATGCATTGCATGGTATACCAAGCTCGTCTAGACTATTGATCATGTGTGCTTCCCGACAAATATGGCTAAGGCGAGACGATATGGAGATGATAAGTAGAGTCGGGTAAATTCGACAAAAGGATGCACACCATGTAAAAGCTATTTTATTGAAAGAGACGAAATTGGAACCACTAAGGTCAAGAGCTTATTGGCCAGTAAGGGCGGTTTGACATGACATGTCATGAACTAGCTACATGTCATGACATGCAGCCACCGGCAATAATTAGACTACCACATGTAGATCAACATTTAGTAAAAAATATAATTCACACTTTAAAACACTATGAAAAGTTCACACTCGATGGAGAGTTCAGCATTGGAACCTGCATATTCGACAAATCGAGCTGTTGGATGTGGAAGTCAAGAGCTTCCATTGCTAAAGGACTTTTCTTATGCCTGCGCACACAAGAAAGGTCCTAGTCGCTTTAATTGATCCCATCTTCTTGTGGACCATTCCATAATGACTTGCTCCATAGAAAATTCAGTCCTCGGACTTGGGTATTCTGCAAATTGAGTCGTTGGACGTGGAAGTTGAGAGTGTTAATTACTAAAGGACTTTCCTTGCACCTGCAGGCACAAGAAAAGTCCTTATAGCTTTAATTGATTCCTCCATCTCATGGAGCATTCCATAATGACTTGACTTCATTCTCTTCTAGATGCATTGCATGGTATACCAAGCTCGTCTAGACTATTGATCATGTGTGCTTCCCGACAAATATGGCTAAGGCGAGATGATATGGAGATGATAAGTAGAGTCGGGTAAATTCGACAAAAGGATGCACGCCATGTAAAAGCTATTCCATTGAAAGAGACGATATTGGAACCACTAAGGTCAAGAGCTTATTGGTCAGTAAGGGCGGTTTGACATGACATGTCATGAACTAGCTACATGTCATGACATGCAGCCACCGGCAATAATTAGACTACCACATGTAGATCAACATTTAATAACAAAAATAATTCACACTTGCGTAGATGAACATTCGTCATGGTGACTGATCAGGTAAAGGAACAATAAAATGCAGAAAACCATCCATTTCTAGAAGAGACACTCTCTCTCTCTCCCCCACGCCATTCCCCTTGTCGAAGCAATCTTTCGTATGCGTAGATGTTTGTCCATGTGCGGTGGGGAAAGGACGTGGAGACTTGGACATTAGTGATGGTGGCTGATCGAGTAGAGGGACGAAGTTGCCGTGTTTCTATAACTTAAATCCAAGGAAGATTATCGATTCGTCGAGAACTAAAATTTGACTTTGCTGTAGTAAGACAAAGTCATTTGACTTGCGGGATGAAGACTCACCAAATATTTCTCTCTATCACTCTCGATTAACAATAACAAACATCGTTGGAGCCCCTTTATTCCGATAAATCTGGAGTAAGACCCCTTAGTGAAGGCTTGGTGTTTAGAGAAAAAACATAATACTGTCCCACCATTAATGGACATTGCAGAGGAAGAGTGTAGAAAAGGACATCAAGTCACCGCTGATAAAACTGGCATCCGACACCAAGGGCCTTGTTGTACTCCACATCAGTGTGTCCATCTTCACTTTCCCATCACCAAACTTTGACTCCGAAAAAATGATACGAGAAGAGCAGCGATTTCTCACATAGTGAGGGAGACGGAGAGGGAGAGGGAGAGCGATTAAAGCTGTCGGTGAAAATGAGATGAACTTCTTATGGTGCAAAGAGGGTAGGCTGCACATCTAAGTAGCTCATAATGGTTGTCCATCATCGTGCAAAAACGGTAGCAACTTCTTCTTTTTTCCATTTTCACCTGCAGTATCTCTCTGTGGGGAACGGGAGTGTAAATTTTCTTTTTGAGAAATTAAACTTGTCAGACCCAAAATTAGTTACTAACTTCATGTTGAAATCTACATTTATACAACTAAATAATATCAGTCTTTTTGGAGAGGACTCTGAGTTTGATTATGTTATCATTGTCTATGTTTGGGCGTAATTTTTCCTCTTGAGAAATTGTACTTTTTTATACTAAAAATATACATATACACTAACTTCACGTACATAAATCAATAGGAGAATCTATATTCATAATTATATAATAACAATTTCCTCCCTAAAGTCTGCATCTAAGATTGACACATAGCATTATAGATAAGTAGAAAGGTCTTCTCCTTATTCCAAGAATTGGATTTGCTACATTCTCCAATAAAAAACGTGGCAACCACCTAAGCTGATATTATGCACTTCTGACTAAATAGATTATTCATATATAATAATATTCTTGTATGCATTAATTTTTTATTAACTACATAAATGTTCTACTCAACGTAATCACAAGGAATATGTGCCTCATGACTTAATCAAAATAGTTTCAAACGGCGATAATGCATCTACCGAATTGGTTGCAAACTGAGCTTTCCAACCTAACACTTTTGATGGACATGTTTGTCTCTGAGACTAATAAACGCATAGAATTTTAGCCAGCTAACATTAGCCTGAGGCCAATATCATGAATAATGATACTATTACTTTAACTTTATACTTATTTAGCATCTCTATCGTGCAATTATTGAATGTCTATAGTATGATAACTTTATGTGCACATTATCAATTTCTTTAGAAATTATACAGAATGCAAAATACACTTGCTACGTTATGCTTGCTCAACCCTAAGAACTGCAGTGTTGGATGGGCCGTTGCGAGATTTTCAGCTTGGAATTGGGGAATTACCCATTTTAATCTCACAAGTTGCGAGTAAACTCTTCTGAGTTAGAGCCACTTTCCCTGGCTCAGAGCTTGAGCTTAATCGGTTTTGGAAAGATACTACATAAAAAGTCGTCAAGACATGTTTTCACCTAATGGTCAATATTAATTAGATATCTGCCCATTAGCAGTGGAGGAGCAGTGGAGTCAAGGAACGATCTTTGCAAGTTTACATTAATGGCTTGATAGAGGCGACCGACGGCAGAATTCCTTTTATTTCAAATCGTTGAATCTTCGCTACTGAATCTCAGCCGTTGACCCCTCATCCTTTTCTGTGATCGAATATCTTCGCCTTTTCATCTCTCATCCTCCTTGCTCTGTTTCGCTCTTTCTCCTCCGCACCACCATTCTTCTTCACTATTTGCTGCCGTTTCTTTTTGTCATTCTCTCTCTCCGTCTGTCTCTCTTCTTGCTCTGTCTTTGTCGGAAAAATATCAGAGAAAAATGTCAATTGAATATGCCGTTCCTGTTGTATGGGATGTCTTGAAGAGCGTACTTGCTCCCATCAAGCGTCAATTCGGATACATGATGTCCTCCAAGAGTTTCGCCCTGGATCTTCAGAATGAAGTCGGGAAGCTGGCGTACGAGGCAGAAAGGGTTCACAACGCCGTGGAAGAGGCTAGGCACAATCTTCGAAAAGTTTACACTCAGGTCGCGCGGTGGCAGGTAAGTGCTGAGAAGGCCTTGAAGGAGGCGCGAGACCTGCTGGACGACTTCGAAAAGGCGAGCAAGACTTGTTGCTATGGGACTCTTCCCAACCCCAATTGTCGCTATCAGTTCAGTAGGAAGGCCAAGCAAAAGATCGAGGGCATTCGACGACTCGTTCAAGAATACAGTCATTTCAAGGATATCTCCTTCTGCGGTCCTGCTCTAGGGAATGTTGCTGCTTCAACTCCGGCCCGGAGAGAGGGCAAAGATGTCGACCATTCGACCACCGCGATGGCCTTCGCTTCTTCGGCCTCATCGTCGATTAAGCTTAAAGATGATGACATCATCAAATCTAGAGAATTGATCATGCAGGAGATCATGGCCGCTCTTGTCGATAACAACAATAGCGTGGTCGGGATCTATGGGATGGGCGGGGTCGGCAAATCCACCCTACTGGCTGATGCCGAAAGGAGAATAAGGAAAGAGAAGTCATTTGATTGGGTTGCTAAGGCCGACGTGTCGGAAAATCAAGATGTAAAGAGGATTCAAGGAGAGATTGCGCATGCGTTGGACCTGGACATAAAGGATGTAGAGTACGTCAATTCGCGAGCAGAGCGTCTGCGGACGAGGCTGGAAGATGAGAAGAGGACGAAAAAGAAGGTCCTCATAATACTGGACAACTTGTGGAGGGGGCTTGACTTGAAATCAGTGGGCATTCCTTGTAGACATGACAACAAAGTCATAGGATGCAAGTTGTTATTGACGTCAAGATTTCAAGATGTTTTGCGAAGGGAAATGGGCTGCGACAGGGACTTCCGCCTTGAAGAGCTGAAGGACGAAGAGGCAAAAAGATTGTTTGAGGGGACGGTGGGAGACAAAGTTCATGATGACCCGTTCAAATCCTTGGTGGATGAAGCACTCCACAAATGTGCAGGTTTGCCTTTCCTCATTATTGCAATGGCGAATATTTTTAAAGACGCTGATTTTTATGAATGGAAGGATGTTTTGAGACAAATTGAGAAGTCTACAAACAAAGGAATAAGTGAGAGCATAAATAAGATGTTGCAGTTGAGTTATGACCGTTTCAAAGGGGATGAGAGCGAGGAGGTGAAATCACTGTTACAACTCTGTGTTGTTTATGGTGTCTCTAAACCCTCTCTTGAAAACTTAGTGAGGTACAGTGTGGGTTCAAGGTTATTTCGAGAAGATAACAGCATGGAAGAAGTTAGAAATAGGTTGCGTTCACTGATCCGAACCTTGAAAGCCTCCTCCCTTTTGTTAGTAGATGATGAAGATGTTGATGGTTTCAAGATACATGATTTGGTTCGTGGATTTGTTGCCTCGGTCGCTTCAAGAGATGACCCTCTTTTCGTGTGGAAAGATAATGATAAGTCAGTGACGGAGTTGCCAAGGGACAAGCTCAAAAGTTGTACGGCGGTATGCTTTCCCTATGTTGACATGAAGGAGCTTCCTGAAGAGTTAGATTGCCCCGAAATGCGGATCTTTTTGTTGTTCACTAACAATGCATCTCTTAAGGTCCCAGATTCATATTTCAACTCTATGAGAAAGCTCATGGTCTTACATCTTTCTCAGGTGTCTCTCACTCATTCACCTTCACCATTTCAATTCTTGGAGAACTTACGCACTCTGTGTCTTGATGGTTGTTCGTTAGAGAACGTAGCCATGATTGGCAAGCTAAAAGGGCTACATATTCTCAGCTTTGTGAACTCCAAAATTCAACGATTGTCAAAAGAAATTGGACAATTGGTAGAGCTGAGGTTGTTAGACTTGAACCATTGCTCACGACTTAAGATAATTGAACCGGGTGTGCTTGGAAGCTTGATGAAATTGGAGGAGTTGTATATGGAGAATAGCTTTAACCGATGGAATGCCGTGGAGCAAACTCCACCAACTAATGCCAAGCTTATTGAGTTGAATAACATGAAGAATCTATGCACTTTGCATGTGTCCATTCGTGATCCAAGTGTGCTCCCAGAGGATCTAAACGTCAAGAAATTAACCACGTACAAAATCCATATAGGTGATATGAGGCGCTGGCAAAGTCATAAAGGATCGAGCACATTGGAGCTTGAGTTGGATCCAACAAGTGATATTCTTCATAAAGGATGCATACAAACTTTATTAGGCAAAACTGACGATCTATTTTTAGATGGATCAAATGGAATTGAGCAAAGTATTTGTGTGTTATCCCAAGAAGGCTTTCCAAAATTAAAGCATCTACACGTGAAGAACAATCCCTCTATCCATTACGTCCTCCAATCGCCTTCCCACATAGATTTTAAGATGTTAGAGTTGTTAATTCTTGATAATCTCATCAACTTGGAGCAGATATGCAACAACCATATCTCCTCGAACTCCTTCATTGCATTAAAAGAAGTACGAGTTGAAAGTTGTGATAAGATGGAAATTTTGTTTCCTCTTTCATTATTGAGAGAACTTCCACAGCTTGAAGAGATCCGAGTTGCCATGTGCCAATTAATGCGGGAGATTGTAGCAATTGATGATCGTGGCAAAGTTGAGTTGCATAATATGCATGTTTTGGAATTGCGTGACTTGCCAAATATGAAGAACTTTTTCACCACCACAACAGCTCCTTCAAGTAGTACATCAAATGGCCAAGTAGTCACTCAAGTTGCATTCTTCAATGGGCAACAGGTAACTTTCTATCAAATGAATATACAATTAAATAATCTTTTGTTCCATTCCTAATTATATGTAAGATAGATTATACTCCTTACTCATTTTTTTTTCCTAATTACCTCATCCAGTCATGCCCTTCTCTGTAATTAGTTAAAGCAATCTCATGTTTCTCTTCATTGGGGAGAAGTCCAACTAATAAAATGAAATCCATGTTAATTTAGTTTGTGATAGAATTTGAGTTATTTTCAACTTACATGCCGCGAGTATATCTATATTAATAGGGTTTTATAAAGAAACATTGAAGGGAATTTTGGTATTAGAACAATTCCATTATAGCGTCATTTCATAATCTTGTAAAATGGATTCACTGATGGTTATTATCTATAAAATACAATATTTAGATGACTTACAGTATAAATCAATGCGAAGAATGGGCAAGGGGATTGGATTTTCAAATAGTAGCAACGCTGCTAGTCTAATTAATGCATGTCCTTTCCATATCGTGTATTTCAATAAGCACTTGGTCACTGTATATGTCCTATTAGTATAAAAGTACACAATTTCAGTCATGTTCATGCTTGCAAGCATACGAAATTGTAAGCACTTTTGGCATAACAAACATAGATATTCAACCTGTGCTTATGTCTCGTAGTTATAGGCATTAGTGAGTGACTTTTAGGCAAAACTACACGAAAGCCCCCACAAGATCCCCATGCTTATATAAATCATGGCGTATTGAACATAGCTATGTGATATTATCATCCAATGGTCCTTTTAAATAGCTGACTAGGGAGGCTATATGCATAATTAAACAAAAAATTTAGCCTTTCCAATGATTGTTTTATATGCTTGGGATATATTTGAAAGCCAACTAGATGTTTAGCTCTTTTCATGAAGTCAACCATATTATTAGTAATTTTTGTCTTGATCTCTGTTAAAATCATTGCGTTTTTTTCCTTATTTTTCTTTATTTATTTTGGGAATTTCCCACCAATTTTAGTGCATTAGGAGGCCAAGGGATGATTTAACTAAAGCAGATACAAAAGAATTGTAACATTATCGCAAAAATTACATGAAATGCAAATGGTAAAGTGCCCACAGGGTTGACATCCGCAATAAAATTGAAGCTGAACAAACTCATGTAATACTTAAAAGTAAGGAGTAAAGGTATTTTCCCCTCAAAGTTCATAAGTGGGATGGGTAATTTCCCGAATTTTTATGTTCTTTTGTAGGTAAATGAATGTTATATTGATCTAAATTAGCATCGTACAAGAATGAGGAAAAATACAAGAGTGTTAAAATTAAATAGTGAAATTGCGGAGAAAGAGAGGAGGAGAAAGCAATTAATAATGAGTAGCTTGTTGAGAGAGGAGTTCTAAGATTGTCGTATAGGCAATTTGAAATACATGCAAATCAACTCTAATGTTAGTGTCGTTGACAAATTTCATCGATAGAATGATAGCATTTTATTTTTCATGAAGTTAAGTATAACTTTGACCTAAATCAAGGGAATGTACATAGATTTGGTCCCTAATAGAGTAGAACCTTGATTATCATACTTAACTGAAAAATAACTCACGAATTCTATGTTAAGTGGTGAAAAATCATTGTAATTTTCCCTCTTTGTTCAATCAAAATTTGGGCTTAATTTTATTAATTAATTCTCCTAATTCAGTTTTTTTTTTTGGCTCAATTCTAAACTACCTCATGTGCTTCGTTCCTTTGTTATGGTCAAAATCATGGTCTTGATTGGTGAAAGATTAAAATGAAACGATTTTCAAGCGAATACTTGGTTTGAAGCATAATTCCAAGGTGTAGTCAAGGCTCGAGATTATGAAATGGCAATTGAGATATAACAAAGACATTCAAAATAAAAATAATTAATGATCTTGTATAATAAACTTTTTATCACCTAGAAATCCGACTTAAAAAATTGTCTCAAGCACTATGTAATTAAGAATTTATTAATATGAGGTTGATAGTTTAGATCATCACAACAAAAATTAACGGCATTTAATTGAAATTGAGGCCGTTTATATAAAGTTGATTAAATTGGTTATTGTTAGTAAGAGAAGTAAACTATGGATAAGCAGCGGTCCAATTAAGGAAAATGCACAGCTCTTTTGTACAACAAAAATTGCTTATAGCCTTTTAGTTGACTAGCCATGATTGCCCTATTATAGTGATGTAATAAAAATTCGTGGAAATTTAAGTTGTCATAATAGATTTATGAAGTAAGTTCGAGTATGGATGTTTGCCGACTACTGTGCACCCATTGTCTACGACACGCATGGATGGCCGACACGTATCATCTCGCTCTTCTGTATTTTTGGGTTCTCTCTCTTTCCATCCGAAAGTTGTTCAGCATCGCGAGAGGGCCTGCATCTTTTCTCGCTCCGACTCACCACGCGCTGAAGGGCTAAGGACCAGATTTGCTTGCCCACGACGGTCGCCACGCACATCTGCCACCACCATGACCAGCCACAACTCGCCTCCCTCGACGTCCCCATTGCGGATTCGACCCTTGCACTTGGTCCCTTGCGGACTAGGCACAAATTCTATCTCTATCTGTTTCTCTCACGAACACGGCGTGACCAGCAAGCTTGGTGCTAGCATAAGCTTTGGTCGCGCCTTCCTGAGATTGATTCTTCGGTGATGTGAAGAGGGAGGATAAGAATTTGGTAAAATGAAAGAAAAAAAAAAAGATAAAATAATGTGCTGTGTGTTTAGTTATTCGTCCTGCAGTCAGTGAGTGTAAGGATCGCAATAGACTATCCACACCCAAATAGTTAATATTAGGAATAGGAGGTACCATTATTTGTGAGAAGATACAAATTATAGGACAATTATTAAAGACAAACTCCTCATCTCATTGGATAAAGATTAAAAAAAAAAACTTTATTGGATCTTATTGGATAAATTAAAATATTTCACACATAAATTGATTGGGTCTAGATAAGCCCAAGTGGGCTTAGGTAGGTGGCCTGGGCATAAAAAATGAAGTTACTTGCAGAAACTAAACTTTTATAGTAGTAATTTTCCCTTGTGAAGTAATAAATTACTTTTCAAAATTGCTAAATTTCCTTAGGTAGGTAGTGAAATAGGCATACCTTCCGTAATTAAGGTCTTATAGTAGACTAATCTACTTCTTGTGATTGCAATCTCGTTGGTCACTTATTGCAATGATATATTTTCCTTTGTCAGTAAATTGCATGTCTTTCGTAATCACGGTCACTCTTCTATAGATTTTTTTTTTATTTTTTTATTGTAGTAATCTCCATTGTGAGATAGTACAGTTTTTTCTAGCAATCATCCAATAAAATGAGTAATATATTGTCAATATAGTAACGTAACCTAAGGGGAGTAGTGTACCTTATAGGAAGTAATTTATCTTAATGTACTTCCTTGGGAGTAGTGTACCTTATAGGAAGTAATTTATCTTAATGTACTTCCTTTCGCTTTGTGGATCATTAATTTTTGTAGTCATTAGCAAAATGAATGACTGCTATTTCTTGGTGACCGTAATTTCCCTTATCGTTAGTAAATTACAAACAAAATCTAATTGTAATAACATCCATGAGTATATTGTAAATAAAAAATGAAGTTTATTAGTTGTCTTTCGAAGTCATAAATACCTTTCTAAATTGTAAATCAGCTTTCGTTTATCGTAGATTTTTGTAAATAAAAAATTTATCCTAAAGTTTGTGAAGTTTCTTTCGCAACCATTTGAATAACCTGCTATATTACGTAAGGATTTTTGCCTGCTTTTTGCAATTGTAAATGCTATTGTTGATGGGTCTGTCGATCAGGTTTCCATCCCATCCTTGGAGTCCTTGAAAATGGTTGGACTTCCCAATCTGGAAAATATATGGACCGATGAATCTCCATCAGGGCTGAGCAATCTCCAATTTCTTGAGGTGTCTTCGTGCAAATCTCTTTCAAAAGTTATCAACTCTAGGTCACTAGTAAAACTACGCAAGTTACACACTCTAACGGTAGAAGTTTGCATTTCAGTGCAAGAAATTTTTGACCTTGATGGACTAGGCGCCAATGAAAATATTGAGACTCTCTCCGAATTAAACACCATTTATATAAAGGGATTACCAGGCTTGAGGCGTATATGGAGCAAGAATCCTTGCGGAATTGTGAGATTCCATAATTTGAAGAAATTATGGGTGGATGGTTGTAACAATCTCAGGTTTCTGTTTTCCCCATCCATGGTTCAATCTCTTGCACAATTGAGAGAACTAGAGGTATGGTATTGCAAGAAGATGGAGGCTATCATTATGGAGGAAGAAGGGTCGAGAATAGAATTATCAGAAAATCTAGTATTTCCGATGTTAACCAAGTTACTATTTGTTCGTATGGAAAGTTTGACGTGCTTCTCTCGTAGAAAGTGTAAGATTATTATTATTATTATTATTTTGATTTTATCATTGAAGATCCTCTTAGATTAATTCATCCTTACAATGCAAAAGATGACATTCTTTTCATCTAATGAAAAATTGATGACAGATATATCAGAAGCTCGAGGTGAGGACAGCATCAACTCGCGCTCTACTGTCCTCTTCAATCAAGAGGTATGTGATTAACGCTACATCAAAATCTTAAATATAACAAAAATATGATGGAGTGAAATGCTTGGCATCAATTTTGTGTGTTATAGCACTTTAGAAATTTAGATGCTGTGCATTTCAAGTTGCCACATGCCACTACAAATAAAAGGCAAGTTTCAATTCACGCCAATAAGAGTTGGATCAATCACATTAAATTATTAAGAAATTAGAACAAAGATATATGCATATAAATATTTTTATTCCAGCCAGCTAAATAATTAAAATTTACAAATAATTAGTTATACTGGAGACAAAGAAGTATCGCCGAAGCCCCCCTCTGGTTAAAATTGATTGCATTCCATATAATCACTGCACCATAGAATCTGTATAAGTAAAAGTAGAGTTTCTATTCAAATCGTGATTTTAAATTGAAATGAAAATTTTAAAGTAGAGTCACTGTATATAAAAAAGTTGGATAATTATTCTTTAATGAACTCAATGTTAACTCTCAAATTGTGGGATTAAAATCACTCCTGGTAGCTATATTGTAAAAGATTTTGCGATATAGTCATTCAACTTTACTCCTGGTATCTATACGGTAAAAGATAGTCGGGTCGGTGAACTTTAATTTAATCACCTAAGGCAATAAAAATTCATTTCTTTATAATTCATGCACTTTGACCAAAAATCCGAAATTTTCCGGCAAACTATCGATGTGGTAGAGACACGTCCAATTTTCTAATCATGCTACTGTTTTCATGTCATCACTAAATCAGCACCTTATTGGAAAATCTATATAAATATATTATTACAGAGTACTCTTCATTAATATTCTTAGTGACTATCACTTAAAACATTTGATTTGCAAGATGGTCGTGCTTCTTGCAATTGAAACTTTTCTTGTACTTTCCACTCATCTTGCTTCTAATGAGAATACCTCTAGCAAGGGAACTCTTCCTATTATATATTTTTACTGATGAGTTTTGTAATTTTCTCTTAATATTACAATAATGTTATATTTTATATATAAAATCACACTATGCCATATAAAAATGACTATTAGGAATTTTATTTAATGTTATGAAATCCCTATTTTTTACATAATACGAGTTAATTTTCTTTTTTCTTTTTTTTTCTTTTTCCTTCCTTTTCAATGACCACAGGCAAGCTTCGCCTCGTCAAGATTGGGTGAGCCGCAAGCTCGCCGACCTTGACGGAACTTAGGCTCGCCTAGACTAGTGAGCCTCGAGCTCACCAGCCTTGGTTGAGCTCAAGCTCACCTAGATTTGGTGAGCCGCAAGCTCACTGACCTCAACGGAGCTCGAGCTAGCTTGGATCGCTAAGCCTCGAGCTCATTGGCCTGGTCAAGCTTGGGCTTGCCTAGATCTGATGAGCCTTGAGCCTAGGCAGGCCGCGAGCTCATTAGAGTCGATGGAGATCGAGTTGGCGAGCTCGAGCTAGCTTGGATCAACTGAGCCTCGAGCTCGCTTGGCCATGTCTTGGCCGGTCGTTGGGATGCCAACTGTCACCAAGGTGCTTGGCCAGTGGAGGAAGAAAGAGGAGGAAGGGGAAAAAATAAATAAATAAAAGAAGAAGAAATTCAAAAATTCAAAAATAATTAAAAATTCGTTTTTTTAAAATTATTTTTATAAGAATAAACCTTTCATTAACCAAGTATCCTAAGACTAGAAAAATGTTTTAGAAAATTTTTTCCAGTTCTTTTAAATGGGAAATCATTTTCCTAATTTAAGCATTGGTAGGAAACAGAAAACATTTCTAGTTGACTAAGAAAATATTTTCCGTTGAATCATTTTTTAAGCAAATCAAACGTTGGAAAATGAGAAAAATATTTTCCTAGAAAAGGTTTTTCGCGAAACAGTCACACCCAAGCGATCCCATTTTTCATTGTTTTGTTTTAGTGTAACTTTTTAATTGGTTTAGAGTGATAAAATATTAAATAAAAATAATTGATACTGACTTTAAATGGAAGTAATGATGTCCTTGACATATTTCTTGTGTATTTCAGAGATATTAAAGATTATAACTTCATAAATTGTAATATTATTTGTATCGCACATGTTTAATTTTAATAGATTAATAAAATTAAAAGAAACCTAAGGGGATGACATAGATAGTATGGGGATCAATACACTAATTCTGAAGCTAAAATTGTCCAAAATGAAACATGAAACTACTTTTAGTAAACTAAAAAATGGAAAATTGCTAATATGGACAGATCAACCGTGATTATTTATTGATTACTTTATTGAAGTAGCATAATTATCGTGGAGAAACAACACAAGCAACCATGGCACAATTACACAAGTAATTGTGGCACAATTAAGGAAATCGTCCTTTTTTTGTTTTCAAATATCTCATGATGCCTTCTAAACTGTCGTTAAAAAATATGGTAGACTAATATATGTCAAAACATAAATAGAAGAGCTTTGTTTGTCTTATTGTATTGTGTGGTCTGTCGAATCTTTGGCATGACCTTTGCAAGATGAGGATGCATTCATCTAAAAAGACGACCACAATCGATAGACCAAGATTGTTAGGACCACCACTTCTTCCATGTGTTTCGTGGCATCTCATAATTTTTCTTTGCCACAATTAAGAAACTCGAACATATTGAAGGAGATTAGTTGCCTTTTTAATCTCAATCTCTCCATTGTTTACTTTGTAATGCTAACACTCTTCCTCAAGCAACCTCATCTATATGTAACAGAACTTTATGAACTATTAATTTAACATAATCAATAATTTCGTGAGCGAATACTACAGGTTGCATTTCCTAGCTTGGAGACATTAGAAATTCGTCGCTTGGATAATATTGAGATAATATGGGACAATCAAGTTGTTGGGGAGTCTTTCCACAAACTAAAATCGCTCAGTGTTTGTGGATGTGATAAGATAGCGAACATTGTTCCTTCTTGCATTCTTGGATGGCTCAGGAGCCTGGAAAGTTTGGTGGTAAGATCATGTGGTTCGCTGGAAGTTGTTTTCAAACTTCAATCACTGAATCCTCTAGGTGGACATCTCGTTGCTCCTTTTCCGTTAAAAAATCTAGGGTTATATGGATTACCTGAGCTAAAGTGTGTATGGGATGAGGAACTCCACAATCAAGTCAAATTCCATTGTCTCCGTTTTGTTACCATTTCTGGATGCAAGAGCCTCACCTTTCTATTTCCTGCGTTAGTAGCAATACATCTAACCCAACTTGAGGAGTTGGAGATCTATGAATGTGGCATTGTGGAACTCATCAAGAAGGAAGTACTTGTTCCCAGGGATGTGTTCCCAAGGTTAACCTCCCTCAAGCTTGAGCATCTTGCAGAACTGAAGTGCATCTACACCAAAATACGTGCTTTACGTTGGCTAGCATTGAAGACCTTGAAGGTGCATTGTTGTAACAAAGCGGAGATACTTTTTTCACAACCTAAGAATGAGATGCCACTTCATAAACAACCTTTGTTCTTGATAGAAAAGGTACGACTCAAGATTATTTGTTTTGCTTCGATGGTGAATATTGAAAGTGATGATTAAGTCCCAACTAAGCATCCAATACAATTAGCTAGACATATGAAGATGTAAATTGTATGACTCCCCTGGAGTCCATAGAACTATTACAACATGGTAACATTGTGTGTTCTTCAAATATTGAATGAACATTTTTGTCAACTTCTGATGTAATGAATAACCGTTGATTTAAAGCAAAGGTTTAGGCTAATTCTGATGGTTCAACTCCCTCTTAACTATCATGAAGATTTAAAATACGTGATATGTGGTGTGATGTTACCAACACGCAAGTGTGTTATCTAATTTGGACTTTGGAAAGGTAACTGATTTTATGCTAAAAACATAAAGATGTCACTTTTTTGTTGACGTTAATCTTTGAAATTTTGTGCAATTGTGATTATAATTGATGGAGAAGTTATTTTCACCAGGTATGCATTGATAGAAATGGGAATGTAGGGATTTGCTTGAGTTCAAATATGGGTACAAATCAAATATAAAAGATATGAATCTTTTAGTTGATAATGTCTATTGCATGAGGGTGCATTTCCTTCGTTGAATCACATGAGACTCAACATCTTAAGATGTAGTTATTGCACAAGATTGTAGGGTTTATACCATAACACACCAATCCTCTTTTATCTAAGTTGGTTGTAGATCTTGATTTGACTAATTTCTCAGGGCGCATTCCCAAATCTGCAAGAGTTAAAATTGGATTTATCCGAACGAATGGAGATATGGCATGGGCATTTTTATGATGGAGAATTCTTTTGCAAGCTTAGAGTTCTTGAGCTTCATCATTTCTCAAAGGAATTCGCGATATCCACATGTCGTTTTATTCAGAGCTTAGCCAACTTGGAAAAACTTCTTGTATGCAGATCTTACCGAGAAGAGCTGAGCATCAGTATAGAAACCATAGAAGTGCCAAGTCATGAGCGAGAAGTAATATTGCCTTTTTCAAGAAATTTTCAACATTTGAAGACCCTGGAAGTGTTGGATTGTGATGGATTATCTCCATACATAATATTACCCTTTGCAAGATTTTTTCAACACCTCAAGACTCTAGATATGTCATATTGTGGTGGGGTGTCCAATGTATTCACTTTGATAGTAGCTAGAAATTTGGTGGAACTCACAAAATTAAGGATAAGTAACTGTAAAATGTTGGTAGAACTCATTTGTGACGAGGAAGGTGAGGAGGGGCTTGTGGTGGCTTTCAATCAACTGAAGTATATGGAGCTTGATAGGTTGACAAGGTTGATATGTTTCAGCTCAACTAAATGCACTTTGATGTTCCCTCTCTTGGAAGATGTCATTGTGAGTGAATGTCCCAACATGAAGTTCTTCTCTAGGGGACCAATAGAGGCGCCAAGGCTGGAAAGAGTACGAGTATCAACAGAAACGTGGTTTTGGAAGGAAAACCTCAACACCACCATCCAAATTATGTTTGAAGAAATGGTATGCATTGGTTAACAAACTCTATGCAATTGAATGGTCTTCATCACCAATAGAGTAATTTCTTTTAGCTAACTAGAAGTTTACATTTAATGATGCTTTTTCTAACAGGCTACAGGTGTTGGAGTAAAGTTTTTGCGGCTGTCTGAGTTCCCTGAGTTGATTGGAATATGGCACGGTGAACTTAATCCCATCAAGTTATCAATAGAATCACTAACGGTGGATAAATGTCCATCATTTATTAATGCTATTCCATCCAAATTGATGCTTGTTTTAGACTACATGAGAATATTGCAAGTGCGCGATTGTGAGTCGCTAGAAGAAATATTTGATTTTGAAGGGCTGGAGACTATTAAAAGCTTTCAGATGCTGCCTATGTTACAGTCTCTAGACTTGGTAAATCTACCAAAGTTGAGGCGACTATGGAATAAGAATATGCAAGGAATGTCATGCTTCAATATTATATGTGATCTCACCCTTTATAATTGTAGTAACTTGAGACATGCTTTCACTCCATCGATGGCTCTATGTCTTGCCAATCTATCGCATATAGAAATAAAGGAGTGTGATCAAATGGAAGGAGTGATCGTAGAGGAAGAATGGCAAGGAAGCTCAATGGAGAAAATTACATTTCCAAATCTTTATTCAGTGGAGCTGGAATGCTTGCCCAGTTTGATCAGTTTCCTCTCGGGGAAGAATCATACGCTGGATTGTCCCAAAATGAAATATCTGACCATTGCCCAGTGCCCCAAGATTAGAAGTTTAACTTGGCAATCTTTGATGGAGATTGACCACCGAACTCCTTCACTTTTCACTCCACAGGTTAGTCTTCGTTTTCTCAATCCAATGCTTTTGATTTCAAATTAATTCATCTTGACAAATGGCAGTGCAAATGGAATGCCAATGATTGGAATTTGGAAGTAGAATGGTGCTTTGCATGTGTCACAAGAAACAATTTTAGTTCCAGTGCAATGCAACATCCGCCTTTTTCCTTTCATTTGTTTTGCCACCGAAATTGTCAACGCACGGTATCAATCAAGAATGAAAAATTGGTTACCTATTACATTCTATAAGACATTGTAGTTAGGTGTCAACGCCAACTAAACTTTAATAACTGTAAACCCATTCACAAATTGGTTAAACTGAAATCTTTCCAATCTCTGAAATAACAAATCAAGAATTGGTTTTCTCAAAAGAGGTAAACTAAAAACTAATAGCATGTTCAACTTGAAGCAAATAAATAAAAGAATTGTTATCTTATAAACCCATTGCAAGCAACGTTTATTCAAATTGAGAGAACTTTCCAAGAAGTCATAATGGCAACTTTCCAAAAATTAAAGGGAGAAGGCATTACCAGTATTAAATGTCAAATAAGCCAATTAAAAGTCAATGTTCAATGTACTATTGATTTCCGAACAAAAAAAAAAGTACCATAATTATAAATTGCATCTAGGAGAGGTTGCCTTTGAAGTAGAATAATAAGGAAATACATGTATATACCACCATCTAATTTTTTGAAGAATAAAAGTCAATTTTCAAATTTACTTTCATTGAATTCAGTGAAAACAAGCTAATATCTTTACCATATTTGTTCTAATTTTCATCATTTTTTAAAAAGGTAGTAAACGCATACCAACTGTTCAAGTTAGTGTTTTTGTCCATCACTTCTTTTTTGTTGCAAATTCTTTACAAGTTTTAACTACTCCTTTTTTTTTTTTTTTTTTTTTCCGATGGAGCAAATGCTTGACTTTTTTCTTATTCTAATGGTTTTGCCCAATTTTATTTATTTATTTATTATTATTGTTATGTGTGAGTAGAATGTCTCATCATAACTAGCATCCACACTTTTGTTTGCTCTTTAACGATAAGAGTTACTACTAGTTGTGCATTTACTTCTAATGCCATTAATATGTCATATATGAGTTGTCATATGATTATAGATATCCCCCAAATGGTTAGAATACTTGAAAAAGCCATCATAATACTCATTTTAGAATACTAAAAGATAGAGAAATATGAATCTAGACACTTGATTTTTCAACAGAGACAATTTGCAATAACTTTATTTCATTTATTTGTCAAATATAAGGAATCCCCACATTTTTAAATAATTCAAAAACTCCTCATATTCCTCAATTTAGAATATTAAAAGATTTAGGGAAGCATGGAAATAGCCATTATGTTTTTTTGGTAGTGTGGGTCGTAATTGTGTTTATTTTATGGGTTAATATCCTTAAAAACCTCAAACCGGTACACCCGCGATAAATTTTCCCAAACGAATTTTTTGATTACCAAAAACCTAAACTAGTACATCTTTGACAAATTTACCCCAAGCTGGTACACTTGTGACTGTTAGTTTCTATTAAATTTTATTGTTAAATTGCTAAATTGGATGACACGTGACTGGTATATCAGTTTGTGATTTTACTCTCCATTTGTTACAATTGTACCATTTTATAGTATTAATCCAATTTAACGAATAGTGTATTTGTCACAAATGTACCAATTTTGGATTTTTGGCAGTCAAACAAATTAATTTGGGGTAAATTTGTCACAAGTGTACCAGTTTAGAGTTTTTTGTGGTCATTTGAAGTAAATTTGTCATGGGTGTACCAATTTGGGGTTTTTCAAGATTAAAATATTAGTTTGGGGTAAATTAATCATAGATGTATCAGTTTGTGGTTTTTAAGGGTATTGACCCTAATTTTATTGAAACCAATCCACTTCTTAATGGACAAATTATAAGAGCTTATAACATCGTTGATTTCCTATTAACAAACATAATGTGCTCATAGAGATCATTTGACTAAGGGGATATCCTTGTATGACAAAGTTGTCTCTTTCCGTGGTTTGTGGACTCAGGGAACTATGCAAGTATGCATATTTGGTAATTGATTGTAGCATGTCGTAATTTAAGTAATTTTATCATAATTGAGTGAGAATTCCGTACAACAGTGTCATTTTTTTGTATCACAATCTATTTTGGCATGGCTGTTTTATTTGTTCATGAAGACTAATTGCATTTGCCTAGGAATCCTTGTTTGTGTAAGGAACTTGCCATAAAATTCCAGGTCACGTGATTTAAGAAATTGCAAAAGTATTCATGTGGTATTTGAGGTCGTCATTGCGTTCTTTAGGTCGTAACCCAATGAAAAATGTTTTCCTATCTTTTTTTACGCATGAGTATTGATAGGTGGTATGAACTGTAAGGTAATTTATTTTGTCGCATCGCAATTCATGCTTGTTCCAATGCAATATACTTGGCCTTAGTCATCAATCAATTGAAATAAAAGCATCCAGCAACCCCTCCTTGATTGTGTCACTAACAAGTTCTCGCATGTTATGATTTGTGAGAGGAAGGGAAGTTTGGAAATTCCTTCTTTGAGGTCATCACTCAATGTAATCAAATATATTGTGTCATTTTTCCAATATGGCAGGTACAATTTCCTCAACTTAAGTTCATGGTCCTCTCCCACATGGACAATTTAAGCAAAATATGCACCGATAGTCCTCAAGATACTCTCACTTTTCAACAGTTACGGAAAGTGAAGGTTCAGAATTGTAAGAGTCTTGAGAATATGTTTCCACTTTGGGTGGCTGAAAGTCTAACCCAACTTGAGGGACTTCAAGTGGAGTCATGTGGGCTCGAAGAAATAGTCGCGAGTGGAGATGACACTTCACATTCTACTTCTGCTGAAATTCTTTTCCCGCGACTAACTTCTCTAGTGTTCCATAATATGCCACAACTCAAGAACTTCTGCCCTAACTTGCCCACTATGAATTGGCCATTCTTGAAGGAATTACAAGTGACCCACTGTGACAAACTGAACATGTTGTCATTTGTGGTATCCATGAACAAGTGGGCTCAAATAGACAATCAACACAACCTTTCAGACCACGAAGCACGCTCCTTGTTTGAGAGGGTATGATTGCAACTATCTACCTCTCTTTCTTCTTCATTCTTTTATTCACCCAATATATTTCATGTACACATCATAGTCATGTCACATTATGATAATATAGTAAACACGAACCCCTTAGCTATATGTTTGTTGACACCATAAGATGTTTCTAACATCTTTAAGCACGCTTTTCATCTGTGGTCGCACAAAATGTTTTTAGTGACACTATGAGCACATCTTGTCACCTGAAATTTCAAGTAACTACATATTTTTGTTGATAGGGTAAGATAGCTAATAGAAGATTAATTTGGTTAAGGTGATTACCGTAGCTACCTCTACTTAGAAATGTGAATTTCCTATGGACTAAATTGAGAATCAGGCATTGACATTTAGCAATTCTTTTCAAATCGCAGCGGGATGACCATCTTTCTTTTGATGTTTTCTAGGTAAAATGAATTTTCATTCATTTGTTTGATCATTCCTATGCCAATACAGTTTTTTCGCTTTCTATGTAATCATTATAATATGGGCACACAGCCTAGGGCGCATGGCCATAGTGGAGCATTTGTTTACGGTTTGCATTTTGTAGCTCAACTTTAGAAGCTTGAGACTCGTATGCAGGGCTCTAGAAATTCATGAAATGTAAGAATAGGCCCCACTCCCATGGGAGTTAACTGACCTAAATTTACCACTAAGAGCCCATGATTTATTGTCGAACCTTGTTGAATTTACTTCTCTCATTGTATCGGCAATTTTGTAGGACATTCCCAACTTAGAGAGACTTTTATTAGTCGACAAGGATATTCAGAAGATACGGAGCAGAAAATTTTCTGATGACTTCTTTCACAAACCAAAAGCACTAACATTGGCATGCTTTCATGATGAAAATGCCATCTTTCCTCCCATATTCCTCCTACAAAGATTTCAGAACTTACAAAGTCTTGAGGTCTTCTGTAGTTCTTTCGAAGATATATTCCCTGATGAAGGGCATATTGACGAGGGAAAACATCCGATGCTTGAAAATTTGAAAGAACTCAAGTTAAGTAAGTTACACAACCTAAAGCATGTATGGAGAGAAGGCTATTTGGTGGTGAAAATTCTTCAAAGAATTGACAAATTTGAGGTTTGGGATTGTCCCAATTTGACAACATTATTTCCAGTCACGACATCCTTCCAAAATATGACAAAGTTAGTGGTGAAGAATTCCTTTGGATTGATGCATGTAGTGACAGTTTCAGCAATCACAAATTTGGTGCATCTCACTAATATGACTATAATTGGATGTGAAGGAATGAAAGAAATACTGGCAAATGATGAAAACGGAGAAGGAAAAGTGATTTCTCTTGGGAAGCTTGAAAGTTTGACCCTCCAACATCTGCCAAGTCTAGAATGCTTCTCCTCCACCACAAGTTGCATCTTTAGGTTTCCATCCATGCATTCAATAGTAGTGGAAGAGTGCTTGAAAATGAAGATCTTTTGTAAGGGTACAATAAGCACACCAACACTATGGTTTGCAACACTATTCGGATACTTTTGGGATGGGAACTGGGAGGGTGATCTCAACACAACCATACAAAAGTTAACAGCATAAACAAATGCATATAAAATTGGTAAGATCCAATTAGTGTCATTCTCATCCATTTGTTTCTCTCTTGCCTTTGCTTCTCAAATTGTTCGACATTTGAAGCACCATAAGTTCTAAACTTTTAATCTTTTTAACTTGTCTAGTCACTGATAATGGGAAGAGCAGATGCTGCAAGTGGTACGGAGATCTGGAGCTTACAGAGGCACTATCAAAAGTTGAGATGATGAAAATTTCTATTGAGGTAGCGATTCTATTTCTAGTTTCTTTCTTTCTTGCTAATAAAATCACAGTTTTGCAAAAGAAGGGGGGTTAGCCGTGGGTGATGGATAAATAGGTAATGAAATGATTTTTTCACCATTTTCCACCTCAACATAACTACCTAGTTCACACCATTCTCATTTTTCTTAATCTAATAAAGCATCCCATTTCCTTTCTTTTTCCTTCAACTCTCTTCTCATTCAAACGAATGAACACGTTGATCCACTCTTTTTTTTTTTTCAATGAGCTTGCATAAAAATATCTTAAACATTTTGCTTCATGTACAATCAAGTTCTAAATTTTTCAAAAAGTGCGATTAAGTCATAAAGCTTTTTGAATTAAATTCAGTGAAGTCCTTCCTGGTGACCACTCAACCAAATGTGCTGACTTGGCGTGTTGGGATCCAACATCAATCTTTCTATAGGTGTTGCTCTCTAGTGATCAATACACAACTAGGTTCAAATTAAAGTCTATTAATGAATTTTTGAAATAATGAACGGTGAATATTAGAAGTCAACATTGACATCGAAAGAGGAAGTTTCATAAGAGGGCTCTCTTTCACCTTTTCAACTTAGAAAAATGAATGTAATTGAGCAAAATAATAATGAACTTTTGCTAGATTTTTTATGCCTAGACCGTGTACCAAACCCACTTACTAGTCAAGTCTTCTAACTAGTGTGTTGAATATCTAATGGTGATGGTGTGATATACTGAAATTCAACCTTTCTCGAGATATATGAAATTGTTATTTTATCAATGCATTATTAGTCAAATTTACTATGAACTGATCACTCATGAGTCAACTAATTTATTGGGAGAGGCCATCAAGGATTAAAACGTGCAAGTTTAGAGAATTCAATTGTGGATAGACAGCTGGACCATTAGGATCAACAAGGGACAATATTCTACCGTTGCAAGTTAATTAGCAAACGGATATAAATCGACTCGACAGAAGTAAGGAGTCAATTCGCGGGTGATTCCATATGATTATGATACTTACTGCGAACGATAGTAAACCGATTTTCTATTGATCTTGTACTTAAGGTGAGTAATCAAGTTCTTGCGATTACATGACAACCGAGGGTTATTCATGATTTGAAGAGGCACAAACATGGATTGAAAATTTATCAACCATGAGTCAAATGTGTAAAATCCCCGAAAAGCCTCCCGATAGTTTAAGTCATACTAAAGTTACATTTGATCAATTTTAACCATGAATTTTAATCCGATTTTGGGTATTGAACTTTCAAGGATTTCAAGACCAACCTATTGGATGTCGCTTCATTTATCTGCTAATTTATTAGTAAACTTTAAATTTTGGATAATGATTAATAGGTCTAGAATTGGAAGCGAAAAAAGAAGCCAGGCCAAGCGAAGGCGCAATGGGCGTCACACTTAGGGGATTCGGCCAAGTTGGCCCAATGAAGCCCATCAAGCCCAAGCCAAGCCCATCCAAGTCCATTTCAAGCAATTGGGCTCAAAGACAAAATTGGAATTTTATGTTGGGAATTGGTGAAATGACAAAATTACCACTTCTAGAAGACTTTGGCATTCATGAAGATGAAGACAAAGGGAAGAGTACTTGGATGGGAGGGTTTTAAGGAGAGTTAGTGAGATGAAGTGATGAAAACATGATGGAAATCGATTTTTTTTTTTTTTTTTTTTTTGGAGAAAAATCTCACTCAAATCTCTCTCTCTCTCTCTCTCTCTCCCCCTCCTCCTTCTCCTCCTCATTTGGCCGCCTCTGCCCTTCCATCTCTCTCTCTCTCTCTCTCTCTCTCTCTCTCTCTCTCTCTCTCTCTCTCTCATTTTTCTTCTTCCTCTCCTTCTCTTGGCACCGCCGCCGCCGCCGCCATTCACTACCGTCGTCATCGTCCCCCATGCCGCTTGTTGCCATTGCTTTGTTGTCCCTCACGCCACTGTCGCTGTCTGTCCATGCCGCTCGTCGCCATTGCTTCACTGTCCACAAGTCACCGCTGCCACCATGACAAGTCACGCCCTCAAGCCTCGCCAAACTGTCGCCATTTGTGCCGTTGTTCAAATTGCGATCACCATGTTCTCGTAGCTGTCATGCCGCCGTCGTCATTGGCTCGCTGTCACCGTTAAATGGTGAGTTAACTTCCTAATCTTTTGATTATGGTGTTAATTGTGTTTAAGGGTAGTTTTAGATTAAGGGCAATTGTGGTTAGTTTTAATTAATGATGGTTTAGTGGATAAGTGATCGCGATAAGTGATAAGTAGAGTTGATAGGTTATCGCGATAGGTGATATGTAGTAGTGATAGGTTATCATGGAAAATGATAAGTGAAAGTGATAACCTATCATGAAAAGGATGATAAGCTATCACTAAAGGGGTGATAAGCTATCGGTAATTAGGTGATAAGTTATCACCAAATAGGTGATAAGCTATATAAGTTATCAAAAAATAGATGACAAGTTATCGTTAAATAGACAATAAGCTATCGATGGTAGAACGATAAGTTATCGAATTAATGTTGATAAGTTATTGCAATAGGACAATAAGTAGTAATTATATGTGTTTTTTATGCTTGAGTTATGGAACGAATTTATATATGTTTTATGTTGTTTGAAGCGTGCATGGCCATGAGAAATGTTTGCCCAATTTGAACCCTTGGTCACTATTTTTAAAGAAAGGTTTTATGGACATATAAATGGTAATTCACGAGGTGTTGTATTTGGGTGTCATGTTTTACGTGTCAAATGGGGTAAGGATATTTTAAAATGAAAGTGTACAAAGTTTGACGGGTTAATTATATATACGTGATCACGTGAATATTTTACTGCATTTTCACGTGTAAAAGTTGCAGTAGTTTGTCGTATGAGCATAAATCATGTTTGCATTGACCAATCAATGAAAAATGAAGTTGGGTTAAGTAATTGGTTTGCTCGTGTGGTCACATAAAGGAACCCATCACCCAATAGGAGTTTTTGGGGATGATGTCCAATTTTATCATATGCCCAATTTTATCAGATGCCCAATAGGTGTCTGGATACCCATTTGCAATTGAGGTTGGGCTAATACTTCTTATGGAATGCCGTCTATGGTGGGAGTCTAAGATGATGATGTGCGATGCTCAATCATGCCGGAAGATTGCTAACTCTTGTGTTGGCCATGGCCTTAAGTGGTTGTAATAATTGATGCATTGTGCATGGAAAAATATAAGGAGTGTTTTGATTATATGTTATGCTTGTTGCATTATTATGGGCATGTGGTGAATAATAATATGCAGGGGTGTACTAAGGTGAGGTAGGAATGTGTGCAAGTTTATTTGACGGCTTTAATGTTTATCTCTGGTTTGAATGGCCTGATCATGGTTATAGTTAAGGCAACGCAGGGGTTGCTTTGCTATTGATCTGCCGTCAATATGATGTGCATGTGTAGGTTGCACCCAAGGTGAGTTAGTGTCCTAAACGAGGCTTAGATTGTTAATTTATTGAGATTTTATCTCACTCGTTTATTATTTTTAGGCCCGTAGTATGAAGAATCGACGTGTTCAATTCGGGGTCTCTATGGACCAGGACATGGTCGTGACCCCATACCCTATCCCGGGGACCGAGTGGGTGTATAAGCTTTTTGTTACCACGGCTTGTGATGGGCGTGAGATGCATTAATTTTTTGGCTGGCCCTCGCGTTAGAGGAGTTTAGGTTAACCCTAACCCCCTACTATTTCTATATTGGTTGGTAGGAAGTTACCGTTGTAAGGGCTTGTAAATATTAAACTTCCTACAGTTAATAAGTATATAAATAAAAGTAGTGCTTTCAGAAATATTTGTTGTTATGTTTACACTATCCTTATCTGCTTCCGTTTGTGTTTAATAAAAAGATAAAAAGAATGAGTCGGTGACGCATCCTGGGATGTCGCATCTAAATGACCAAAGAGAAATAGGGGTTGTCGCGTGCTCGAGAGTCAGGGCGTGACGGATGGTCATATTTATTACACATCACTTTGTAAATCCATTCCATCGATTTTAGCCTTAGTAACTTTAACATTGTTCTTGATACAATTTCAATCAACTGACAGACTGTCCATCTTTTCATCCATTTGATTCCCTTTATGTTCTTCTTAATGAGCTTCCTCCAGCATTCATTTTTTTTTAACTTTTCATCCCATAAATGAATATCTTTTCCAATTAAATGCTTCATCTAATCAAGTTGGCTCATATAAAGCCACAAAAGTAGTTTAGATTTAGATGTTATAACTTATTACACAAATTGTGCTCAGGGGGTGACTTTCCATTGTCGGAGGGAAGATGACCAGCAGCTGGCAAAGTTTTGCACAAGAGGCACCTCATTTCTTCATGATCATACTCTCTCTAAAGGGAGGAGATTTTGTGTGCTCGAGCTCGTTAGAATTGATAATACTGAACTTAGTGTCTCCATTTTCAGAGGAAATGTCAAGAGTCAGGCGTAAACTTTGGTATGCCTGCAGAAAAATCTCTGCTTCGCAATGTTTTTGTTTAGTTAATCATATCGACAAAAGCAAAACTTTCTGCTACAAGAAATCGAATGGTGATGTATTTCCTGATTTTTTTTGGAGATTAGTGAACATCATTACACCTGGACATTGCTTCTATCCAAAATTCCAGGTACGTTATAAGTTGAAGTCATGCGAAGATTGGGATCGATAAAAGTAAAGGTCAAAGGCAATCCTTATGTATTGCCATTATAAGATCACTACAATCTGGACCTCAGTTCCTACCATGACATAGAAATCAATGGACGAACAATTGAAATGCGCTCGATAATGCAATGCAGATGACATGCCAACCTTTCCCTAAGGGATGTCCCAAATCACTTCTGAGAAAGAAGCAAAGCCCGCTCTTGGTCGACCAAGTCAAATTCATCATCTTCGATGAGGATAACTCACTACCCAATGGAACCGCAATTAGATCGAAGGAAAGGCCAATTATGGGAAGAAGGGGTGGGGCCTGAAGTAGCAAATTGGATGATTTCGAGTTTCGGCAGACGCTGCATGAAACAAGGCCGCTTAGCTTTTTACCATGGAGGTTGGAAGACCCTTTTGATTTAGGGCCTTTTTCCGTTGACAAAAAGCCCCCAAAATTCGAAGCGTTCGGCCACACTGCATTGTCAATTCCGTTGACCTTAGAACAAAGAATGAAAGTGGAAGGGAGGTTGGTTGTCCATGGGTTTCTACCTCCACAGCTGATGGCAACGCTGTATGAAGATCCAGCGATTGCTTGTGCACCATCATAATTCGTCGGACATATCTGATATCATGTTGACGCTCAGGCTCTGTTTTCATGCGCATCGGGCCACGGGTGTGATTGAGCAATTTCATTTTTATTAATTTCTAGACTCATCAGATTGCCAATTCTAATAGAAGACATGGTCTCTCTATTTTTTTCTTTTCTTTTTTAAACTAATCGAATGTGATAGAGACTATCAATGTTAGCAATCTCGAAGCGTTACACTGGGAGTTCAAAAAATTGGGTACACTATTGTAAAGGCATTTTGGCTTCAAATTGCCAGGTTGGGATTGAGGACTTCAAATGTTTATGCTAGAAAATACTAGCATAAATGTACATTATGTTTACATTTTTCTTTAGTGTTTGCTTGTGTTTATTCCATTTCTTATCGTATATTAGCTTGTAGAATATCTTCATCGTTATAGTGTGCCTTGTGAATTTATAAAGAGATACATTCAGAAAAATCCGCGCATTCCGGCTCTTAGGCATTCGAACAAATTGGGGTTGGGGCAGGTCGGGACCTATAAACGCAGCTTTTTGCAGCAAACATCTTCGGTGGTTGGCCCACGTTTGTGAGAAAAGCTTTGTCTGCATCAGATGTCTGCTTCGAGCTCATTGGTAGGGACAATGTTGTGTTCAAAGTCTCCATCTTCAGCAATGCTGGTAGCGGTAAGAACCTCATTTAGGTCGATTGAGATGAACATTGGAAAATTCACTTGAGGCTGTATATAGTATAGCAATTCGTGCCACCTTTATTCAGTTGTGTAATGAGTCAATTGAAAGTGCACTTACTTTTGGCTTTCTTCTTCTTTTTTTTAGAACTAGTTACAATCCTATCAGAATTCCCATTTTTCCTTTGTGCAGTTCAGACCAACACAGTCTAAATGTCAAGCAAGCCCTCCTGAGCATCTTTTTCAAGGTTCCGAATGCTCGTGTCATTGCCCTTGAGAAAAAGCTAGAGAATTCAAATTGGAGCGACCTTTTTTCCAAATGGTGATGTGTCCATGTTTTCTCGAGAACGTAATGGTGTTGAAGCCCCGATTTCCATTCATAACCGGCACATCTCCATTCTGAATGTCACATATTCTATATCTGCAACATAATGTCTAGACTTTTCCCAAGTTAATTTGCTTTCTATAGAATCCTCTGGATATGCTATCTCCTTTAAGTGTTCGTGGCTATATGTGTTAGACCAGGCATCTTAACTACTGAGTAATGAGACAAGGGAAAAACCATTAATTAGGAATGTGATGATTCCTTGTTTAAGTATAAATGCCTCCCAAAAATGAGTACTTGGTACTTTCCCTGGACGTAATGGGCTTTACAAATGGATTATCATAAAAACCGTCCGTCTAGAAAACATTCTCTACAAGCAGCTTCGATCGCTATCCTAGTGAGATCAATGGACGGTTACTCGAATGCGAATGTTGATCAAGTTCGCTTTTGGATAATCTTTGTGACATCCTCATTCCAACCCGGTTTTTCAAAATGGAATTGTTTCAGTAAACAATCGTTGGGCGAGATCATCTTGAGGATCAATAAATCATGAGGGCATTGGGAATGCCACTTTGGGGCAAAAACTCGGTTTTCATCGGTGAGACGTAAAAGTTCGAGGAAGTGAAAGCGAGCCACGAGCAAGAACCTAAATGGGCCCAAGCCCACGAAGCAAGGCCCAATTGGGTTGACGCCCTTAATGGGTGGTCCAAGACCCAAGCCCATGAGGTGGGCGACCCAAAAAGGGAAGTTCATAGGCTCTTCTAGCCTTTAGGACCATCATAGCATAATCTTGGCATTTAATACATGAAGGGACATGAATAGTGTATGAATAGTGCAAGATCTTGGTGAAAAGGCCGAAATGCCCTTTCATTAGACTAAGGACAAAAGGACCAATATGGAAATTGGCAAGGCAAGTGGCGGCACATGCATGGAGGGGGGTTGTTATGTGAAGAAGCTTAAAGCCTAGACTAGCCTATTCTAAACCTTACACACTCAAGTGCAATCCATTCATTAATTACCTTGGATTTTCTCTCTTCAAGATGTCACTTCCATATTAATTGAACCCTAGATTTGAGGGATTTGAAAGACTTGGAATGTAATGCATTGAATGGACTAGACCTCTCTCTCACTCTTTGTCACACCTCGATCCTCGAGCGCGCGCCCATTCCTCACTGGTTGATTAAATAACGACGTCCTAAAACACATCGCCGACCCATTCATTTTAATACGCATGCGGAAGCATATAAAATTCCTAGACAATAAAATAATGGGATAAGAAAGTATGGCCAATTTTTCAAACCAAAACAAACATTTTATAAACAACAAGGTTTATTTACAAGACCAGACTATTTACAAAAAGGTTGGCTCATTCCAAAAGGAACTGTCCTATGACCTACTAGTCAGACCCGTTCGTCGATTCTGATCTATCCACCTTTCCAAACTCCAGGGCTTCCAATCCTCCACCAACATCATCTAAGGACCTGAAAATGATTATACAATAACTAGTGAGACAACGTCTCAGCAAGTTTAACTCCCTAAGCCCCGATTAGGAAGCCAATACGCCCTAAGAGCTGTCTAAGCACAACACGGATCAGAGGGCTTACCTTAGCCGCAGTTCTTTCCCGCAAGTTAATACAATTTATACAATCCATATATTCACCAAATCACTTCCATCAATCACTTCACAAATTAATTTACCCAACCAGATCGAATCATCGATCAATCGACTCAGTCGATTACATGTCAACAAGACTATTCCCCGGTCATCTTAATCAATACTACTTATAAGTCCGATCATACCCAGGACTGCTTATTATAAGCCAATAATAAGTAGTATAGCTCACCAGAAGTTGCCTCAAATACTGAGATAATATATTATATATATGCTCGCCAGAAGCTGCCAGACATACTTTCATAGTATGCTGAAAATAATATATGCTCACTAGAAGTGTCACCATACTTTCATAGTATGCCAAAAATAATACATGCTCACTAGAAGCTGCCAGATCTACTGATCTGCTATTCTAAGGCCATTTTTCCATTTTTATCATACTCGATAAAATATTGTGTGTGGGTACACGGTTGGCCTTAGTCAAAATATAATAATTTCCTTTCTAGAAATCCCACCATTTTATATAGTCCACCAAAATATGTTTGACATTGTAAACCGACGCTCGGTTAATTTCCAATCAATTATCGAAATGGATTAATTTAGGAATAAAATCCTAAAAACACAATTAAATCAATTTAGCACCAATTTAGAGCTCAAATAAATAAACAGACTGCACCACAATAACCAGCATAAAATTCCGGTCGTCGGCTATCTCAGCCTAATTTCCGAAAAATAAATAATTATTTAAATAATTACGGAAATTATTGAATAAATGCAATAAATCCAATTTAGGCCCGTAATGCCTAATTGTAAGCCGAGACGAACCCGGAAAATTTCCAAGATTCGTTCAATAAATACTATAGACTATTCACTAGCTAATAGTACTAACAAATTGCCTAACATGCATTGATAATGCACTAAATTATTTACTCTAATCTAATCTATCCACCTAATTGCACTTAATTAAATCTAACCAACCCCTAAGCATAATTAGTTTACTAAGTAGGGATTAGTGAGCAAAACTCACTCGTTTAATACGAAGACCGGAACATCGTGACGGCGGCACAATGGCGGCACGATGGCAGCCAAAACTCAAGTTTGCGGCGGCGCCAATGGGCACTCAGACTGGGCCCAAAGGCCTTGCAAGCCCACAGCAAATGCTGGGCTTGGCTTCGAGCTTGGGCTTGGCTATGGGCTGGGCCTGCTTCGCGGGCTCAAGAACTCAATTGATGGGCTGCTTCTTGGCTGAAATTTGGGCTGAAATGAGCGGGCCTTTAATTTCGCTGGGCTTCAAAACCAGACTGAACCAAGGCTGAACATGGACTTCAAATGGCTGGGCTTGAAGATGACATTCACATGGGCTGTTGGCACGAACAAGCTGGGCCGTGGAATTTGCTGGAGGTGGGCCAAAGATGCGGACGAAGGAAGACGCAGCAAAAGGGGACGCTGGACTTCGAGCTTCGCTGGCAGCTGGAGGAGTCCACGTTTGGGGAAGCTCCGGTGGGTTGTTGACCTATGGCCGCAAAAGGTAGCTCGGTGGAGAAACACAAAGAAGGAAGCAGCTGCTAGCGCTCGACGATGGAGTGGAGATGGGAGCTGGGCCGAGTGTCAAAGCTGGTGGTGGGCTTCCTTTGATGACCGAAGAAGCTGGCTTCGGTGGAGCAATGGACGACATGGGCAGCTGCAGGAATTTTGCTGGTCTTCGGTGGCCGCTTGAAGCCACATACGTGAGTGGGGTTTTGAGGGCTCAATCGAATGTTACTCGTTGACTGAAGGGAACAAATTTTGGTGGAGATGGGTTGCTGGCAATTCAACAGAAGCTAAAGGAGAGACGATCGTGGGCGTGGGGTTTCGGATGGGAAAAAGGAGAGAACAAATGAAAGAAAAAGAAAACAGGGGCAGCTGGTCTTTTGCTGGAGGAGGAATCGCACGAAGAAGGTGGTGAGCAGCTGTCGTTGGAGTGCAAAAGAGAAAAGCCGAAGGAGGGGAGATTAGTCAAAGCCAAAATATCCTAAGATTCATTAATGCTTGGTCCCCTCGATCTTTATACATATCACCTTTGGTCCCCATTTCTTTCTTAAAAGATAATCCACAATTTAATCCAAATTGAAGCCAAAATTTTCAGCCCCATGCTTAATTTCGAAATTCACTCAAATATCCTTCAATTTCTTCACCAATTCTCCAAAATTGAAGTCCAATGTTGATGTAGAAAAATCCCATATAATTTTCTGTAAGTCCCCAACACCCAAAGGCTCGGCTTGAAAGTCCAAATTTCCTTTAATTTGGCTTATCCGAATTTCCATTATTTTTCCGCGACGTCCGAATCGATTTTCCGTAAAAATCTCGGAATTTCTGAAAATTCTTTGGAGGATGAGTTGACGTTCCTAAAATAAGTCGTGACATAACAGAACTTTCAAATTCTAAAATCGGGTTTAATTTCGCGGTTAATTTCAATTAGACGCGGTTTTAGCGTAACCTAGCCTACCGAGTAGCTTTTAGGAATTTTTGGTGCAATTGACCCGTGGTCGATTTTCTTTGAGCCACACGTACCTCTTCGACACATTAGCGACTCTTGGTGGTCGGGAAAATCTTGAGATTTCAAATACGGACACAAAGTACCAAAATGATAGAAAAATCAGTCTAATGCCGGTCGACGAGAATTTTTCCAATTTAGTGGAGTCACCAACGTTTAGCCACACATCTCAGTCAAACCGGCCTATCTCTAATCTCTAATCGATTTTTAACTGTGCCGTAATGGCCTCTAAAGATGAGCACGGTCGAGTAGCCGATTCCTGGTCGAATTCTCAAGTCTATTGCATTAAAATTCCTTAATGGCTTCCCCAGATAGTCTAGTTATCTTGTGAGTGGTCATCTCAGAGAAAAGCACTATAGAGGCGTCGATGAAAAGCCCAACTTATCCAATTGAAATCAGAACCTAAAATTCAGGATATCACACTCTCTCTTATCTCCCTCCCTCATTATTGGCACCCCCCTTACTCTCACTTTCTCTCATTTTTCTCACTTGAAACTACTCAAACTCACTTTTTGCTCTCCCTCTTGGTGTGATTGAAACCCCATAGACATCCGCATCTTCATTCAAGCTTGTTCTTCCATTTTTCCCCTTGTTTTTCCCTTGCCAGCAACCGTCCGTTGAACCCCTAACAGTGGACCACCTCTCGCGCCACCGCACCCCCGCTCAAAGCTGACTGACCAGCCTTCCTCAAGAGCTGTTCGGTGTTTGCAACCCTCACTAGCACTCCTCCCTCATTTCTTCTTCATTTTGGTCCCGTGCGAAGCCTGGAGGCCATACCAACGTTGTACCGCCACCGTGCCACCGCCGGAGCATCACCCAGCTCACTTGTGCACTGTACACATGCGACCAGTTACTGTCTAGCTTTGTCGCACCACCCCTGTTGCTTTACGAAGCTTGGATTAGTTTGTTAGTGGCTTTCTAGCCTTTGATTAGGGTTATCGTTGCATTTACGAAGTAGTTTATGACTTGTTTGTGGTTAAATGATGATTTGTTAGTGTGATAAGTGGATGTTGTGAGATATGTGATTATTAGGCTTAGATAGGTTAGCGAACGTTTACCGATAGGTTATCGGGTTTCAAAGCGATAGATTATTAGACTATTGGCGATAGGTTATCAGACTTCGGTGATAATTTATCGGATCATGGGTGATAAGCTATCGAGCCTAGAACGATAAGTTATCATGTTAGGTGATAGGTTATTGGGTTTTGAATGATAATTTATCGGATTGTTAATGATAAGTTAGTGGGTTTTGATGATAGGTTATCACATTAAGGGCGATAAGCTATCGGGTTATGATAAGTGAAATTGATATGTCATTTTATTATGCCATAATGTGATAAAATACTATTATGTGATGTAGGCTTATATGGGGTACGGATTATATATTAAATAGGTTATGCGATATAAGTGCTAAAAGGGTTATATGCGTTATGTGTCGTACGTATTTGATGTATGTATGTGATATGTACGTCATATTAATTGAAGGATGGACAATGTGATGGGGTATGATGGCACATGGTAAATTATTTGGACATATTACTGGTTATGATGGCATGTGATAAATGGTTTTGAAATATTATGATGACTTTATTTTATTGAGTGATCCACGTGCCATGGGTTCATGAATTAAATGGTGCATTTATATAATGTAATACGATGCACGTGTGTAATATGATGGCATGTGACAAATGATGTTGCATATCGCATGAGTATCACGTGGATTAATGAGAAATATATTAAAAGAATTGTATGATGATGTGTCCGTATGATCACCTTAGACCCTGATGCGTTTTACGCAGAGTGTGAACCCATCCTAATGCGTTTTACATGGGACGATACCAGATTAAGTTTGGATGCCCCCAAGTCAAAGGGATGCCGTTTGCGAATGGATTTTGGAACAAAACTCCTTACAAGAATGACCATGTTGATGTGTTTTACGTGGGACAATACCGTGCTCGATGTGGTGAAACGATGCTCGGTTACACCGGATGACTGCGAACCTTTAGGTTGATCTTAGGTTCTAAGTGGTCGTAACAATCTAGACATATTTGTATGGAAAGTACATGAGATTCGTAGTGTTCAGGTTTGGATTATTGCATGGCACATGCGCGTGATTTAACTATATCGCACATTCGTATGTCTGGCTCAGGAGCATGGAGAATATGATGGAAATTACCTGTGTTATATTGATGGCCTTAACTAATGGATTCGTTTTTATGTGAATAGTTAGGGTAAAGCGAGAGGAGCTTTTCTATGTTTTTCCATCGATAGATTATTGCATGTTTAAGGCACTTCCGAGATGAAGGACTTCCCTACGTGAGGTCTAGAAAGTTCACTCATTAAGTTTATCTCATATTTGTTTGTTGAATATTTACAGGCCCTAGGAATGGCTGAGCCATTCTGTCAAATTCGGTTTGACCTCCCCATTGAGTATAGTCAAGAGGTGACAGAGTATCCTGTACCGAGAGGGGTTGACGCGCATTACACACGTTACGTCATGACTATCCGGGTCAATGAAGGTCTACTTAATCTCGTGCCACACCAATTCGTGGCTTGGTATTTTTGGGTGGGCAACTAGAGCCATGGTTCCATCCGCGGCTTCGATAGTTCGCCAGGTGTTGAAGGCTCTGGGGGAGGCATCAGCTGGGATGCCGAGGATGTAGACATTCCCGATGGGGAAGTGTCCGACCCCGAGCTTGACCCCGAGTTGATCGCCAAGCCGGAGCCATGGATCCCGGAGGCCATTGAAGCTTAGGTAGTAGTGGGGTTGATGATACTTTTTGAATTATCCTTGTAGTATTAGAAGTGTTAGGTGTACCCCGAGCCCTTTTTGGTAGAAGGTTGTGGCAGCGCAGTTAGGCGTATTGGATGTGATGAAGCTAGTTGTTAAACTTATGATTTTGATGTGTATGAAATATTGACTTATGATATATATATATGATTATGTTTTTAATTATCCATGTCTGTTGAATGGTTAGAGATTTGTTTACGCTTTCACTTGTGCAAATTATTGTTATTGTGAATTGGGTCGGCAACGTCTCCTAGGACGTCGCAAGCAAATGACCAAAAGGGAAAGTAGTGTCGAGCGAGAGATGTTGAGCGGCCGTATGTGGATCGGGGCGTGACAATCTTTGTCCGGCAGATATTAGAATCGATAGGCAAGAAAGAGCAATTCTCTACTAACATGAACTAATGATTTGCGCTATATAGCACTTTCCCTTAGCTCCTAAGCACTTCGATCCTTGGACCATGTTCTCCTTCTCATCCTTGACTGCTGGCTCTTCAGGCTCTCTATCCTCTGTTTTATCTTAGATGCACTTCAAATATAGTTGCACAGGTATCATTAAATGAAAATGAGTTGTGTTGCTGCATTTGAGGATCCACATGCAAAGCGTAGCTACTGAGGTTGTCCACAGTTTGGTTTTGGCTTCCAACAGATTACATCACATGTATCTTCAGTGCCTTTTTTTTTTTTTATTTGCAAATCAAGAAATTAACACGGCAAGCCAGATGGTAAGGCCAGTTATATATATTAAGATTCGGCACACAATTATAAAAAAATAGAGAGTAAAAGTGAGAAAGAGAATTTGAGACATTAGACTTTGTTCTAGTTCACCTTTAAATTTGGAGTACATCCAGCAAATGATTTCAACATAATTAGCACATTGCACCTCTTTATTACATTTCTCAATTTTAAGAGAAATAGATTATATATATATATTCAGTAACTATTCAATGAGACCCCGTGCTATTGTGTCGATGGACAGTAGAGCCACACTCTGACAATAAAGTTAAAATCCTAGACCACTTATTGGAAGAAATTCGGCATTTTACTTCATTTTGTCAAATTAGATTGTAAGAGGTAGATCAAACCGAGAAACTATATTGACAATGGCTTCCCGAATTGGTTGTTTAACGGGTATGTTCTGCATTCCTTAGAAATATATTTCGCTTATTCAAAAATTGTTACGACCATGGAAAGGAATGCTCGTTTTCTTCTAAAATTAGTCAATCATAAGAGTCCCAGAATCAAAATCACTTTCTATATTGGCACTACCGAGAAAAAAAAATTGTTAATGGCCTAAAAATTATTATCATTTTGGGGAGGGACTCAAGATCGACCATTCTTTTCAAGCCACGTTTCCTGAATTTAATAAAGAAAAAGAAAAACGAACTGACAAGAGTCGTGAAAATGGAGAGGAATTTTGTATTCTGTATTTCTCTACTCTTCAATGTACAGGTATATGACTATATTTGTAGTATAATAAATGAATCAGAAAATATTTACGCAATATTAATTTTCCTAAAGTAAATCATATCTATGATTATCTATGATTTGCTGAATCAATCTTCAGAGTAAATCAGATTCTTTCTCCAACATGAACTTGAACATGGATCTTAGAGACGCGTGCCCTGTCCGTTGAAACTACAGTTAGAAAATAGCACGCGTGGCGGCTGACGCGTCACTTATATGTATTCAGCAGGCTGACCAGGCAAAAGAAAAACACGTCTTCTGCATCCTAAACGCAAGCAGACATTATTAAATAGAAAAAATAGAGGACTTTTCAAAAGAGTACCAGAGGGCAAGAGCGGGGGAGCGAAACCAAGAGAGTCGAATTTGAAGATTGACAGATGTGGGAAGACACTTTGACCGATTGGAGTTTCGATTTGGGGCTTCTTCTTTTTCCCGTTGACAATGCCCTGAACTTGAAACGGCTCGGGCTCTGCATTGTTAATTTGTGGGTCGCGTTGTTTCCACTGACCGAGTTACAAATAGATTCTCCATTTTTTCTTGGAACATAGTAATTTTTTTTTACCAATTTCTCTCCTGAAGGCGACGCCTGAAAGTGTGAGTGAGGTTGGTTTTCAATGAATTTTTAGTTTTTTTCCTCCACATCTGATGGCAACGAC
Organism: Eucalyptus microcorys; assembly: GCA_014182515.1. NCBI lineage: Eukaryota > Viridiplantae > Streptophyta > Magnoliopsida > Myrtales > Myrtaceae > Eucalyptus > Eucalyptus microcorys. The sequence goes on along the minus strand of CM024568.1, from coordinate 9,145,959 downwards.
TCAAAATGTCAGATTGTGGGGGATGCTTCGATTAACAAAATTCAGATTCGCAAGCAACCGAGAGGCTTTGCAATTGTGATATTAAGACCTAACGATTGCTCGTACACTATCATGATGAACCGAAAAATCTAATATAATGTTGATGCTTATGTTCTGTTTCATGGACGTAGGATCCTGTTTGTTGTCAATGCATATTGTGAATCCTGCTATGAGATTTAGCAATTGCTGTTGATGCTTGGTTGTGGGCTTTGCGGAATGAAATTTTCAAATGGTTTGATCTCTGAAATCTCTATTCACAACAATGAAGTTATATAGATGTTGATGGCATGAAAGGAGAAGTTGAAGCAGAAGATTCGACTGATAGAGGGTAGAGAGAATGTGAATTTCTAATCAATAACGATTCCTGAAGAGAAGATCAGTAAGTGCATGTTTGTCAATATCAAAAACAGAGAGGAGTCTTGCGTGGCTCGACGTAGTGTTGTTGGATAGAATAGAAGTTCTTTGTAGTTGAAAACAATGGTAGCTTCTTCCTTTGTTTTGATGTCAGGCTTTTAGTAATGAAAATTCGATGCTTTTACTAACAAAACTCGATGCTTATTACTGTCTTATTTCGTCAACCATTCCTCAACATCACATATGAAACTACACACAGTGTACCTCAAGGAATGTGAAAAAATTGGAATTTTCACCAGCTGCTAACTCGCCATGTGTACAGCACGTTGGCTCAAAAAATAGGTACAGTCTGCCTCAAAAAGCAGAGATTATCTTATGCCATGTAACACTACTTTTCCATGTATATTGCCTCAAAAAGCATCCAAAGTATCGCATACTTTGCACATCTTTAGATACCCTGTTTAAATTGAGATGCAGATTCAAATATCATTCCTATTTAAAAAATAAGGTTCTCATGGCCACACCTTAGATTATACAAGGAGAGCCTTTCTCAATTTTAACCCTCGTCAGCCTCACTATTTCTGGGAGTAACGGGTTCATCATCTCAGTTGTCATAGCTGTTATCTCCTCCTGTGGCATTAATAGGAAAAAGCAACGAAATCAAGCTCCATCTTTTTTATTATTTCCCTAAGATTCTTTCTATTTGGCCTAGCTACCTTATATTCCTCCTTATATAAAGAGTATTTCCTCTTGAGACGCAAGATTACTGCTTTCCCTGGTCTTCTACTCTATCCCCTTGTAAACAAATTTGCGATTGCATGTTTGGTTAGATCACACTAATGGTTAAGATTATGATGTAATGGCTGTTATGGTTATAACGTAACTGAGCTGTAAAATCTATTGCGCTGTTTGAAAGAGAGAGATAGGAGCAATGTAGATTGGTGATGCGTGACGTTGGCATGATGTGACAGTAACCGGAGGGAGTGAGCGGCGATGGTGGTGTGAAGGTTAGACAAGCACAACGCACACAAAGAGGAGGCCGCGCATTTGCTGCGCCCATCAATTGGATTTAAGGGTCTAAGTTACTGCAATTCTGCCGGTAAGTACCTCATATTCATGTTGATTGAGACGAAAACCAAAAGTGTCGCTTTAGGCTGCTTGCAGGGCTTAATTCGTCAAATTATCTCTAACCCACCTACTTTAAATAGTAAGTCAATCGATGAAACATTCATGCTGGCGTCTTTACAATGATAAATTTTCTACTTTTCGAGTATAAAGCCAAGATCAAACAATCTAGATGCCGTCCTGCACGTTAGCCAGTAAATTTGAATTGGAGAACCCATTTTTCGAGGTGGCGATGTGGTGAACTTATATTTGGAGAAGTATCGTAAGATCTTGGCCGTTAATTCACCACTGGACTATCTCAAATTCAACTATGAAGAAAGACTGAGTTAGCCTTCTGTATTTGTTAAGTTTTAATTTATTATCAGTACATAACCAAGTTGACAGTTATCCACGTCTAAATTGGCAGCTACTAAGCCAGAAGCCTTCATCTTGTGTGCTTCTCTCATAAGCACGTGCACGTGTAAATGATCCTGGTCTTCATCATACATGGCAGAGTGTTCCTCATGGATTCATCAACTAAGACATTATGGAAGACAAGACTCTCAGGTATCTGCACAGATCGTGGCCGGTGGAGTTCAGGTGCTATCGACATGTCCCCATGGAGATTTTTTCTGCCGGAAGGGATTTTTTCTGCCGGCTGGTATCTATCTTCAAGAGAAACACGCTGTGAGTTGGAGACATCTGCATGTTTGAGCTCATTTGTCGTGGTTTTTCCATGTTCAAAGCCTCCATTTGCAGTGTTCAGTTCCAGAACTCATTTACGCCGACAGAGATGCACACCGAAAGTTTGTGCCTTTTGATGTATCAAATGAGAAGCGCAACACGTTTATGACATTCCTTCTCCGGGGAGTATCTCTCATGTTTGACGCTTCTTAAGGTTTCGCATGCATCATGGCTCCACTTCAACCTGCTCTTCAGGAAATAATTTGACGTAGTTTGGTTGTGGAAGAGGAACGATCCTGCTCGTCTCATCTATAGTCTGAGGAACATACGTAGACTTCAAATAATGCCATCCCATCCTTGGAGGAAGTCTTCCAACCACACCTTTGATTGGTGAGTTACAAATATGAAAATCATTCACATGTCAATTTACTTGAAATAAATGTGCAAGATATTTATATTTATAACTTATCAATTTAAAAACCGGCTAGAGGAAGTTTCCACCAACTAGAGACGGAGGATGTCTTGTAAACGGACTCTACCCTACACAAGTGCATGAAACGGTTACCGTAGAGAATCCCCAGTTCATGGGAATCGGATGACGGAGGCTAAATTTTGATTAAAAAAGATGACTTCATGGGCCCTCTTTAATATGTATCGACGTTTGGACTCCTTTCGTTTGTAGTACAGAATTTGTGCCTTTCTAGGATTTCATTAGACCTTATAAAAATAATAGTACACAATAAGTCAGAACATAAATATTATAAAGCTTTATCATATCGTCTGTAAGAATCTTCTTTAATAAGATTGCCTCTAGAACAGAGGCAAATTGCACAAACTACCTTTCTTCTCCTTCTTCTTCTCCTTCTTGAGTGACTCCTGGGACACTACTTTTATGGCTTGTGGTCGCCGTTGCCGGAGGGAAGGTGGAGGTGTCGAGGCAGAGATGGTGACTGGTCCCCATCTTGAGTGTCCTCACTTCTTCAGGATCATTCTCTCCGACACCCTTGAATCCGGCAAGCTCGTAAGTTCCAAATTTTCGCAGTCTGCTTCTTGGGATTCAGCTCTCAAGTGTCGGCAGAGTTTCTCTCATGATTTATCTCAATCTGGAAAACTTTCTATGCGTTTGGCTTTGAATAAACCTTTTGATTCCAGATCAAAGCTATCAACATATCGATTCAGACATACATGATCACCACATCACCGAACCCACAGCGAATGAACAAGAAAGTTTGTGACGGTGAGAGGAATCAACTTTTGAACATATACTCGTAAAAATTATCGAGCACAACATCCAATCCATGTCACGTTTAGATTGTGCTCTAAATGTGATTGAGAATAACGCAGGAGGTCATGACCATAAAATCAACTCTGTGACGTATTCGGAAGCTCAAAAATATTCATAACAAAGACTAACTTCAATTGTTCAGATTATCATAAGCTGAAGCAGATACTCAAAAGCTAACGCTGATTAGTGAATACCGAGATTGGATGGAACTCACATATGATCAGCTGAAGGAATATTTTTTCCGTCCTCTCATGCGCCTGCTTGCCATTCTAGAAGGCTCTCGGATGAGCTGCCGTCTCACGTCATTGCTTGTCCATCGCTCACGGGCACAGCCTTTTTTCGGTCACGGCCAAGACGCGATGCATCTTCTCTTCCTAGCGTCACAGGGGGGCGGGCATGCCAGAGAAGAAAGGAAGACAAAGGCTGGGCCCAGGATTCTCTCTCCTTTTGGGCTCAAATCGTGGGCTCAAAGAAATGATAAAAATTGGGCCGAAAGAGAAGTTTAGTGGGGCCGAAAACTCATTGAAGGGGTGGGCCGGACACACCAGCCCATTCGACTCGGTTTTTTAATTACTTATTTATTTATCTATGTATATTTTTTTCATTTTCGTTATCATTTTTTTTCATTTTTTTTCTTTTTGTGTACATAAATTTTTATATTTTTGTAAAATAAACGGATACCTATAACATCGACAAAAATTTGGGTGTCAACAGGCCCTTAACTTCACTCACATCTGTTTGTCAAGGCATAAGCAAGCATCTACATGCCCCATCCAAATGATTCTCTCATGATTGAATTTAATAGAGATTACTTTAAGTTATTGGCACCTTAATTTTAATACACCCGTCAAAATAAATGATGAAAAGGAAAGGGGATTTTTAAATCGGCTTGGTCCACTACACCTTCAACCCACGTCCAAATTCACTATTTTTCTCTTTGGGAGAATGGTTCAAACGCTCAAGGGGAGCATTCTTTTTGGGGTGAGAAATGATCTTTGTTGGAGAAGAGGATCCTTAGGCATTGAGGATTTCTCTAGGCTTTGAGGTCGCATTTGTCGTGATCGAAGGTAATAGCCAATAGCATGGGTGATTGTCATGTATAAAGGTTCGATATTTTGGTGATCTCTGAATGATTGATCTCTGAATGATAAGCCTTGACTGTTGATGCGTTGGTATGGTGAGGTTTTATTTTGTTTTTGTGTATTTCTCGTGTGGTGGTGAGGAAGGCAATAGGAAGAAGACGATGGGAGAAATAAAAGTATTATTAGTTAGAAAATGGAAAATGAAGAAAAGAAATAATAAGATGAGCTTAATTAGGTTTAATAAACTTCGGGCTTGAATGGGTTTAATGAGCTTGGGCTTAGCTTGGTTTAATAAATTTGTTCGGTTCTAGAAAATTTGGGTTTGCTTTGTCTAGGTGAATATGGGCTGAGTTTGATCTACATGAGTTTGGGCTTAACTCGATTTTGACAGATTGGGCTTCCTTTACATTTGATTATGAAAAGGCTGAGATAAGAGCCTGTGCTTGTCTTGGGCGAAGCCCGTAAGACCGGAGTTGGGCCATGTTTGGATCCGGCCCAGCCCATTTTGGATCCGGCCCAAGTGAGCCAATAAACATCGAATTTTTGGGGAAGTAAACACATTGTTCCAAATTCGGACTTTCTTTTTATCATCCAATCTTTTCCAAGGTCATTCAAATGAGACCTCGAAATGTCCACTAGTTTATGTCATGAATATATATATTGAAATAGTCACATTCACATATACATTACAATGCTGATTTTTTTTTTTTTTATTTTTGATGTACCATAAAGTATGTTTTTAGATATTAATAAGTAATCCTAAAGCCTCCAGTGGCACAATCAATACATATAATGATTCTTTTTGTCAAGAAGCAATCAGGTATATTAGTAATCATGTTATTGGCCCATTATCTAATGATGATCTGCTCTTAAGATTAGATAGCTTTTGGGGCATGTCCCGTTAAGATAAGATTGGGGATAAGCACCACTAAAATAGACCAACCAAGCATGGAGTTAATTAACAATATGATTTCTGTGACCTTTAATTAATTAATAACTATGATTTATGTGATCATTAATATGGGGGTGGAATTAGTATGGGCCATAACAAGTGATATTTATATGGTTTCATTGTCGAAAGGGTGGTGGGAATTCACGAAGCATTACTCATTGGTCACCTCATAATTTTCATAATACGAAGGGAACTCTACTTTTCATGTCATAATATCCAATAAGAGTGCTTTAGAGATATATTAGTCGCCAATCAGCCGCAAACTGTCAAACCTCGGGAGCTAATTTCTCTTAGCAAATGCAGAAGATGTTGTGGAAGCAGAAGATCTGGAGTAAAACGCTTCGTGAATTCCCATCCTCATCCTTACCCTTGGCAGAGAGAAGACGAAAATGTCGCCGAGCTAATTTCTCTTAGCAAACCTCGGGAGCTAATTTCTCTCACCCTCATCCTCATCCTCATCCTCGCCCTTGCCGTAGAGACGACAAAGTTGTTGCCGAGTGGGAGACTCCTCTACGTAGTAGCCCTCCCTTCTTCATGCTCTCCGACACGCTAATTTGCCAGTTCAGTAGCTTTAATCAAATCAAGAGGCTCATGTAAGTCATCCATCTTCGTAAACCAGCAATCGAGAGCAAATTTTTTGAGAAGTGACTGTCCATTAGTAGCTATTTTTTCAGTTAAGTCACTCTGAAATTGCCACTCCTTATAAGCTGATGGACCAATGACTCTTCTGTCCAATTCCTTCTTCATGCGTTCGTCCCAGGAATTTCAAGCAAATGCATTCTTCCCAGAAACTAACATTTGCTCATTTCATTGGCAAAACGCGAAATCGCCGCATTCCAAGAGAAATCATCCTGCACGGCATGTAACTAATGGATCCAGAGACTTACCCGCCTCTCCCATCCTCATGTATCCTTCGATCATCATTTTCCCAGCGAAGCTATTCTCAGTGAGGCATATCGTCAAACAGTCGCCGTGCATTACCCATTTGACCGAACATGGCGTAAAGCCGAAGGAAGAAGAAGGTTTTGCGAGCGTGACGGCACAGTTCGAGAGATTAATTACCCCCTCTTGAACAAGCGCACAGGAACAAAGCATAAGGAGTCCGTCGTAACAGACCGCAAAGCAGGACAGACCATGGCAACTAGCCGAATGTCTAAATCTCGACGATGAGGGGTAGTGACAGAGGTGAAATCTAGAGATGGAGCAGCGAATGCCGAACTGAAGACTTGTCGGATCTCTCTCTCTTTCTCTCTCTCTCTGGCGTTTCGTCGAACGTGCGATTACCACAATGAGGATGTAAGAATAGAGCAACCGCGGGATAGAGGTAGGACCTTTGTGATCGGAGAAGAGATTCAAACTTCTCAATCAAAACAAATGGTGATGAGGATGCATCAATGGAGAAAACCTAGCAACGGAGCGTCGGCGCGATGATGAGATCCTCACAACGCTAGGCACCAAGTCACAACCGACGACCGGAGGACGAAACGAGATTTCTCCTAATCCCGACACGTCGCCTTTGCAAACCTTATTGAACCGCCGCCCGATCTCGTCGATGCCAGTGGGAACTTCCTTGCTCCGTCGATTGCTTGAATCCGCTGAACTGTAATAAAAGAAGATCAACGAAGGACTTCGAGGATTTCGCGATGATGGCGCTCGGCAACGAAGGAAATGCAGCAATGGAATGCTCGACGAAGACACTCAGATGCGACACGAAATGGACCGAAGTCGCAACCGCGGGGCTGAAGGCGCGATGTAGAGAGCTCCACCACGGGAGAGACACCGGTGATCACCGTCCGATGGTCGGAAGAAGGGACGCCGAGGCGGCGGAGATCCCCTCCGGCGAAACTCCGGTGGGCGAAAACGGGCTAACTACTAGGCTTATATCTGGGGCTGCGTTTGATGGGCTTAAAACAAGGAAATTGAGTCTGCTAATTGTCTAGCGGGCTGAATACACGAACTTGGGCTGATGTAATGGATGCGAATTGGTCTCTTTCTCCTCTTCTTTTTCTTTTTGTCAATTTATTTAATATCTATTTTTCTTGAACTTTCCTGCTTTCTATTTTAATTCTTCATTTTTTATTCTTTTAAACCAATGCTTAATTTGTTGATTAAAATTCAGGTTCCAATATTTTCAAGAGTTTCTTTGAATGTATTCCCACACTGTTAGAATTTAGAAATTAACTATTTGATCAATAAAGCATTTCGAGGATTGCCCTAAAATATAGAGGAGAAATTTCCTAGGGCTCCACACCATGCCACCAAGTCATTGAATTGGTGTTTCTTTACAACTCAGTATCTATATGATAGACTTAGGTTTGAAATAGTCTCTATAAACATAATCATTATTCTAACTTAATGAAGTAAACTAGCCTCCACTTCTAACTTGATGCCTCCTTCAATAAAAAAAATCATGCATCCACGTTAATAGGAAAGCAACAGAATGACTATATAACTAGGCATGTTGGCCGACTCTTTTATTTTCTAAATCTCGATAGTCTAAAAGTCGCCATTCTTATCTTGATCGAGGCAATCGACAGCAGTGGTCCTCTTTTATTTCTATATTGGACAATTTGGACTTGTAGCAGTGTGCTACCAAGTTTTCCCCTTCCCAAAGAATTGACCGCTACTTAGTTAAGTCCTTAACTAAGGTTAGGTTACTAAGCTCCATGGTCCACACCTAAGGCACTCGTTGGTACTTTTATTTGATTATTGTTCAGTCTATAGCATTTTGATTTTTCTCACTATATTCCTTAATACACAAAGTGAGTGCTCTTTTTCTAATATTAATTAAAAAATATAAATTGAAAATATAAATAAAATTATTGAAATTTAATCAATTTATGGAGCTTGTAGGTTGTAACGCTTGCTTTAGCATTCATCCTCCTTGATGATCCAAAACAAAAACGTGGACTAACATATGCCAAGTTCCCTCTAGGGGCCCTGCCTTTTTTTTTTTTTTTTTGGGGGGGTGGGTTTACAAACATGAACTTGATCAAGTCCATATTTCTGACACACTAATTAAAGGCTTGATAAGGATGGAAAAATATTATTGGGACTTAAATAAACTCTCATATGCTAAGTAAGCCATCGGATATTGTCTCAATTGGAGATGTAAATATTGAATCATTCTAAAGCATGAGAAGACAATGTGATCTTATCACTCGCCGTGTCAGATAATTTTGTCCCTATCTCCTTTTTCTCCTTAACTTGTCACAAATGAAAGAATGATCTAATGGCTACCTACGTTTATATTGCTTACATTATGTTTGTGTGTGTCTACACTGCACTATCATTAAGATATAGCAAATACATGATTGGCTCTATTTAAGGATATTGCAATGGGCTTCCCATACACATCAATCATATGCAAATAAATCATCAAAAGAAGCAAAACCATAGCATTTAACTAGGGTTTATCTTTACTTAAGAAATTCTGTTGAATGCGACGTACACTTGTTCTTTATGATAAAATAATCATTTTTTTGTTAAAATAAAATAATCATGTTCACTTAACATTATATCTTGCAATTATTGAACATCAATAATATGACAATTTTTTTGTTAATTATCATTTTCTCAAAGAATGATAAATGATGGAAAATATACTTATCTTTGCAAAAAAATATTATGCTAACTGAACCTTAGGATTGTTCGACCAAAAAAGAGAATCTTAGGATTGACGCAATTGGTTGAGGAATTAAGGAATTCAACTTAAGAACTAGAGATTGCCTATTAGGACCACACACACTGTGTGCAAACTACTCTGAATTTGAGTCTCCTACATAGATCAAAGGCTTGAACTATTCATTGGACTTGTAGGATATTTCATAGGCTTCTAAGTAGACAGCTATCCAAGCCTATGCCCCTAGATTACACAAAAAAGAAAAAGAAAAAAAGATGCTTACTTTAGGAGAATCCTAATTTTCTATCATAATTATTTTAGTATGCACTTATTCCTCATAATCTAGGTAGTTATTAAACAACAAATCCTTATCGACTTAATAACAAAGAGAATGTCACCCTTGACTTTAATTACTATAACATCTTTTTCGTTGGAAATTAGTCATAATCTTTTCAAATGATCATAATAAATATACAGACTTAGGACTAATTTGACATTCTAGTTGAACAATTATGGTTGGCAAATAAACAACTTCAATTTTTCCTTCTGAGCTAAGTTTGTTTTTCCCCTCAAAGGGATGATTTGAGGCATTATCTATCAATAAATCTGTGAAAATTGAAAGATAATACATGAAAAGTCAACACGTATTTTCATCTAATTGTCAATATTAATTAGATATGATGGTCGAATTTAGCCCAAGCCCAATATGTCAATCAATAGAAAAATGTTCAAAAAATTGGATCAATAACATCCGACCAAAAAAAAAGAGAGCAATAACATGGCCAGTGAATCAATATTTGTCCATTGGTGGTGGAGAAAAGGAGGGAGACTTAAATAATGTTAAATTATGATTACATGAAAATCAAATTATGACTTGCTAAAACATTAAGTTATCATGAAAGCCAAAATTAAAAAAAAAAAAAAAAACTGACGGACAAAATACGACTGCTCTTCATATCAAAAAAGACGAATTAGCTAGATTTCCTGCCTAAATCATTATTTTACCAATCGACACGCCATTATTAAACCAATTTTTATCATGTATCAAAATAACAAAGAAAAGAGTTTTTGTCGGTGAAGCAGCACAACCAAATGAGGGAGACATAATTGTAAACCTAAAACTCAAGTCACTCTATAGTCAGCCTAAAGTGACGCTTTAAGTAATCACTTCAAACAGTATAAATCAAATCCTGACCGCCACCATTCAAAATGGTGACTTTGAACACAATATCATCGCGTTCAATTAGCTCGAGCATGCAAATATTTGTGCGCATGGATGAGTTTCTCTCTTGAACGAGTGCCAACCAGGGATAGAGACATAACCCGTCTAACTCATCTATAGCTCCTAACGAGCTTCACTGGCCATTATCTGTAACAAGCTTCATTGGCTATAATATGTCGAAATACTTAAGATTTGCTCTTTGCTTTTCTTGAACATGTTGCTTGATGAATCCACTCGGATTAGTCTGCACATGTTTATGTTTGAACAACCAAGATATGAAATTGCTTAAGTGGAATAATAAATCCAAGGATAAATTGGAGAGCCAGGAGCAAGATGGTATTGATTTGAGGTTGAGGAAATCCAAGGATAAGTTAATCCATTTGAAGGTGCTTGAGGGTGAAGGAAATTGCTAGCTAACATCCTTTTCTAATACTTGTTGTTAATGTGTATTACTCTAGTAATCTATCGAATTATATTATGAACACCATATGGATAATTAAAATTATTCACCAAGTGAACATCAACAGCTATGTGATCATGGCATTCTAGGTGCTAGCAGTCATAATCGAACTTTAGGTGTACTGGAGATGCTGCAGCCCCATTTCAAGCAGGTGGTCCAGGAGTAGCTTTTAATAAAGGCCCTCTCAAACAGAAAAAGAAAAAAGAAAGAAAACTTTTTATGTGAAGCTTGCGGCAGCATATCTTTCAAATCGTTATGTCACGTGAGTATACCTTGATTGGATTACTTGTCATAATTGTTACATTAAATAGTTAAAGGTGTCGTGTCTAGGAAAATGAAAAAAAATAAAATAAATTGAAGAATCTTCGTAAAGGTTAGAAAACAAGAGATTGGTTATTTGCTGGTTTTGTCTCGTTTTGTTTTTGTCAATGTTGGATTGGAATAAGACAACCTAGGAGCCTTAATTTCAATGGAAAGCCGTTCTTCTTGGCACATTTGCTGGATGTTACCGCGAGTTTTGGTCGTGATTTTGATTTCCGTTTTTTATTCAGATAGGCCATGTCTAGGAATGGGTCCTTCTCTTCTCTAGGTTTGTCATCTTTTCGGCACTATGGATGAGAATGACTCATTTAAATAGCAAGGTTAGGTAATGGCATCTCATTATTGTAATGAGTAGTGCTTTGTCAATACGAAGATATAAAGGTCCAAGTTAAGCCCAAGACTAACATGTCGATAAGTAGAATTTATTCCAAAATTGCTGTTGAATATTCAAATCAATGACACAGCCTATACGTTTTAGAATTACTCAATCCAGACACCATTTTGAAAATAAGGCATCAATCTTTTTCTTGTTCAACTAGCTTAATTATAGTATTTTTTATATACTTTTCATGGACTTCTAGATAGATGGATGTCCATGTTTGTGCCCCCAGGTTACAAAAAAAACGCTAACTTTATATAGTAAATTTTTCTATATGCACTTCTTCCTCATAAACTAGGCAATTATTATGCAAAATGTGACATCTCAGATTTTCAACCATGTTTTCTATTAAATTAATCGGGCATTTCATTGACGCGTCTATAGGGCTGTTCTTAGAGTTGATCACTGTTGAGATAACTAGACTATCCAGGGAAGCCATTAAGAAATTTTAGCGCAATAGACTTGAGAATTCGACTAGGAATCGTCTTCTCGACTGTGCTCATCTTTAGAGGCCATTACCGCACAGTATAAAATTGAATTGAGATTAGAGATAGGTCGATTCAACAGAGATGTGTGGCTAATCGTGGATGACACTACTAAATTGGAAAATTCTCGTTGATCGGTATTAGACTGATTTTTTTATCGTTTTGGTATCTTGTGTCCGTATTTGAATCCTCGAGATTTTCACAACAACCGAGAGTCGCTAATGTGCCAAGTGGATTCATTATGGTTCAATGAAAATCAATCACAGGTCATTTGTGCTAAAAGTTTCTGAAAACTACCCGATAGCCTATGTCACGTTAAAAACACGCCAACTGGAAATTAACCGTGAATTTGAGTCCGATTTCAGAAATTGAAGATTCTGTCATGTCACAATAAATTCTAGGAATGTCAACTCAGTCTCAGAAGATTTTTTTGCCAACCGACACTTTTTGGGACAAAATTGGCATAGGATCGTTTTTGTTCAGAAAATGCCGGGGATCGTTTTTGATCGCAAATTTGGAAAGCAAGTGAGTTGTATTGGTGACGAAAAATATCGATTTGATCGAGGACTTGACAACGAGATTTGTTGAGGCCGAATTGGATTGAATTAAGCACGAACGAGTGTCCAATTGAAGAGAGGCCGAGCCAAATTCGTGCGCCCCCACCACCCACGACTTTTGGACCGTCTCGGACTTCCAACAACCCTTCTTATTTTCAAGAGTTTCTTTGAATGTATTCCCACAGTGTCAAAAGTAAGAAATTAACTATTTGATCAATAAAGTATTTCGAGGGTGCTTTCGTGTTGCCCTAAAATATAGAGGAGAGATTTCCTAGGGTTCCACACTATACCACCAAGTCATTGAATTGGTGTTTCTTTACAACTCAGTATCTATATGAGAGACTTCGGTTTGAAATAGTCTCTATAAACATAATCATTTTTCTAACTTAATGAAGTACACTAGCCTCCACTCCTAACTTGATGCCTCCTTTAATATAAAAATCATCCATCCACATTAACAAGAAAGCAACAGAATGACTATATAACTAATCATGTTGGCCAACTCTTTTATTTTCTAATACTCGATTGTCTAAAAGTCGCCGTTCTTATCTTGATTGAGGTGGCCGACGGTGGTGGTCTTCTTTTATTTTTACATTGGATAATTTGGACTTGTAGTATTGTGCTACCAAGTTTTCCCCTTTCCAAAGAATTGACCGGTACTTAATTAAGTCCTTAACTAAGGTTAGGTTACCGAGCACCATGGTCCACACCTAGGGAAATCATTGGTATTTTTATTTGATTATTTTTCAGTCTATAGCATTTTGATTTTTCTCACTATATCCCTTCATACATAAAGTGAGTGTCTTTTTCTAATATTAATTAAATCAATAAAAATTGGAAATATAAATAAAATTATTAGAACTTAATCGATTTATGGAGCTTATAAGTTGTGCCATAGGTCCTAGCATTCGTGCTCCTTGATGATCCAAAACAAAAATGTGGACTAAAAGACGCCATTTCCCTCCAAAGGAGGAGGGGGAGGGGTTACAAACATGAACTTTATTTTTTAGTTAAATCTTGGATATTGATCAAGCCCATATTTCTAACACACTAATCAAAGGCTTGATAAGGATGGAAAAATGTTAATGGGACTTAAATAAACTCTCATATTCTAAGCAAGCCATCAGATGGTATCTCAAATAGAGATGTAAATATTGAATCATTTCAAAGCATGAGAAGACAATGTGATCTTATCATTTGCCGCGTCAAATAATTTCATGCGTCTCTTTTTTCTTTCCCTAACCTGTCACAATAAAAGAATCTAATATCCGCCTACATTTATATTGCTTATATTATGTTTGTGTATATTTGCACCGCATTATCATTAAGATATTACAAATACGTGATTGGCTCTATTTAAGGATATTGCAATGGGCTTCCCATCCACATCAATCATATGCAAATCAATCATCAAAGTAAGCAAAACCATACCATTTAACTAGGGTTTATCTTTACTTAAGAAATTCTATTGAATGCGAGTACACTTTTTCTTTATGATAACATAATCATTTTTTTGTCAGAGTAAAATAATCATGTTCACTTAACATCATATCTTGCAATTATTGAACATCAATAATGTGATACTTAATATTTTCATTCTATTAAAGGAAAATAGACTTACCTTTACAATAAAATATTATGTTTACTAAACCTTAGGATTGACACAGTTGGTTGGGGAATTAAGGAATTTTAGCTTAAGAATTGGAGATTGCCGGTTAGGACCACACACATTGCGTGCAAACTACTTTGGATTTGAGTCACCTACACAATCCGAAGGCTCGAGCTTAACCTATTCATTGGGCTTGCAGGATGTTTCATAGGCTTGTTAGTAGACAAGTTTCCAAGCCTATGCCCCTAGATTATACACACAAAAAAAGAAAAAAGAAAAAAAGATGCTTACTTTAGGAGAATCCTAATTTTATATCATAGTTATTTTAGTATGCATTTATTCCTCATAATCTAGATAGTTATTAAACAACAAACCCTTATCAACTTAATTACAAAGAGAATGTCACCCGTGACTTTAATTAGTATAACATCTTTTTCCTTAGAAATTAGTCATAACCTTTGCAAATAGTCATAATAAATATACAGACTTAGGATTGATTTGACATTCTAGTGGAACAATTATGGTTGGTAAATAAACAACTTCAAATTTTCCATTTTTCCCCTCAAAGGGATGATTTGAGGCACTATCTATTAACAAATATGTGAAAATTGAAAGATAATACATGAAAAGTCAACACGTATTTTCATCTAATTGTCCATATTAATTAGATATGATGGTCTAAGCCCAAGTCCAATATGTCAATAAGTAGAAAAATGTTCATAAAATTGGATCAATAACATCTGACCAAAAAATATATAAATCAATAACATGGCCAGTGAATCAATGTTTGTCCATTGGCGGTGTAGAAAAGGAGGGAAACTTATTATGATTACATGAAAAATCAAATTATGACTTGCTAAGACATTAAGTTACATGAAAACCAAAATTCAAAAAATTTAACAGACAAAACATGACTGCTCTTCATATCAAAAAAGAAAAACTAGCTAGATTTCCCGCCTAAACCATTATTTTTCCAAACGACGCACTATTACCAAACCAATTTCTAGCATGTTTCAAAATAACAAAGAAAAGAAAGTTTTTATCAGTGAAGGAGCACAACCAAATAAGGGGAGCATAATTGTAAACCTATAACTCAAGTCACTCTATAATCAGCCTAAAGTGACACTTTGAGAACTCATTTCAAACAGCATAAATAAAGTCTTGACCAGCACCACTCAAAATGGTGACTTTGAAAACAATGTCATCGCTATCAATTAGATCGAACACGTAGACATTAGTGCGCGTGGATGAGCTTCTCTCATGAATGCATGCCAACTAGGGATAGAGACATAGCCTCTCTAACTCATCTATAGCTCCTAATGAGCTTCACTGGCCATTATTTGTAACGAGCTCCACTGGTTATAATATGTCGAAATACCTAAGAATTGCTCTTTGCTTTTCCAGAACATGTTGCTTGATGAATTCACTCGGAATTGTTTGCACATGTTCATGTTGGAACAACCAAGATATGAAATTGCTTAAGTGAAATGATAAATCCAAGGAAAAATTGGAGGGCAAGGAGCAAGAAGGTATTGATTTGAGGTCGTGGAAATCCAAGGATAAATCTGTCCATTTGAAAGTGTTCAAGGATGAAATAAAGTGAAAGATGCCGTGGAAGCAGAAAATCTGGAGTAAAAAGAAAATCAACTTCGCCAGCTCGAGATCAATTCAATTTCAAGAGAAAGAGGCAAGCAGTGCATGCTTCACTTGAAAACTCATGTGAATGCATTTGCAGCTCCTCGAAGCCTGTTGTTTTTTTTTCTTTTGGTCCTCTCCATAAAACCTTCAACATCATGGCTCCTCCTCATCCTCGTCCTTACCGGAGAGAAGATGGAGTTGTTGTCGAGCAGGAGATTCCTCCTAGTAGTAGCCCTCCCTTCTTCATAGTCTTTGATATGCTAGTTCGCTAGTTCAGTAACTTTAATCAAATTAAGAGGCTCATGAAAGTCATCGATCTTAATTAACCAGCAATCAAAAGAAATTTTTTTTGAGAAGTGACTGTCCATTAATAGCTATTTTTCAGTTAAGTCACTGTGCAATTGCCACTCCTCATAAGCTGATGGACCAGTGACTCTTCTGTCCAATCCTGCTTCATGCGTTCGTCCCAGGAATTTCAAGCAAATGCATTCTTCCCAGAAACTAACATTTGCTCATTTCATTGGCAAAACAAGAAATTGCCGCGTTCCAAGAGAAATCATCCCTGCACGGCATGTAACTAACACATCCAGAGACTTACGCGCCTCTCCCATCCTCATGTATCCTTCGATCATCGTTTTCCCAGTGAAGTTATTCCCAGTGAGTCGTATCGTCAAACAGTCAACGTGCATTATCTATTTGACTGAACACGGCAAAAGCCGACGGAAGAAGAAGGTTCGCAAACGTGATGGTGCAGTTCAAGAGACTAATTAATTACCTTCTCTTGAAAAAGCACGCAGACCTACCGCAAAGCAGGACAGACCATGGCAAAATCTAGAGCTGGAACAACGAATGCCGAACTGAAAACGTGTCGGATCTCTCTCTCTCTCTCTCTCTCTCTCTCTCTCTGGCGTTTCGTCGAGCAGAGATTCAAACTTCTCAATCAGAACAAATGGCGACGAGGATGCATCAACGGAGAAAACCCAGCAACGGAGTGTCGGCGCTATGACGAGATCGGCACAACTGAGGGTCGGAGGACGACACGAGATTTCTGCTACAGCCATCGCTTCGGAACCTCTCGCGAGCTTCTCAGGCTCCTAATCCCGAAACTATTTGCTTCGTCGATTGCTTGAATCCACCGAACTGCAAACGAAAGAAGATCAGTGAAGGATTCCGAGGATTTTGCGATGATGACGCTTGGCGACGATGGAAATCCAAAGATGGAAAATCGCCGGACAGAGATATTCAGATGCGACGCGAAACGGATCGAAGTTACAACCACGGGGCTCGAGGGGCGATGCAAAGAGCTCCGCCACGTACGGGTGTGAACAGTTCGGTTCGGTTTTTTTTTTAAAACCGAATCGAACCGAATCGTTAGGAAAAACTTCGAACCGAACCGAATAAGATCCGAACCAAATATAAATTTTGGTTTGGTTCAGTTTTTGGTTTTTGGTTTTCAGCTTTCAATTTTCGATTTTTGCGTTTTTTTTTCTATTGTATATATTTTTCGTTTAAAAAAAAAATAAGCGATTTGTTGGTTGATTCAGTTTGGTTAACCAATAAAAACCAAACGATAAAAAAAATGTTTGATTTTTAATGAGAATCGAACCGAATGAAAATCGAATGGAAAAATCGATTTTTCGTTCGGTTCGATTTTTGACACCCCTACCACCACGGGAGAATCCCGGACATCACCGTTCGAAGGTCGGAAGAAGGGACTGTGACGCGGTGGAGATCGCCTCCAGTGAAACTCCGGTCGGTGAAAACGGGCTCATGTTTGATGGGCTTAAGAGAGGAATTGAGTCTGCTAATCGTCTAGCGGGCTGAAGACACGAACTTGGGCTGATGTATTGGATCCAAATTGGTCTCTCTTCTTCTTCTTTTTCTTTTTGTCAATTTATTTAATATCTATTTTTCTTGTACTTTTCCTATTTTCTATTTTAATTCTTCTTTTTATTCATTTAAACCGATGTTTAATTTGTCGATTAAAATTCAGGTGCCAACAACCCTTCTTATTTTTAGGAGTTTCTTCGCGTGTAATTCCACACAGTTAGAAGTTAGAAATTAACCATTCGATCATCAAAAACTTTTTTGAAATACTTTTGTGTTACTATAAAGTACTGAGAAGAAATTTCCTAACACTCATGCACCATGCCACCAAGTCATGGAACGAGTGCTTCTTTGCAACTCGATATCTATATGATCGAGTTAGGTTTGATATAGCCTCTATAAATATAATCATATTTGAAAAAAAAAAGAGAAAAAGAAATAATCATTTTTCTAACTTAATGAAGTACACTAACCTTCACTTCTAACTTGATGAGTCCTTCAATATAAAAATCATCCATGTTAGCATGAAAGCAATTGAATGACAATATAACCAAGCAAGTTGGCCGACTCTTTTTATTTTTATTTTCCCTAATACCCGATTGTCTAAAAGTCGCCATTCTTATCTTGATTGAGGCGGCCGACAGTGGTCTGTTTTTATTTTTCTATTGGATAGTTTGGACTTGTAGCGATAACAAGTTGTAGCTTCTCAAGGAATTGACTGGTGTTTAGTTAAGGCCTTAACTAAGGTTAGACTGCCGAGGTCCATTGTCCACTCCCAAGAAATTCACTGGTATCTTTATTTGATTATTATTCGGACAATAACATTTTGATTTTTCTCACTATATCTCTTCATACACAAAGTGCATGCTCTTTTCCTAATATTAATTAAATGAAAAATTGAATCTATAAATAAAATCTCTGAAATTTTAGTCGGCTTATGGAGCTTGTAGGCCGTGGCACAGGCTTCTAGGTAGTTAGGCCTTTGCATTCGTCCTCCTTGATGGTCCAAAATAAATGTGGACCAAAAAAAGCCATGTTCTGCTCCATGGGGGTTACAAACATGAAAATCAGACATGCACTCTATTTTTTGTTAAATTGGCATATTGGTCAAGTCCATATTTCTAGCACCCCAATCAAAGGAAAATACTAAATCATACTTTATGTAACCATTGGATAGGGTCTCAATTAGCGATGAGATGTATCATTCCAAAGCACGAGAAGATAATTTGACCTTATCACTTGCCGTGTCAGATAATTTTGTCCGTCTCTTCTTCCTTTACCTAACCTATAAGACTATAACAAATAAGATGAGTAATCTAATGTTCGCCTACATTATTGTCGCTTATATCATGTTCGTGTGTTTGCATTGCACTATCATCAAAATATAGCAAATACGTGGTTGGATCTATTTAAAGATATTGCAATGGGGTTCCCATCCACATCAATCATATGCTAAATCAATCATCAAAAGAAGCAAACCCATCCCATTTCACTAGGGCTCATCTCGTCTTAAGAAATTCTATTGAATGCGACATGCACTTTGTTTTTGATTAAATAATCATGCTTACTTAACATCTTATTTTGCAATTATTGAACATCAACGATGTGAAAAAATTTTTGTTAACATTGTCGTTTTCTTAAAGAATGATAAATGATGCAAAATATACTTATCTTTGCAATAAAAAATTTATGGTTACTTAATCCCAGAATTGATGCAATTGGTTAGGGAGTTGGGGATTTCCAACTTAAAAATTGGAGGTTGCCAGCTAGAATCCTAGAAACCGCATTGCCTTTGATTAGAGCCTCCTATAGACCGAAAGCTTGAGCTTAATTGATTAATGAGGCTTGGAGGATATTTCATAGGCTTCTAAGTAGACAAGTATCGATGTCTATGCCCCTAGATTATTAAAAAAAAAAAATACGCTTACTTTAGGAGAACCCTAATTTTATATAGTAATTATTTTTAATACGCACTTATTCCTCATAAACTAGGTAGTTATTAAGCAACAGATCCTTATCTACTTAATTACGAAAGAGAACGTCCCCATGACTTCAATTAATGATGACATTTTTTCCGTTGTAAATTGGCGATAACCTTTATAAATAGTAATAATAAATTTACAGACTTAGGACTAATTTGACATTCTAGTCTAACAATTATGGTTGGTAAAAGAACCACTTCAAAATTTTCCTTCTGAAATGACTTTGTTTTTCCCCTTAAAGGGATGATTTGAGGAATATCAATCAACAAACCTGTGAAAATTTGATAGATAATACATGAAAAGTCAAGAGTTATTTTCATCTAATGGTCAATATTAATTAAATATGAGTGTCTAAGTTAGCCCAAGTCCAATATGTCAATAAGTTGAAAAATATCCAAAAATTTCTATTCAATATTAATCGATAACATGACCAGTGAATCAATGTTTGTCCATTAGCAGTTAGAGAAAATGATGGAGACTTAATTAATGCTAAATTATGATTAGAATGAAAATTATGATTATCATGAAAATCAAAATTATGACTTGCTAAAACATTCTGATTACCATGAAACCAAAATTCGCACAATTTGGCGAACAAAACATAACTTTTCTTCATATCAAAAGAGACAAATTTGCTAGAATTTCAGTCTAAATCATTACTTTACCACTTGAAATATTGAAGTCTTTTTAAACCATTTTTTAGTATGTTACAAAATAACAAAGAACAGAAAGTGTACTTGACAGTGATGTAGCACAACCAAATAAGGGAGGCATAATTGTAAACCCAGAACTCAAGTCATGCTATAACTAGCCTAAAGTGACACTTCGAGTACTCATTTCAAACAATATAAATCAAGTCCTTACTGCCACCTCTCAAAATGGAGACTTTGAACACAATATCCTCCCTATCACTTAGCTCGAACATATAGACATTTCGTACACGCAGATGAGGTCCTCTCACAAATTCATGCCAACAGCGAGGGACAAAGATAGAGCCACTCTAACGCATTCTCTAGCTTCAGATGAGCTTCACCGGTTATGATCTGTCGAAATACCTAAGAGTTGCTCTTTATTTTTGCTGATTATGTTGCTAGATGAATCCCCCAGAATAGTTGGCACATGTACATGTTTGAACAACCAAGATATGAAATTGCTTAAATGGAATTATAAATCCTTGGATAAATTGGAGGGTAAAGAGCAAGATGGTCATGATTTGAGGTCATAGAAATCCAAGGATAAATCTATCCTTTTGAAAGTGCTCGAGGATGAAAGATATTGCTGGCTAACATCCTTTTCTAATACATGTTGTTAATGTGTATTACTCTCCTAATCTATTGAATTATTTTATAAATACAATATGGATGGAAAAATAAATATTTACCAAGTGGACATCAACAGCTGATGTGATATTGTAGGTGCTAGCAATCATAATTGAAGTCTACGTATACTGGAGATGCAGCAGAAGAAGGTGGTCCACCAATATCATCCGATCAAGGCCCTCTCAAACAAAATAAATAAATAAATAAATAAATAAATAAATAAAGTTTTATTGTAAGGCTTGCGGCAACTTATGTTTCGATCTGTGATGTCACGTGAGTGTTCCCTGATTGGATTGCTTGTCATAATCTTCACATTAAATATAAATGTGTCATGTCAGGAAAATGAAAAAAAAAAAAATTTGAAGAATCTCTTCCTAGTGGCGATAAAACTAGAGATGGGCCAGTCGCTGGTTTTGTCGCGTTTTATTTTTGTCAATGTTGGATTGGAATAAAGACAACCTAGGAGTCCTAATTTAAATGGAAAACTGTTCTTCTTGGCACATTTGCCGAGTGATACCGCGAGTTTTGGTCGTGATTTTGGTTTCGGTGTTTTATTCAGATTGGCCATATCTAGGGACGGGTTGTTCTCTTCTGTAGGTTTGTCATCTTCTTGGCACTATGGATGAGGATGACTCATTTAAATAACAAGGTTAGGTAATGGCATCTCATTATTGTAATGAGTAGTTCTTTGTCAATAGGAAATAAGGGTCCAAGTTAAGTCCAAGACTAACATGTCAATAAGTAGAATATTATCCAAAATTGCTATTGAATATTTAAATCAATGACATAGCCACTGCATGTTTTAAAATTATTCGATCTAGCTACCATTTTGAAAATAAAACGTTAATCTTTTTCTTGTTCAACTAGCTTAATTATAGCATTATTTCTATAATTTTTTATGGGCTTCTTGATAGATGGATGTTCACATTTGTGCCCCTAGGTTACAAAAAAAAAAAAAAAATGCTAACTTTATATAGTAAATTTTTTGCGTGCACTTCTTCATCATAAACTTTATTATCAACTCTATTGCGAAGAGAAAATCACTCATAACTCTTGTTAGTCGTAGAATTTTCCTTGTTAGAAATCAGTCATAACCTTTTCAAATGGTTAGAATAAATATAAGGATTTAGTAGTAATTTGACATTTTAATTAAAAAACTATCGCAGAATTTGAGAAAAGGAGTGAGGAAGCTGTGGCGGCACCTAGTGTTCTAGTTAAGCAAGCCGGCGAAGAAGACGCCAAGTTCATGGGATGTAATTGTTGGAACGTTTTTCGTTGCGTTTTGTTCTTCCGTAAGTCGGAATGCACTCATTAGAGGAGCTGTATGTAACTGTGAGTGTTCTATATAGGATACCATACCAAATTATAAAGCCTCCAATCATTGCGGCTTTGTAATTTGTGAATTGTCCATTTCTAATGAGATTCACGTGGCACAGTGGCAATAGGCATCAGATGGACAACTTTTATCAAGATGATTGTCATGAAATAGGAATATGTAAGAGTGATTCTTAACGATTCCCCACGACATTCCCTCATTACTTTTTCGACTTCTCATTCTATTTGCTTACACTTGTATTAAGTACATTTTTTCTGCCTTTTGCTTTCCCTCAAAAAAATTAAAAATGAAAAAAAGTTAGGTTTGTAAATTATGAAAAACCATATGATTCTCCTTGCCAATAATTGTGTATTAAGAAAGTTTTAAAACTCAATTATTTATAACTGCAATTTTTGAAAAATAAATGCTAAAAATATTTAAAAAGGAGAAATTACAATCAAAATGAGAGACCGTGAAAGAGTGTTAGTCGGGTTCACCATCGATTCTAATATTAATTTTTTCATGTAAAGAGTAGCAATATTCAATAAAGTAAATTAATTTAAAATGTTAATGAAGAATGGCAAAGGATTAACTTCTTTAGAAGTTCTAAACCAACTTTTATAATTGAAGTTACTTCTAACCTAACAATCATAATTGACATTCTAATCTAGTAATTAGCTTAAGTGTAATGCTACTTCTATGCTTTCAATGGGATTTCAAGGACCAACACAAGGAACGGATTTAGGACCTGTACCTAATCAATGTTTGTCCAGTAGCCATAATCAATTTTTGTCCGTTAGTAGGGGAGGAAGGAATGGGAACTTAGACATTGGTCCACATTGTTGTCATGATTGAGGCTACCGACAACGGTCTTATTTTATTTTTCCTTTTGGCTAGTGGAAGACTTGGAGTCTCCTACCAAATTTATTGATTGATTTTTAGTTAAAGTCTTGACTAAGGTTTGGTTGCAAATAGGAAATCAAACATGCACATTTTTTAAGCTAAATTTGCATATTGACCATATTTTTAACCCACCAATCAAAGGCTTGATAATGATGGAAATAAATAAATTCTTGCTTAAAATAAACTAAGCCATTAGCCGATGTCTCAATTAATGAAGAAATCCCATGAAATGTGAATATTGAATCATTCCAAAGCATGAGAAGACCATGTGACCTTACCAATTACTACGTTAGATAATTTTGCCCGGTGTCTCTCTGTACTTTTCTCTAACCCATTACAAATGAAACAAGTAATCTAATATCCACATGCATCGATATCACTCATCTTATACTTGTGTGCATCTGCACGTCACTATCATTACTATATAGCAAATATGCCACAAGCTCTATATAAAAGCATTGCAACGGTGTTCCCATCCACGTCGATTATATGCCTATCAATCACCAAAAGAAGCAAACCCAGACCATTTAACTAAAGACTATCTTTCTTTGAAAAGTTGTGCAAAATGCATAATACAATTATTCTCTACACAAAAAAAATTTATACTCGCTTGACATATTTCTCTTACAAATAATTGAATATTAATAACATGATAATTTTCTGTTAATATTGTCATTTTCTTAAAGAATGATAAACAATGCAAAATAAACTTACTTGCACAATAAAAAGATATGGTTACTTAAACCAAGTAGTGTTGCTATTGGCTGGGGCATTGAAGGATTTCCAAATTTGAAACTAGAGATTGCGCATTTGAGTCCCACAATGTTTTATGATTTTAGAGCCAACGACACATGCTAATGTCATGAGTTCAGTTTATAAGGTTTGCAGGATATATTATGAGCATCTAGGTAGATGGATCTCCACATTTGTGCCCCTATATATAAAGGAATACATTTTCCGTAATTCTTTTAAATGCATTTACTCCTAATAAACTAGTTAGTTGTTATGCAAAAGGTCCTTATCAACTTAATTAGAAAGAGAACGTCCCTCATACATTTTTTTATTAGAAATTAGTCATGACCTTTACGAATAGTCATAAACAATATACGAGATTCAATTATTTGACATTTTAATCTAACAATTATGGTTGTAAAAGATTTAGGCAACTTCAAATTTTCCTTATAAACTGAGTTTTTTATTGATGATTTTAAGGGCTTTCTATCGGCAAATCTGTGAATCCAAGTCTAATATGTCAATGAGTGAAGCTTTATCAAAAAACTGCTAGGCAACGTATAAATCAATAATATGACAACGGAATGGATGTTTGTCCTTTAGTGGTGGACGAAATGATGGAGACTCATCCAATGTTTGCCCATTAGCGTGGCTGGGCAGATAAGGACGGAGACTAAACTATTGGTGATGGTAATTGGTCAATAAAATAAAATATAGAATGTCATCCTTTTCTATCAATTGGTCACAAGTCCATCATTCTTGTTTCCATAAGGGTGGCCGACAACGGTTTTTATATATATAGGGTGACGACTTACAGGGGTCTACCACTAAGTTTTTGGCTTCTCAAGGAATAGATTGGCGTACGGTTGAGGCCTTAACTAAGGTTATATTAGTAAGCTCCACAGTTCGTACCCATCTCCTCTTTCTTCCTTATGATTTAGGGTCTTTTCTAAAGTTCTATTCTATGGATAGCTGGTATTAAATCTCGGCTATTGATAATCAAATTTACTAGCAAAAGTTTGCTGTGGACGTCCGCTTTGTTTATTTTTATATCTGCATATTGACAATTTGGAGCAGTCTTTAGTTCATTATGCAGCAGTCTTTAGTCTAACACTTTTCAATTTTGCTATTTTAATCTTAAACCATTTGATAATTTTATAATATGATTTTTCTATCTAATTTTGGCAAAAATATGTCAACGCGAAGGTTGAGTTAGTGCCGGTTATTTTATGTGATATAGCGAGCATATGACATTAAAAAAATGTAGTAAAATAAATTGGTATTGTAGATATTTCATAATTTTTTTTATTTATTCTTTAATTTTTCGTTTCTTTCCTTTTTCTCGCTACTGTTTGTCTTCTTCCTTGTCATCTTCAGCGGCCCTGCCAGTTTTTCGATCACTGTCACCGCAAGCTGTTGCTGTCATCACCATGACTGCATTCAAGAACGTAAATTGTGGAGCGAATCTCGTTATAAGAATTTGTTTGAGAAGCGAGAGGGTACTCTCAACTGAGATTGACGGTTGGCGAGATCGCCTGGCTCGATCTTGGCGTGCCGCTTGGCAAAGTCTTGCACCTCCAGCTTATCCAATGCGTACTCATTACATATGAGGTTTAATGACTACTATTGTTATCGCTAGACAAAACTACATGTCATGAGGCGTGACCTGTCCTTCTCCATTTGTACTTACCACACGTGCAAGGATTCAAGTCGAATCGTTTTGTTATTTGGACAGCTGGTCATTACATTTACGATGTTCTCGTAACAATTCAATTTGCTCATTAGCGGTGGAGGCTCCGTCGTGTTGGTGACCGGTCAATTAAAGAAATAATAAAATGCAGAAAATCATCCATTTTTGTTACCCCGATCCTATTATTGTCTTGATGTAGGCGACCAATAGCGGTCATGTTTATTTTTAATTTTAGCTACCCAAGGTATTAATTGATATTTAGTTAAGGCCTTAACTAAGGTTAGGTTACCGAGTTCTTTTATACTTAAATTGATTGGCTCTTGGCTCCCCTTCCTTCATCCTTGTTTGCACTCAAATCTCTCTGCCTTCTTCATTTCTCATCATTCTTGCTCTGTTTCCTTCTTTCTTCTCCGTAGCACAACCATTCTTCTTCCTCCTCTTCTTCTTCTGCTTCTCTTTTCCATCATCCTCTCTCTGTCTCCCTATTGTCTCGCCCTTTCTTTCTTGAAAAAAAAATCAAAGAGAAATGTCGATCGATTCTGCTATTCCTATTGCGTGGGATGTCTTGAAGTCCGTAGTTGCTCCCATCAAGCGTCAATTCGGATACGTGATCTACTCCAAGAGGCACGCCCAAGATCTTCAGAAGGAAGTTGTGGAGCTTGCGCAAGAGGTTGATAGGGTCCACCATGTCGCTGAAGAGGCCAGACACAATCTTCGGAATGTCTACAGTCGCGTCACGGAGTGGCATGCAAGTGCTGAGAAGGCCTTGAAGGAGGCGCGAGACCTGTTGGGCGACTTCCAAGTGGCGAGCAAGACTTGCTGCTATGGGACTCTTCCTGACCCCAAGTGTCGCTATCAATTCAGCAGGAAGGCCAAGGACAAGATGGAGGTCATTCAGCGACTCACTCAAAAATGCAGTGGATTCAAGGAATTGAACGACATCTCCTTCAGCAATCCTGCTCCGGGGAACGTTGCTGCTCTGACTCCAGCCAAGAAAGAGGGCAAAAATGTCGTCCAGTTGGCCACTGTGACGGCCTCTACGTCTTTTGCCTCGACGTCGAAGAAGGTTAGGGACAATTGTGTCTTCGAATCCAGAGCTTCTATCATGCAGGACGTCATGGACGCTCTTGCCGATGACAGCAATCGCGTGGTCGGGGTTCACGGGATGGGCGGGGTCGGCAAGTCCACCCTCTTGGCGGATGTTGAAAGGACAATAATGGAAAAGAAGTCGTTCGATTGGGTCACTAAGGCCGACGTGTCGGAAAATCCTGACATCACGAAGATTCAAGGAGAGATTGCGGACGCCTTGGGCCTTACTGAGATAAAGAACAAAGAGACTACCAGCGGGCGAGCAAAACTTCTGCTCGGGAGGTTGGAAAATGAGGAGAGGAAGAAAAAGAAGGTCCTCTTAATACTGGACAACCTGTGGAAGGGGCTGGACTTGAAATCAGTGGGCATTCCTTGCGGACATGACAACAAAGTCATAGGATGCAAGTTGTTGCTGACGTCAAGATTTCAAGATGTTTTGCGAAGGGAAATGGGCTGCGACAGGGACTTCCGCCTTGAAGAGCTGAAGGATGAAGAGGCAAAAAGATTGTTTGAGAGGACGGTGGGAGACAAAGTCCATGATGACCCGTTCAAATCCTTGGTGGATGAAGCAGTCCACAAATGTGCAGGTTTGCCTTTCCTCATAATTGCAATGGCGAATATATTTAAAGACGCCGATTTTCCTGAATGGAAGGATGTTTTGAGACAAATCGAGAAGTCTACAAACAGAGGAATCAGTGAGAGGATAAATGAGATGCTGCAGTTGAGTTATGATCGTTTCAAAGGGGAGGATGGCAAGGAGGTGAAGTTGCTATTACGACTTTGTGTTGTTTATGGTGTCCCTAAGCCCTCTCTTGAAAACTTGGTGAGGTACAGTGTGGGTTCAAGGTTATTTCGAGAAGATAATAGCATGGAAGAAGTTAGAGATAGGATGAGCTCACTTGTCCGAACCCTGAAAGCCTCCTCTCTTTTGTTAAAAGATGATGAAGATGTTGATGGTTTCAAGATACATGACTTGGTTCGTGGATTTGTTGCCTCGGTCACTTCGAGAGATGACCCTCTTCTCGTGTTGAAAGATAATGATAAGTCAGTGATAGAGTTGCCAAAGGACAAGCTCAAAAGTTGTACGGCGGTATGCTTTCCCTATGTTAACATGAAGGAGCTTCCCGAAGAGTTAGATTGCCCCGAAATGCGGATCTTTTTATTGTTCACAAAGAATGAATCTCGCAAGGTCCCAAATTCATATTTCAACTCTATGAAAAAACTCATGGTCTTACACCTTTCTCACGTATGTCTCAGTCATTCACCTTCGCCATTTCAGTTCTTGGAGAATTTACACACTTTGTGTCTTGATGGTTGTTCATTAGACGATGTAGCCATGATTGGCGAGCTAAAAGGGCTACATATTCTCAGCTTTGTGAACTCAAAAATTCGACGATTGCCAAAAGAAATTGGACAATTGGTAGAGCTAAGGTTGTTAGACTTAAATCATTGCTCACGACTTGAGATAATTGAACCGGGTGTGCTTGGAAGCTTGATGAAATTGGAGGAGTTGTATATGGAGAATAGCTTTGATCGATGGAATGCTGTCGAGCAAACTCTACCAACTAATGCCAAGCTTATTGAGTTGAATAACTTGAACAATCTCTGCACTCTGCATGTGTCCATTCTCGATCCAAGTAGGTTCCCTGAGGATCTAAATGTCGAGAAATTAACCAAGTACAAAATCCAGATAGGTGATGCATGGAAGTGGCCAAAGCACAAAGGGTCGAGCACATTACAGGTTAAGTTGGATCCAATAGGCAATATTCTTCAGAAAAATTTCATGCAGACTTTCTTAGGCAAAACTAATGATCTATTTTTAGATGGATCAAATGGAATTGAGCAAAGTATTTGCAAGTTATCCCAAGAAGGCTTTCCAAAATTAAAGCATTTGCACGTCGAGAATAGTCCCTCCATCCATTATGTCCTCCAATCACCATCCCATACAGATTTTAAGACATTGGAGTCATTACTTCTCAAGAATCTCATCAACTTAGAGAAGATATGCAACTACTCTATTTCCTCCAAGTCCTTCAATGCATTAAAAGTGATACGAGTCGAAAGTTGCGACAAGATGGAAATTTTGTTTCCTCTTTCATTATTGAGAGAACTTCCACAACTTGAAGAGGTCCGAGCTGTCAAGTGCGACTTAGTGCGGGAGATCGTGGAAGTTGATGATTGTGGCAAAGTTGAGTTGTGTAATTTGCGTGTATTGGAATTGCGTGACTTGCCAAATACCAAGAACTTTTTCACCACTGGGACAGCTCCTTCAAGTAGTACATCAAATGACCAAATTGGCACTCAAGTTGCATTCTTCAACTTGCAACAGGTAACTTTCTATCAAAGGAATATACTATTTATTAATCTTTTGCTCATTTGCTATTTAGATGTAACTGAGATTTTAATCCTTATTCTTTTTTTTTTTTTAATTTTCAGTTCATTTTCTTCCTAATTAACTCATCCAATCATGCCTTCTCTGCAATTAGATAAAGCAATCTTTTGTTTCTCTTCATTGTGTAGAAAGTCCAACTAATAGAATGAAATCCATTTAAATTTAGTTTGTGATAGGATCTGAGTAATTTTCAACTTACATGCTGCAAATACACGTATCTTAGAAGGGCTTTATAGGGAAACATTGAAGGGAATTTTGGCATTAGAATAATCCATAATAACGTGATTTTATAATCTTGTGAGACGGATTCATTGAATTTAGTTATCTAAGTTTGTTAATATCCATAAAATATAATATCTCGGTGACTTAGGTAAAAATCAATAAGAAGAATGGGCAAGGGAATTGAATTTTCAAATAGTAGCAATGAAGCTAATCTAAATGATGCATTCCTTTTCCATATCATGTATTTCAATAAGCACTTTGTCATTGCATAGGTCCTATTACTATAAAAGTCCACAATGTCATGCATTTTCATGGTTGCAAGCATACGAAATTGTGTAAAAGATATAAATATATTTGTAAGCACTTCTGGCATAACAAACATAAATCTTCAACTCATGCTAATATCTCATAGTCGTAGGCATTAGTGAGTGGCTTTAAGGAAAAACAACATGAAATCCCCCATGAAGATTTAAAGCGGTACACATTCACTTCCAAAATATGTTATATATATTATGACGTTTGGAGCATAGCTATGTGATGTTGTCATCCATTGGTCCTTTTAAAATAGCTGAGTAGGGAGGCTATCTGCATAATGAAATTAAAAAAGAAGAATAAAAATTAGCGTTTTCTATGATTGTTTTATATGCTTGGGATATATTTGAAAGCCCACCAGATGTTTTGCTTTTTTCATGAAGTCAACCGTATTATTACTAATTTATGTCTTAATATCTGTTGAGATTGTTGCGTCTTTTTCCTTATTTCTCTTAATTTATTTTGGAACTTTTCCACTCGTTTTAGTGCATTCAAAGGCCAAAGGATGGTTTAACTAAAACAGATATACAAGAATTGCAACTTTATCGTAAAATCACGTGTAACAAGCAATTGAGTCCTAAATATGTCTAGGGGGAAAGTGTCATAGGAGTCTTAACATTTTAGTAACGAGTCAATTGAGTCCTAAAAATATTAATTGGAATAGTCCTCACATTTTCAAAAATAATGTAAATCAAGTTCCAATGTTAGTGTTATTGATAAATTTCATCAACATAAATGATAGCATTTTATTTTTCGTGAAGTTAAGTATAATTTTGAATAAATCAAGGGAATGTACATAGGCCTGATGCATAATGGAGTGGAACCTTGATTATCATAATTTACCGAAAAATAACTCACAAATTCTATGTGAAGCTGTGAAAAATCTTTGTCATTTTCCCAATTTGTTTAATCAAAATTTGGGCTTAAAATTATTAATGAATTCATCTAATTGAGTATTTATTTTTTACTCATTTCTAAACTACTTCATGTGCTTTATTCCTTCAGTATGGTCAAAATCATGGTCTTAATTGGTGATTAAAACGAAATGATTTTCGATCGAATACTTGGTTGAAGCATATTTCCAAGGTATGAGTTTGTATAGTAGACCGTAACATTCAAAATAAAAATAATTAAATGATTTTTTATAATAAACCTTTATCACCTAGAAATCCGATTCGGAAAATTGTCTCAAGCACTATGTAATTAAGAATTTATGAATATGAAGCCAATAATTTAGATCATCATAAATTGGGGCTGTTTATGTATAGTTGATTAAATTGGTATTGTTAGTAAGAGAAGTAAGTAAAGCAAGGATAAGCAGTGGTCCAATTAAGGAAAACGCATGGCCGTTTTGTACAACAAAAATTGCTTAGGGCCTTTTAGTTGATTAGACATGATTGCTCTATTATAATTACGTAATAAAGATTCCTGCAATTTTAATTTGCCCTATTACGAAGTATAAAAGGAAGTGTGAGGATGGATGTTTGCGGCCAACCATGCACCCATTGTCTACGACACGCAGGGCTGGCCGAAACGTGTCGTCTTGCTTTTCTTTATGTTTGGGCTCTCTCTCTCTCTCTCTCCACAAAAATTCTGCACCGCGAGAGGATCTGCATCTTCTCTCGCTCCTTCTCACCACGCGCTGAAGGGCTGATAGCCAGATCTGCTAGCCCCCACCGTCGCCACGCTCACCCGCCACCACCATGACCAGCCACAACTCACCTCCGTCAACGTCACCACCGATAGCTCACGGATTCTACACTTGCGCTCAGTCATCTCCTATGCGGACCAAGCGCAAATTCTATCTCTATCTATTTCTCTCACAAACTCAGCGAGACCAGCAAGCTCGATGCTAGCATGAGCCTTGGTCGTGCTTTCCTGATGTTGATTCTTCGGTGATGTAAAGAGAGTGAATAAGAATTTGGTAAAATGAAAAAAAAGAAGAAAAAAACAGAAAAACCAAAGAGAAAACAATGTGCCGTGTGTTTAATTGATCGTGTTGCAGACAGTAGGTGTAAGGATTGTGGTAGACTATCCAGGCCCAGATGATTAATATTAAGGATAGAAGCTACTGCCATTCGCGAGAAGATACGATTTATACAACAACTATGAAAGACAAACTCATCATGTCATTAGATAAAAATACAATACTTTATTGGCTCTTATACTATAGATTATAATATTTCGCGCATTAATCAATTGGTTCTAGATAAGCCCAAGTGGGCTAGGTGCGTGGCCTAGGCATAGGAAGTTACCTACTGTAACAAAACTTTCGTGACAGTAATCCTCCCTTGTAAAGTAGCAAATGACTTTTTGAAATTGTAAAGTTTCATCTTTTTTTTTGCTGGAGCTCAGTTTCCTTATGTAGGTAGTAATTAAGGTATTATAGCATAATAATATACTTCTCATGATTGCAATCTCGCTTTGTTGATCCATTATTGCAATAAGATATTTTCCTTTATAAGTAAATTGCCTATATCTTTTGTAATCACGGTCATTTTATAGTTTCTTCAATTTTTTTTTACATTGTAGTAATCTCCATTTTGAGATAGTACAGTACTTTCTAGCAATCATTCAATAAAATGAGTCATATCGTCATAATAGTAACATAACCTAGAGGGAGTAGTTTATCTTATAGGAAGTAATTTACCTTGAAAGTACTTTCTTTCGCCATATGGATCACTAATTTTCGTAGTCATTAGCAAAATGAATGACTGCTATTTCTTTATGACCATAATTTCCCTTATTGTTAGTAAATTGTAAACAAAATATAATCATGATAACATCCATAATTATATTGTAAATAAAAAATGAAGTTTATTAGTTGTCTTCGATACCTTTTTGAATTGCAAATCAACTTCCCTATCATAGATATATGTAAATGCAAAAATTATCCTAAAATTGTAAATTTCCTTCTGCAACCATTTGTAATAACTTGCTATAGCGTGCAAGTATAGTTTCTTGGTTGCTCTTTGCAATTGTAAATGCTATTGCTGATGGGTTTATCCATTAGGTTTCAATCCCATCCTTGGAGTCCCTAACAATGGCTGGACTTCCCAATCTAGAAGACTTATGGACCGATGAATCTCCATTGGGGTTGAGCAATCTCCAATTTCTTAAGGTGTCTTCATGCAAGTCTCTCTCAAAAGTTATCAACTCCAGGTCATTGATTAAGCTACAGAAGTTACACACTTTAACGGTAAAAGATTGCATTTCGGTGCAAGAAATTTTTGACCTTGACGGCGTTGGTATAAATATAGAGACTCTCTCTGAGCTAAACACCATCGATATAAGTGGATTACCAAGCTTGAGATGCGTATGGAGTAAGAATCCTTGTGGAATTGTGAGATTCCATAATTTGAGGGAATTAGAGGTGTTTGATTGTGACAACCTCGGGTTTCTGTTTTTCCCATCCATGGTCCAGTCTCTTGCACAATTGAGAGAACTAGACGTACAGTATTGCAAGAACATGGAGGCGATCGTTATGGAGGAAGAAGGGTTGAGAGTAGAAACATTAGAAACTCTAGTATTCCCAATGTTAAACAAATTAAATTTGAAAGAATTGGAAAGTTTGACGTGCTTCTCTCACAGAAAGTGTAAGATTGATCTTTTTGGTTTCATCATTGAAGATCTTCTTAGATTAATTCATCCTTGCAATGCAAAAGATGACATTCTTTTCATCTAATGAAAAATTGATGACAGGTACACCAAAAGCTCAAGGTGAGGACAATGTCAAATTGCACTCTCCTATCCTCTTCAATCAAGCGGTATGTGATTAACGCTATGTCAAAATCTTAAATATAAAAAAAGTATGATGGAGTAAAATGCTTGGCATGAATTTATATGTTTTAGCACTTTAGAATTTTACATGTTGTGCATTTCAAGTTGCCACATGCCACTCCAAATAATTGGAAGTTTCAATCCATACCAACAAGAGTTGGATCAATCACATCAAATTAAGAAAAAAAAAAAAAAAAAAAAAGATATATGCATGCCAGCCAGCTAAATAATTAAAATTAACAAATAAATAGTTATTTTGGAGACAAAGCCTAATCGCCAAAGCCCCCCTATGGTTAAAATTAATTGTGTTCCACATAATCACGGCACCATAAAATCTGGATAAGTCAAAGTATTATTACTATTCTAATTGTGATTTTAAATTGAAATGAAGAATTTAAAGTGAGTCACTATATGAACAAAAGTTGGATAATTAATCTTCAATGAGCTCATTTGTTAACCCTAAAAAAATAGGGGGTAACTATATAGCAAATGATTTTGTAATATAGTCATTGAACTTTTATTTAGTCACCCAAGGCAACAAATTTTCATTTCTTTAAAAATTTATGCACTTCAACAAAAAATCCAAAATTTTCTAATGAACTATTGATGTGGCTCACACATCGCTAATTTTCTAAAAGTGCTATTGTTTCCACTTCATCACCGAAGAAGCAACTCACTGGAAAATCCATATTAATATTTAAAACGGAGTACTCTTCATTAATATCCTTAATGACCATCACTTAAACTTTAATTTACAATTTAATTAATTACTTGTATTAAAAACATATTCTGATTTTTCATGAATGAAAGATTCCATGCCCATACAAACACGTGAGAATGCTGCTAATTACCTAGTAATTGAAGAAAGAGGAATCATGCAAAGAAGTCTCTTAGCTTCTGCTTGTTCGGTAGGCACATAGGTTATCGAGAGAAGTATTTTGAGCATTATGAAGCTTCCCCATTAGCATCTTTTTTCCAAACATAACTAAATATAAGTCCTTTCGGTCAAAATAAAAATAAAAAATTGACTAGTTGGCAATTTATGTTTATTGGACAACACTATATTTTTATTAATTTTGCTACAAATTTATGTATATTACAATCATATCAATTCATATTATTTTCAAATGTGTCAGATAATCAATTACAAATATGTTAATTTGTATCACAAATAGTCAGCCCTTTCAATTCTTATATTTTTTATACACGGTATCCTCTTTTATAGTCAACACTTTTAGAGTTGTTTCAAAAATTAAGATATCATTAAAGAGAGCTAAAAAGAATTTGTAAATATTGGACAATTTTATTACAACATAGACCTTTTTAAGAAGTAGACAACCGGGAAGTAAGCAAAATCACATTAAGAGAACATATGAAAAGAACCAAAAAAAAAAAAAAAAAAAAGGAGAGAAATTCCAATCATAAATGCACGCGTGTGGAAAGAAAAGTAATAAAAAAAAAAAAGAAAGAAAGAAAAATATGAGGAGAGAGAAGATCACATAAGTTTGACATATGTGAATTTAAGGCAACGTGGGGTGTTGTTTCACTACTCTGCGAGCCCACGTGATTGTACCCGTCCGGGTCCGCCACGTGCATGCGTCGTGGTCGAATCCCAGGCACCAGGTAACTCGATAGCCACAAACGCAACCTCAGCCGTTGCGCCATGCGGGCCCTAGCACGCTTGACGACGCTGATCAACTGGTCACGAGTGCTTGGGTGCACAGGATTGTCGCTCACGTAAATTAGGGGAGGTTGGGGAACTCTTTGAGGTATTGTTTTGAAAGTAGGGGGCTTTCTATGACTACTGTTTGGTTCAAAGATTTCAGTGAACTTTCGGGCCCCGAAAGTCTTAGGAAAAAATTTAGATGTTTGGTTCAAAGATTTGGAGGTATCCTGGCCAATCTTGGCGCTTTGAAATGCTGAAAATTCAAAGCAGGTGGGGACCTGCTTTGAGCTTTCAACATTTCGGAAATATAAGTCCACCTCTACTATTCATCCGTTGACTTCTTTTTTTTTAAACCAATCATCTTTCCCGCACCCCAATCGCCGTTGATCGGCGACGGAGTTTCATCGGATTTTATTTTTATTTTTTTAAAAAATAATAAAAACCCTTTGCAAATATTGGGTTCACCTTTTTTTTTTTTTGTCATTTTTATCTGTTGATAATCAATAGCCCAACTTTTTATCAATACACTAGAATGATCATTAATTAACGAAGATGATTAATACTACAATAATTAAAAAAATATTATTCAAAGTTGAAAACAAACCTAAAAGAATCCTAGGCCAAAAGTTGAGCTTTGCATCTAATCTATTATCAATTTATTTTAATATAATTTTTAAATAAATTTACTAATATATATCTTTTACATTACTCTCAACATGAAAATGTAAAAGGTTATATAGTCATTGTTTATTTTTTGCAATTTTAAAAATACTAAAACTAAAAAACTTAATTTGGTCACACTAAAGGGCTTTTCAAATATATGTTTATCAAACAGTCTTGCATTTCCCTAAAGCACTTTTCAGTTATAGTTTACCAAATAGTCTAGCATTTCGGAAAACTCATTTACCTCAAAGGTATTTGCATTCTCCCAAAGGCATTTCTCCATACCCGAACCAAACGGGCCTGACGTGGTGGGAGACCATTGGCGGAAAAGGGAGAATGGGCGGTGAGCCCCTGGTAAGAATTTGCGTCGCATTTGGTTTTTCCTTATAGAAAGTCTTGCTACGTGGGATTGAAAGATGTTTTTCATACCATGTTGGGGTTAGGTCTTTCTTCTCGATGTGGTGGTCCACAGAGGGGAAAGAGAGGTGCTAGGTCGCTCGAAACATTGGTTTGAAACTTAGGTTAAATTGTTCATCTACCACCACAATAAATTGATAGTGGTGGTAGAGCTTTGTGTAAGTTCTAGATGATGATCCATCAAATTCAATCGATCTATGAACTTTGATTCATGCAAAGTGCTCCTCATTCGAGGTAATGCTTTCGCCCGTATCATTGAGCCGATCAAGCTGTCAATAATGAAAGCGAGCGACCCGTTGATAACTTGGAAAGCATAATAACGATTTTTAATTTCGTCAAATGTTCGTTAAGTTTTCTTGATGTAACTATTTTAGTCTACTCATCTAAACTTCTTGAGTAGACAGTGGAAGGACGTTTCAATGGAAAATGAAATAGAAAAGTTTACTGGCAGATCCACTTTGATCTTCTTTAATGAGACATTTAGGACTATTTTCGATAGTTGGACTTAATTATCGGTATGAACTACAATATTGAGTTCTTTCAAGTGTAAAATGATATAAGAAAGATATGTTCATTTTGAGCCAAACAATCCTGTTTTTCATTGTTTTGTTTTAGCCTGACTTTTTAATTGTTCTAGAGTGATATAATTTC
Source organism: Eucalyptus microcorys (assembly GCA_014182515.1). Lineage (NCBI taxonomy): Eukaryota > Viridiplantae > Streptophyta > Magnoliopsida > Myrtales > Myrtaceae > Eucalyptus > Eucalyptus microcorys. Next base: position 9,109,206 of record CM024568.1, on the reverse strand, counting down.
GAATAAAAATATTGATATTGACTTTAATTGGAAGTAATGATGTCCTTTGACAAAAAAATACCAAATTTTCCAGCAAACTATTGATGTGACAGACACATGGCTAATTTTCTAAATGTGCTATTGTTTCCACTTCATCGCCGAATCAGCACCTCACTTGAAAATTTATATAGATATTTAATACAGAGTATTCTTCATTAATGTCCATAATGAGCATCACTTAAACATTTAATTTGCAAGAAGATTGTTCTCCTTGGAATTGAAACTCATCTTGCTTCCAACATGAAGTCCTCATTCTCATAGGTTGTTGCCTTGTTTGAGACCATTGGTTTTAATGAGTTTTAGCATTGCAAATTAGCAATGTAACTCTTCTTATGTTTCTTTTGATGAGTTTTGTAATTTTCTATCAATATTAAAATAATGTTATATTTTATATAAAAACTCACACTATATAATATAATGACGACCATTAAGAACTTTTAAATGTTATCAAATCCATATGTTTTACATAATACAAGTTAAGAATTTAGACTTTTTTTTTTAAAAAAAAAAGGGAGATTCATAAGAAATGAGATACAACTTAGTTAATTATTTGTATTAAAACATTCTGATTTTACAAAAATGAAAAATTCTATGCCCGTGCAAACTCACGAGAATGCTGCTAATTACCTAGTAATTAAAGAAATAGGAATCATGTAAAGGAGTCTGTCGCCTTCTGCTTGTTGGGTAGGTCTATAAGTTATTGAGAGAAGTATTTTGAGCATTCTAAAGATTCCACATTAGCATCTTTCTTCGAAACGTAACTAAATAGAAGTACTTTCTATCAAAATAAGAATAAAAAATCGACTGCCTGGCAATTCATGTTCATTGGACAACACCATATTTTTGTTACAAACTTACATATCTTATGTTCATATCAAGTCATGTCATTTTCGAATTTGTCAGGTAATCATTTACAAATATGTTAATTTGTATTACAAATTGTCAGCCCTTTCAATTCTTATACTTTTTATATATAAAATTTTAATAGTTCTCATGGGCATGTACAATTTCACTCGACTTCATTTACACTTACTTGATCGTCTTTTTTTTTTACAATTTTTTCCGATGAAAGGGAGCTCTTGCTTTCAGATTAATCATACCCCAAAGCCACGATTAAGCCACGATTCTATCTTAAATGCCAAATTGCGCAATTTAGTTTTTGCTCGTTGCTCGGCCATTTTTATGGATGTGGGTGGGGGAGTTGATTGTAGGCACTATGTTGGGCTCCGATTTGTCGACCTAGTTGGTGGGGGGTGGTCGACATGTCAACGTTAGTGAATTTAAGGCGACCACTGGGCTACTGTTCTGCTACTCTGCGAGACTACATGATCTCAGGTAGCTCGCGAGCCATAGACGCAATCTCAACCGTTGTGTCGTGTGGGCCCTAGCGTGCTTTGATGGCACTAATCAACTGGTGTCAATTGCTCCGCTTTACGAGATTGTTGTTCACGTAGTGGGGGACTCCCTGGGGTACTGTTTTGAAAGTTGGGGGGTGGTTCTATGACGTCGCAGGAGGCCATTGGCGGAAATGTAAAATGGGCGGTGGGCCCTGTTAAGGCTTTGCGTTACATTTGGTTTTTTATTATAGAAAGCCCTTGCTGTCTGGCAATGTAAGGGTGCTTTTCATGCCATGTCGGGGTTAGGTCTTTCTTCTTGATGTGGTGGCTCACAAAGGGGAAAGAGAGGTGCTAGATGGCTTGAAACATTGATTTAAAACTTGTAAGCCACCGCATAGAATTGACAGTGGTGGTAGAGCTTTGTGTGAGTTCTAGATGATGATCCATCAAATTCAATCGATTTATGAACTTTAATTCGTGCATAGCGCCCCTCATTCGAGGTTTACCCGTATCATCGAACCGATCGAGCTGTCAATAATGAAACCGAGCGATCAAACCATAATAATGATTTTCAATTTCGTCAGACGTTCGTTAAGTTTTTGCGGTGTAGCTATTTTAGTCGACTCATATAACTTCTTGAGTGGACGGTGGAAGGACGTTTTAATGGAAAATAAAATAGAAAAGTTTATGGGCGGATCCACTTTGACTTAACTAAATGCCCTTCAATTGGATTGATATGATGACTTTAATCTTCTTTAATGAGATATTTAAGACTATTTTCCACAGTTGGACTTAATTATTTGTATGAACTACAATATTGAGTTCTTTCGATAGTAAAATGATACAAGGAAGATTTGTTCATTTTGACCCAAGCAATCCCATTTTTCATTGTTTTGTTTTAGCATAACTTTTTAATTGCTTTAGAGTGATATAGTATTGAATGAAAATAATTGATATTGACTTTAACCAGAAGTGATGATGTCCTTGATATATTTCACTTATATCTTAGAGATATTAAAGATTATAAATACTAATATTATTTGTATCACACGTGTTTAATTTTAGCAAATTAGTAAAATCAACATAAACCTAATGGGCTAACAAAGACAGTATGGAGATTAATACACTAATTTTGAAGCTAGACTTGTCCAAAATGAAACATGAAACTACTTTTAGTAAAATGAAAAAAGGAAAATTGCTAATATGGACAAATCAACCGCGATTACTTTATTGAAGTAGAATAGTTATTGTGGAGAAACAACACAATCAACCATGCCAAAATTAAGGCCCACCACGAATAAGGAATATCGTCCTTTTTATTTTCAAAAATTTCATATTGCCTTTTGAACTGTTCTTAAAAAAAATGGGAAGACTTGTGCGGCCTGTCAAATCTCTCGTATGACCTTCTAATAAGACGACTATAAACGATAGACCAAGATTGTTGGGACCATCGATTCTTCCATGTGTTTCCTTGCATCTTGTAATTTTTCTTTACGACAATTAATAAACTCATGATTTGATTTCAAGAATGGTGCAAGCAGCTACTTCTGTGGTGCACCTTTTGATGAATGATTAGTCGCCTTTTTAATCTCAATCTCTCCATCGTTTTCTTTCTAGTGCTAACACTCTTCCTCAAGCGAGCTCTTCTATATGTAATGGAACTTCATGAACTATTATCTAATAGAATCACTAATATCATCGGTGAATATTGCAGGTTGCATTTCCTAGCTTGGAGACATTAGAAATCTGGGACATGAATAATATTGAGATAATATGGGACAACCAAGTTGCTGCAGATTCTTTCCACAAACTAAAATCGCTTAAGGTGTGGGGATGCGATAAGCTATTGAACATTGTTCCTTCTTGCATTTTTGGATGGCTCAAGAGCTTGGAAAGTTTGGATGTAGAATCATGTAATTTGCTTGAAGTTGTTTTCAAACTTCAGCCATTGAATCCTCTAGATGGACATCCGGTTGCTCATTTGCCATTAAAAAGGCTAGAGTTAGGTGGATTACCAAAGCTAGAGTGTGTATGGGATAAGGAACTCCATAGTCAAGTGAAATTCCAGTGTCTCCGTTTTGTTACCGTTTCTAAATGCAAAAGCCTCACCTCTCTATTTCCAGCCTCAATAGCAATACATCTAAGCCAACTTGAGGTGTTAGAGATCATTGAATGTGGCATTGTGGAACTCATTGAGAAGGAAGACGGACAAGTTCCCAGGTTTGTGTTTCCAAAGTTAACCTCCCTCACTAAATTGAGGATAAGTAACTATAAAATGTTGACAGAAGTCATTTGTGACGAGGAAGGTGAAGAGGGGCTTATGGTGGCTTACAATCAATTGAAGTATATTAAGCTTCATAGGTTGATAAGGTTGAGATGTTTCAGCACAATTAAATATACTTTAATGTTCCCTCTCTTGGAAGATGTCATAGTGAGTGGATGCCCTAGCATGAAGTTCTTCTCCAAGGGACCAATAGAGGTGCCAAAGTTGGATAAAGTACAAGTATCAACAGAAACATGGTTTTGGAAGGAAAACCTCAACATCACCATCCAAAGTATGTTTGAAGAAATGGTATGCATCGATTACCAAATTCTGTGCAATTGGATGGTCTTTATCTCCAACAGAGTAATTTCTATTTGCTAACTAGAAATTTACATTAATGATGCTTTTTCTAATAGGAAATGGTTGCTACAGTGAAGTTTATACAGCTATCCGAGTTCCCTGAGCTGATTGGAAAATGGCACAGTGAACTCAATCCCATCAAGTTACGTTGGGAATTAGAATCATTGATGGTGGATAAATGTCCATCATTTATTAATGCTATTCCATCTAAATTGATGCTTCTTTTAGTCAATATGAGAAGGCTGCAAGTTTGTGATTGCAAGTCTCTAGAAGAAATATTTGATCTCGAAGGCCTAGTGGGTTTGGGAAGCACTCAAATGCTACCTTTCTTCATGACTTTGGACTTGGTGAATCTACCAAAGTTGAGGCGACTATGGAACAAAGATCTTCAAGGATTGCTACCCTACAATTTTCTATATTTTATAACCCTTTATAATTGCAGCAACTTGAGACATGCTTTCAATCCATCGCTGGCTCAATGTCTTGCCTATCTAAGTCAGTTGGAAATAAAGGAGTGTGATTGGATGGAAGGAGTGATTGAAGACGAAGAAGGGCAGCAAAGCTCATTGGAGAAGATTACATTCCCGAATCTTGAGAGGATGAAGCTAGAATGCTTGCCTAATTTGACTAGCTTCCTTTCGGGAAAGAATCAAATACTGGAATGCCCCAACTTAACAGAGTTGACCATTGCCCATTGCCCCAAGATGAGCAGTTTGACCGGACAATCCTTGCAGAAGATTGACCACAGCAATCCTTCACTTTTCAGCCCGCAGGTCAGTCTTTTATTCTTAATCCATTGCTCTTGATTTTTAGATTAGTTATCTTATCAAATGGAAGTACCAATGGGACTCTGGTGCTTTGCATGAAACAATTTCATTTCCAATGCAGTTCAACATCCGCTTTTTTCTTTCATTTGTTTTTGCCTCCGAATCTTGGACGCACGGTATCAATCAAGGATAAGAAATTGATTACCTATTACAGGCTTAAATATATTGTAGGTAGGTGGCAACAACACCCACTAAAACCTAATAACTATGAACCCATTCACAAATCAATTAAACTGAAATTTTCCCAATAACTGAAATCACAAATCAAGAATTAGTTTTCTCGAATAAGGTAAATTGAAAACCAATTGCATGTTCAACTTGAAGCAAACAAATCAAAGAATTGTTACTTTGTAAGTTAATTTCAAGCAACATTTTGTCTTTTGATATTCAAACTAGGGAACTTTCCAAGAAGTCATCATGGCAACTTTCCAAAAATTAGAGGGAAAATGCGTTATCAATATTTAATGTCAAGTAAGCCAATTAAAAGTCAAATTGATTATAAATTGAATTTAGGAGAGGTTGTCATCGAAGTAGAATAATAAGGAAATACATGTACAGGCCATCATCTAATTTTTTGAAGAATAAAAGTCAATTTTCAAATTTATTTTCATTAAATTCAGTGAACACAAGCTAATATCTTTACCATAAATTGTTTTGGTTTCCATCATTTCTTAAAATGGCAACAAACACATGCCAACTGTTCAGGTTAGTTTTTTTTTTTTTTTTTTCCGTCACTCCTTTTTTTATTACAAATACTTTATAGGTTTTATCTGGGGTCGTACTTTTTCCACTCTTCATTTAGCTTAGACACTCCCTATCATAATATTTTGATGGCCCACCTTTTAGCTTTTTTTGCTTCTCTTTTTTCTCTACTTCTCTTTTTTCACGGTCCCACTTTCCTGCCCCTTCTTATCTTTCCATGCCTTTAGTGTTCTGTCGAAAATACCGTTTCTCTATATTCCCTTTTTTCCATTTTTTTTTTTTTTTTTGCTTAAGACATGCCTTTGGTGTCTCATTCTCTCCCTTTTTTTTTCTCAAAAACATTCAAATGCTTCATGTGAGTCCCCGACAAAAGCTCAAAAGGAAGAGTAAAATATGACGGAAAATGTCAACTGAACTTGTTGGCGTTATTGTCTGCTCTTTCACCATTCGCAACTTCATTATCAGCTACATTTAAGCAATTTGGAAATAGGGAGGGACACTCTCTCTGCATAACCTCGCAACGTCTTCCCAACCCCATCCCCTCCTCTGCATCTAAGAACATGTGCTCATCAACATGACGTCCAACTCTCCCCGATACCCCTTGCTAACTCCCTTGATCCCCACACCACCCCCCTCACCTCCACTCGTTCCCCTTAGCCATTTGCTTCCATGTTTCTCCTCAACCTGGGACGATTAGCGCGACACAGTTGGCCCTGAGCCGAGCCGTCGTGAGCCTAGGAGCCCAGCCAAGCTCAATGGCATACTTGCCGGTGAGAGGGAATGGGCGAAAGTGAGCTTTGATAGGGAGCCACTTGGAGAGGATGAGGGTGGAGTCCCAATGCCAGGATCTGGTAAGGGGCCGACTCGTGAGTGAATTGTAGACGTCCTCGTCTTGGTCGATGACATGTATCAATGTCCTGCGACTCTGATCTCCCTCGTGGTCATTAAACCCGGTGTTTGCAAGCTGCTTCAACGGGATTCGTCAGTTATCTCTTTATAGGAGCTAGAAAAAATAAATGTTGTGCAGGGGTCCTTTTCCTTTTGGTTCTGTGAATGCGATTGCCAACTTGAGTTCTATGCATTCACTACTCAATGCTTCGTCTTTTAATCACAATTCTGGGACTTTTGGCTTAATCTTTCTTCCAGCAATCCTCCTTCTAGAGTTTACACATGCTCAAAAGCATTGTCTAAAGCGAAAAATGGAAAAAGAGGGAATAGCAAGGGAAAGATAAGAAGAAGAATAGAAAATTGAGACCCATGAGGAAAGAAAAGAAAAGGAAAAGGAAAAGAAATAAAAATGAAGGAAAATAACCAAAAGGTGGACCACATAATGGATAATATGGTCAAAATGTTGTAATATGGAGTATTTGAGCCAAATGAAAAGTGAAAAAGCAAGGCCCCCTAACTATTGCTTTCTTTTCCGGTGGAGGAAATGCTTGAGTTTTTTCTTATTCTAATGCTTTATCCAATTTTTTATTTATTTATTGTCATGTGTGAGTAAGTCGTTGCATCATAGATAGCATCCACACTTTTTTTTTTTTTTTAACTCTTCAACAATAGAAGTTACTATTAATTATGCATTTACTTCTAATGCCATTAATATGTCGTTTATGAGTTGTCATATGCCCACATTGTTAGAATACTTCAAAAGGCCATCATATTACTCATTTTAGAATATTAATAGATAAAGAAGTATGAAACTAGTCACCTGATTTTTGTTAGTGACAAATTGCAATGATGTTATTTCATTTATTTGTCAAATATAAGGTACCCATCACATCTTTTTAAATAATTCAAAAACTCATCATAATCCTCAACTTAGAAGATTAATAGATTTAGGGAAGTATGGAAATAGTCAATCTGTTTTTTGCTAGTAATAAGTCGTAATTGTGTTGATTTTATTGAAACCAAATAAAAAATGTCAATACCCGCTCCTTATTGGACAAGTTATAAGAGCTCATAACATCGTTGATTTTCTATAAACAAACACGATGTGCTCATAGGGATCATTTGAATAAGGCAAATGTCTTGGTGGACCATTCGATACTTGTACAACAAACTTGTCTTTGGTAATGGGATTGTAGCATGTCGTAATTTAATTAATTTTATCATGATGAAATGAAAATTCCATATGGACTATTAAAATGAACAATTCAGAGCAACTCGTACGATGGTTTCATTTTTTCGTATCACAATCAATTTTGGCATAACATGTTTCATTTGCTCATGAAGGTTAATTGCATTTGCCCAGGTATCCTTGTTTGCATAAGAAACTCACCTTAAAATTTCATGTCACATGACTGTGAAATTTTTAGGAAATTGCAAAAGTATTCATGTTGTATTTGAGATCATAATTGCATTCTTTGGGTCATAACACAACGGAAAATGTTTTCCTGTCTTTTTCATGCATGAGTGTTAATAGGTGGTATGGACCGGAATGTAATTTATTTTGTCGCATCCACTTTGATGTTTGTTCCAATGCAATAGACTCAGCCTTAGTCATCAATCAATTGAAATGAAAGCATCAAGCAACCCCTCCTTGATTGTTTCGCTAGCAAGTTCTAGAATGTTATGATTCGTGAGAGGAAGGGAAGTTTGGAAATTCCTTCTTTGAGGTCATCACTCAATGTAATCGAATTTATTGTGTCATTTTTCCAATATGGCAGGTACAATTTCCTCAGCTTGTGTCAATGATTCTCTCCCACATGGACAATTTAATCAAAATATGGACTGATAGTCCTCAAGATACTCTAACTTTTGAACATTTATGGAAAGTGAATGTTGAGAATTGTAAGAGCCTTGAAAATCTGTTTCCGCATTGGGTGGCTACAAGTCTAACCCAACTTCAGAAACTTCAAGTGGAGTCATGTGGGATCGAGCAAATAGTCGCGAGTGGAGATGACATTTCACACTTGACTACTGCTCAATTTCTTTTTCCACAACTGACTTCTCTAGTGTTCCATGACATGCCACAACTCAAGGGCTTTTGCCCTGGCTTGCACACTTTGAAATGGCAATTCTTGGAAAAATTGCGAGTGACCCACTGTGACAAACTAAACATGTTGTCCTTTGTTGCATCCATGAATAAGTGGGCTCAAAGAGACAATCAACACGACCTTTCAGACCATGAACCACATCTCTCATTCGAGAAGGTATGATTGCAACTGCTCTTCCTCTCTTTCTTCTTAATCCTTTTATTCATCCAATATATCTTATGTCTACAGCATAGTCACGTCACATTATGATAATACAATAAACATGAACCCCTTACCTATCAATTCATGGACAACATAAGATACTTCTAACATCTTTAAGCACACCTTTCATAAGTGGACACCCAAAATGTTTTTAATATCTCGTCACCCGAAATTTCAAGGAAGTACAATTTTTTTTTTTTTTGACTAGATAAGATATTCCTAGAAGATGAATTTGGTCAAGGTGATTACTTTACTAGCCTCTACTTAAAAATTCTCTTAAAATTTTCGATGAGAATCAAAAATGTGAATTTCCTATGGGCTAAATTGAGAATCAAGCACTGACATTTAGCAATTTTTTTTTTCAAATTGCAACGGGATGACCATCTTTCTTTTAATATTTTCTGGGTAAAATGAATTCTCATTCGTTTATTTGATCATTCCCATGTCAATACAGTTCTTTCGCTTCTATCTTATCATTATAATGTGGGCGTATAGCCTACCTTGGCTGGCAGATGCCCATACTGGAGCATTTGTTTACAATTTCCATTTTGTAGCTCGACTTTGGAAACTTGAGACTCGTATGCATGGCTCTAGACATTAATGAAATGTAAGAACAGGGCCTCCTTTTATGGGAGTTAACCGACTTAAGTTTACCTCTAAGAGCCCATGATTTATTGTCAAACTTGTTGAATTTACTTCTCTCATTGTATTGGAAATTTTGTAGGGCATCCCCACCTTAGAGAGACTTTTATTAGTCGACAAGGATATTCATACGATACAGAGCGGAAAATTTTCTGACGACTTCTTTCGCAAGCCAAAAGCACTAACATTGGCATGCTTTCATGATGAAAATGCTGTCTTTCCTCCCATATTCCTCCTACAAAGATTTAAGAACCTACAAAGTCTTGAGGTCTTATGTAGTTCTTTTCAAGATATATTCCTTGATGAAGAGCTTGTTGACAAGGGAAAACATCTGGTGCTTGATAATTTGAAAGAACTCAAGTTAAGCAAGCTACACAACCTAAAGCGTGTCTGGAGAAAAGGCTATTTGGTGGCAAAAATTCTTCAGAGTATTAGCATATTTAAGGTGTGGGATTGTCCCAATTTGACAACATTATTTCCAGTTGTGACATCCTTCCAGAATTTGACGCAGTTAGTGGTGAAGAATTCTTCTGGATTGGTACATCTAGTGACAGTTTCAGCAATCACAAATTTGATGCATCTCACTTACATGACTATAATTGGATGTGAAAGAATGAAAGAAGTAGTGGCAAATGATGAAAACGGAGAAAGAAAAGTGATTTCTCTTGGGAAGCTAGAAAGATTGACCCTCCAACATCTTCCAAGCCTAGAATGCTTCTCCTCCACCACAAGTTGCATCTTCAAGTTTCCATCCATGAATTCAATAGAAGTGGAAGAGTGCCCGAAAATGAAGATCTTTTGTAAGAGTGTGATAAGCACACCAACACTCCAATGGGTGACATTGTTCAAATACAAGTGGCAAAGGAACTGGGAGGGTGATCTCAACACAACCATACAAAAGTTAACAACATAAATAACACATAAAATTGGTAAGATCCAATTAATGTCATTCTTATCCATTTTTTTTTCTCTCTTGCCTCTGCTTCTCAAACCATCCGACACTTGAAGCACACAAGTTCTAAACTTTTCACACTGATGAAGGGAAGGGTAGATGGTGCAAGTGATACAGAGATCTAGAAGTTACTAAGGTACAGTCAAAAGTTAAGATGACGGAAATTTATATTAAGGTAGTGATTCTATTTCAAATTCCCCCTCTTTCTCACTAATAAAAATCACAGTTTTGCAAAAGAGGGGGCGGCTGCTGGGGATGGATAAATAGGTAACGACATTTTTTTCTAACCATTTGCCATGCCAGCATAACTACCTGGATCACACCCTTCTCATTTTTCATAACTAAATGAAGCCTCTCATTTCCTTTCTTTTTCTTTCAACTCTCTTCTCATTCAAGCGAATGAACATATTGATCCGTTTTTTTTCTTCTTCCTTTTTAGGAACTTTCACAAAAAAACATTAAATTTTTGCTTAACGTACAATCAAGTTTTAAATTTTAAAAAAATTGTGATTAAATCATAAATGTCTTGAATAAGATGTAGTGAAGCTCTTCCTGATGGCCACTCAACCAGTTTTTCTAAAGTCGCATGTCGGAATCTGAGTTCAATTTTCTATTAGGTATCGGTCTCTAGTGATCAGTACACAAGTAGGTTCGGATAAAAGTCTATTAATCACTTGCTGAAATAATCAAGGACGAATGTTAAAAGCCAGCACTGACATTGAAGGAGGAAGTTCCACGAGAGGATTAGTCTTTCACCTTTTCAACTTATAAATTGAATAAAACTGAACAAAATAAGCGTGAACCTTACCTAAATATTAGCTGGAAAAAAGTTGAACTTGATTGCCTTAAAAGTACAAGACTCACGGCTGAGGAATTTCTAAAGGCTAAAGATCTTCAGTTTGTAGTAGGCACCTAGTGTTTTACCTTCAATTCTTAGCTACAGGAATTGCTAGTCTGACTCTCCCAGCAACAATATAAATTAAATGCTAATCTGGACTCAAAAATCGAAATAAAGATTGTCTAGCTTAAACATGATAGATACGACCAGTTGAATTTGATTGAATTATCTTTTCTTTTGCCCTAATTATCTCTAACATTTAGAGGAGGTGTTTGGCCTCACGGCATAGTCCGCCGAGGTCAGCCAAGCGGCAGGTGCAAATGAAGGGGCCAAGACAGACAATTTTCTTCTTTAGCTCGGTGCGCAGAATTAGACCCTCTCAGACCGACTCATCGGTCAAGCCTTCTAACTAGTGGGCTGAATATCTAATGGCTATGGTCATGCTTATTAGACATCACTTTGTAGATCAATTCTATCGATTTTAGCCTCAGTACCTCGGCGTTATTCTTGATACAATTTTGATCAAATAATAGGTTGCCAATCTTTTCATCCATTCAATTCCCTATATGTTCTTCTTATTGAGCTTCCTCCAGCATTCATTTGTTTTTTGAATTTTCGTCCCAGAAATGATTGTCTTCTCTAATTGAATGCTTCATTCACAAAAATTGTTTTGTTTCAGACGTCAGCTTACTGCACAAATTGTGCTTAGGGGAAGACTTGTCGTCGGAGAGAAGATGAACAGAGGCTGGCAATCTGCAACTGGAGACAACTCATTTTTTCAAGATCATACTCTCTCTAAAGGAAGGAGATGTCTGTGTGTTTGAGCCTGTTGGAATTGATAATATGGAACTCGAAGTCTCCATTTTCAGGAGGAATTTCAAGACTGAGGTGTAGACTTTAGTATGCCCACTGAAAATCACTGCCTCACTATGTTTTGTTTAGTCAATCAGATCAAAGAAAGCAAAACTTTCTGCTGCAAGTAATTAAATGGTCATGTATTTCCTTATTTTTTTGGAGAGTAGTGAACATTGCACCTGTACGTTGCGTCCTTTGTTCGACAAAGTATAAATCGAACTCATGCGGAGCATGGGATTGGTAAAATAAAAGGTCAAGGGCAATCCCTATCTATTGTCCATGTGGAGAGTTGATCTATAACCCCATTGAGGCGGTCACAGAAAAAGAAAATGTCCTGCACCAACTCTGTTTTCATGAAATGTGCAGTAGTCTCCAGATTCTAAGGAAGGTTGTATTGAGGATAAATCTTGCAAGCCATCAATAGCACAAAAGGAAGTTTCAATAAGAGGGCTAGTCTTTGACCTTTTCGCTGCACGAAATGGATCAATGTCCTCAGAAGAGTTATAATAAAAATTAAAATAATTATAGAACTACATGGCCATAAAATTTCCAGAACTCATGATCAGCAGGTATCCGAATGTTCTTGACCTTAGGGCTTTAAAGATAAAGTAATAACACCATCTGTCAGTGAACTTGCATGTATCCCCCCAAATAAACCATTAGCAGTCGAACTATCCAACGGCTTTTATGAGTCAGACATAGCCCGATCAGAAGAAACGGCACTGCTCGACTTGCTGTTTTTTACTGATGAGATTGCTGAAGCGGCCATTGACTTCTGCTCCATAGATGTGCCCCATCTTGAAGCATTTCGTCTCCAAGTATCTCTTGTTCTCCTTTGTTATGGGAGTTACTAGAGGGACTCTCCTAGCAATAGCCAAGCCATAACCTTTATGGAGCATTTCATCTCCAAGTATCTCTTGTTCTCTTTACATTTACATGGCTAAAGTCATGATTGCCTCTAGTATCGGTACCTTTAATTTTCTTGTCAATTATTTTCTATCCAAAATCAATAAAGGACTTGTTAACACCTAAATTTTGGTTAAATATTTAAGATTATATTGTATAGAAAATTAGAGATCAATGTAACCCTTACAAAAAGGATTTTTACATCACATGGGTACTAGTATTATTTGCATTAATTAATTTTTATTTTTTATTTTATTTTCCCTTATTTCACTGCATTTCGGATAAATAAAAAAAATTAATTTAAAAAATTAAAAAATTAGTTTTAAAAAAAAGAAAGAAGAAGAAGAGGGGACTCGGCGGATGGGCTTTCGCCCCAGCCCCCTTCTCTTTGCTTCCCCCTCGCATAGGCCCAGGGCCCATCTCGCCCCTAGCCCGCTCCCCATCCGCAGCCCGGCCCTCTCTCTTCTCCTCCTTCCTCCTTCCTTCCTCCCTCCCTCCTCTGCAACTCACGCAGGCACAAAGGACAGGAGCAGCGCGGAGGCTGCCGAGAAACCCGGACGGATGGGACGCGACTTCAATGTGCTGAGGAGCTTGACGCGGTAGGCCTGGCCAAGGTAGAGATGTCTGCAAGGAGAAGACAGGATGGGATGCTGGTTCGGCCAAGAGGGAGGGAGGCCGGTCGGTGCGCTATGGACCGGCGGCCAAAGCTCTCCGTTGACCGGCCTCCTTGACCCATAAATAGGGGGAGCTACGTCAGAGAGAAACGGGGGAGGAGATCCGAGAGAGCGAAATCCGTGAAGAGAGAGAGTTTAGGAGTGACGAGTCTCTGACGGTGCCCTCAATCTCGCGGCTCCCGTAGGTACAACAACACGCCCCTCCCAACCCCTTCTATCTGCTGCATCTAAGTGCAAGCTGGTTGTTGCAGAGGCATTCCAAGGGTACCCTCACGGGACATCTTGACCATCTCCAATGTCATCCTGCTCAGTCGATAAACTATGGAGCATGAATTATATGACGGTATATATTGTTGTTTGAAGGGTGGACATAAAAGTAAAAGAAACTAAGGATACTATCTTTAACAATCATGGCATTCCTATATCAATTGCAGACACATATAGGCCCCTTGTCAATCATTTCATAAAATATAATTACGGTAGGACGCAGGCCATCAGTTCACCAATATCCTAACAATTATTTCTCCTCATGTCAAACATTCCTGTCCAAACAGCATTCTTCTCTAAGTAACATGAATTTGGTACTCCAACTTATGATTGACACATGATTACATATTTTTTTACAGACTTTTAAGATAAATTTAATGGTATTCCACCTAAAATCGGCTTCTCACTGGTGTAACTATTCACCTCTAAAGCTTGACAGCCAGTTCCAGTAAGATTCATGCACTGGTAGTTTATAAGATGAAGTACAAATTGAAGTTGTGTTGAAAAATGCATAGCCACAAACAAGATTCTTGAAGTTTACAACAAATCCATCTCTCTGTTTGCTAGTTTCTGAATTCTTTGAATAGCTTTAGCAATTCACTCATAATCTATCTCACCTTGACCATTGCAATGTGCATTCCAACAACTATTGATCTATAGTATTAGGCTGTGAATGGCCCCGACATTGTTGGTAATCTTGGAGCAACAACACATTCAATTAATTTATATCTTTTCCGGCAATACCTGTAAATTTATGCATTTAATGAGTCGTAAAATCATTTCTTGATCAAACAGTATAAGAAGCTTCTCAATATACAAGTCAGAATACATCAGACAACTTTAAGCACTCTTTTGTCAATCAAGATGTTCTGTTCTTATTTCCTGGTGATAATGCTGAGAATCACCTCAAGCTCCGCCTCAGTTAGTAGTCAACTGATATTCAGACACAGGTTTTGAAACAAGGTAAATACAAGAAAATGTACACGGAGATAACGGCAGTCACGGGCTTATTGACATAACTCAACAAGAATCCTGGCCAGTCATAACCAATTTCTAAAGTGAAACATCGGATAATAGATGAACTGCAAACACTAATATTACAACACCATACACATAAAAAATTGAAAAAAACAACTCTTCAGAACCCAAAATTATTGATCTCTATGGAGTCTCGATCATCAGAATAACAACCACAAACTTAAAGCATAAACTAAACTTGAGACACGAATAGACCAAGATAGTTTATACTTCTCTCGTCTTTTGCTATGTAAAACAACAGCGCATCAGCCCCCCATGAGAGACTCTTTTTCCCACCCCACCCAGGAATCCAAAGTTTCAACTCTTGGCTTATCCACTCCAAAAAGGGTAGACGCAGCTGGGACAACGTCTTGGCAAAAAAAGCCAATACATAAGTATTGAAAGTTGAAGCCGACATTTGGATCCGATTGGGAACTACGTCTCCCAAGATATATTTGCATTGGATTGCTAGGAAGAGATACTTACCTGATTAGATCAGTAATAGATACAATTTTCAAGCTCTCCCGCTGTGCAAACTTGCAGAGCTTAGGTAATCTTGCCATGAAGCCATCATCATCTGCAACTTCACAAGGAACTGCCACAGGTTCCAATCCAGCTAACACAGCAAGGTCGACAGAAGCCTCCGTATGCCCAGCTCATTCCAGGACACCACCCTCCGTGTACTCCAATGGGAAAATATGTCCCGGCGTGTTGAAATCTTCAGGTTTTGGAATCTCTAGACGCAAAAGCCAAAGCTGTCGTTGCCCTGTCAAGCACTGGTACTCCTGTAGTCGTCCCATACTCTGCATCCTATAACAATGTCTCTTAATTGCCATCCATTACAAGGTAAGAGAAGAGATGATTAAAGAAAATAACTAAGCTGATCGAAGGCTATTAGGAAATCAAGAATTGGAGGAAACAATATTGTCCTCCTGAACTTTGAAAGAAAGTGCACGTTATCTATCATTGCTCCCGAAAATTTATTATCTACCGACTGTGGACAAGTAACAATCCGTAGTGTCTCACTCTCCAAAGGGCCATTCCTTAAGTACATGAACGACTAAGAAACCAAAGCAGAAAAACAATAAATACAAGCGATAAGAAACAAAAACTCAAGGATTGAAAAATAGATTTAGGGGGATAAAAGCGCGGTGAATGCACTCCGAAGCTTGTCTTCGTTCTTCACCATCAGAGGAAGTTGCAAGCGCTCCAAATCTTCCCTCTTTCATGCTCGCACAACCAATCCCAAAGCACCATACTTCACAACGAAACACCAATTCGAGACTATGGGTCGGCCTGAAGCAGCAGAATTGGAGGATTACGAGTTTCGGCGACCTCGGCATGAAACAAGGCCGCTCAGATCTTCGGCATGAAGGTCGAACGCCGACTGGAGTTTGGATTTGGGCCTTTTTCGGCCGTCGACAAAAGCCCTAAATTCGGAACGATCGGGCACTGGCATTGTCAATTTGTGGGGAATCTTTTAGCAGAAATTGCAAGTGTTGGATCGACGTCGCTTTTGAAAAGCCTTTCTCCGATGGATATTAGAATCTGACGAGACAATACAAGAGCATTTTCCGCTCAGCTCCTGAGCACTTCCATCTTTGGACCAAATAAGAGGAGTCTTTCTCTTCTCCCTCGACGACGAGAGACTCCACTTTAGAATTATTATTTTTCAAAGATTAACGATTAAAAGAAAATTTCAACTGGGCCCCAAAAAATTAACAAAAAATGCAAAAGGAGCTGGGACGAAATTTTTAGGGCCGTACTGGGCCCGACTGCTCCGGCCTCCCGCCGTCCCCACTTTGCTGCACTCATCTCTATACGCTTGCCTGGAGACGCTGCTTTGAGAAGACGCGTGGCATGACAAAAAAAAAAAGCATAATATAATATACAATAACTCATGTGCTCTCCTACTATGTATTCCTCTACTATTTTAGCTATTATATAGTTTTTGAACATTTAAAAAAATAATTGTTGACACCTCATTTAAATTTAAAAAATAGAAATAGAAGATAATATTTTATTAGAGAAAAATTTTAAAAAAAAAGTAATTTTGAATTTAAAAAAAAAACTCAATCGTGTGATTTTGGAGTTATTTTGTTGTTGGAGTCGTTGAGTGAATATTTCGCCTGCAAAAATAACTTTGAGCGCTTTCACTATAAAATGCGAGGCTTCAGAACCGAGCAGAGGGGCTTCTTTTCGTCGAAAATATTGAAAAGTGAAAAAGAGAGTAAACAGAGAAGAGGGCTTCGGTTTGTGGGAGAGAAAAAGAGGAAAAAAGCCGAAGGAAAAGTGCAGAGGTGATGTGATATTTACTGTTCACCCTCTTCTTCCCACTGCCGGCTTCGCTTCTACGCTTCCCCTGCTGGTTTCGTCTCTGCTCCCCCTCCTCCGTCGTGCCTACCGCTCCTCCAGCCGTCCGCCACACTCATCGAGCTCCTGCCGCGATTCCGAGTACCCCCTGCCCGTTCATCCGTCGCCAGCGACGCCTCCCCAGCCGCCGGTTCCCTGCGCAGCTGCCGGTTGCCGCGCCCGCAACGCTCATCCGCGAGCACCTGCGCCACCCAACTCCACCTACTTCTGCTCTGTCTCGCCGAAGCCGGGCCCGAGTTAGATCTGCTTGCCGTCTCCGAAGCCCCTGCTCTGCTTTCCACGCCTCTGCTTCAACGACCCAGATCTGCTCTGTCACTTCCCGTGACCTGCAACCTGCGACCCGACGCCCTGCTCCGCCTTTGTTTCGTTTCTGCGTCGCCTCTGCCCTGTTGCTGCTCTGCTCGGTTGCTGTGACCCGACGCCAGCGCCCGAGCTCCCCTGCTACCGAGAGCCCCGACGACGGTAGATCTGAGCCAGTCGTCGCTCCACCGCCGAGCGATCCCTGCACCAGCCCGCACCTTCGTGTTCCTGCCCTGCCGCGTCTTCGCCCCTGTTTCGTTGTGCTCCCACTCCGCTTGCAGCCGCGTCGACCAGAGACGACCAGACACCTCTGCCGCTCTCGTCGTGCTCCTGCCCGCGCCTCTGCCTCACGATCGCGCCAGCAGCTCTCCTGCACCCCGAGCGCCGAATCCCGTGCCTGCGCCACCCACTGCCTGAGCATCGCGCATTTTCCACCTGCAGCCTGCCGCCGCCGCTCCTGATCCGAACTTGCTGCCTCCCTGTTTTGTTGCAAGTCCGGTTATCACCCGAGCCTCGCCGGAGCTCCGACGGAGAGCCCTTGTTCCACCAGGACCCATCACCGAACCACCAGCTGCTCCTCACCATTTCTTCTTCAAGTCCACCGTGAGTTAGACTAGGTAAAGTTTTTTAGGTATTTGGTTTCATAGTTTTATTTTATTTATTTAGTATTTTTGTTCTAACCTGATGTGTTTTGATTTATTATCCAATTAGAAAATTTGTTATATTAAGTCATGATAATCAAAAATATTAAGCCGCGAGACGTCGGGTTAGATTTTTGATTATTTCGACTTTTTATGGCAAAATTCATGAATTACTTTGCATCATTGATTCACATTAAAATAATATGCTATTGATTTACATGGATGGATTTTTATTTTGGCGTGTTATTATTATTTGCTCATCACATATCATGCATCATATTAGGTATTTAGGTCTATACACATTTCACATTTGAAGCAACGCATTTTAGTTTTTTTAAGATTCATGTAGAATTAGGATGATTTTCCTTTAATAAAACCAAAACATAAAAAAATTAATATGAAAAAAAAAAACAAAAACAAAAAATGTTATTTAGGTTATATATATTTCATAATGTACACACCATATGTTGGGCCTTAGTTAGTGGGTCATAGGTTAATGTTTTAATATTCTCGTTGTGTAATTTTTTTAATAAAAAAGGCCGAAGATTAGTATTGCATCATTATCTTTTAATAAGAATTATTAAGTCATTAAAAAAGAAAACACAAAAAGATCATTTCCTTAGATAGTTAATAGGTTAATTCATATCATCATTATTTAGCATAGGTTGCATATATGCATTAAAAAATGAATCATCATAAAAAAAAAATCATAAAAGAGCATGCATGTAGAAATACCATGTCATTCATCCCATATCACGTAGCACATGCATATTTAGGATTATATAAATTAGATTGCATACATATAGTGATAAGTTTAAGTCATACCATATGAATTGCATCTCGCATGTCATTAAAATAAATTCATGCATATTAAATTTAGATTAAGATTGCATATAATTAATTTTTTTTTAAAAGAAAAATTAGGTGTCATGGCATTTAGAAATCATGTTTAGGGCATGCATTTTTATTAGCATTTTTATTGAATGTTATTTTATTGATTGTGCACCCGCATGACCACCATTTGCATGTTAGTAGCTTATGTTAAAATTAATCAACATTGTCTGCAAAAATATTTTTGAAATTAAAATAAAAGGTACCGAAAGGGCGTTAGATTAATCTAGCGTAACCATGTCCCCGGACTTATCGAATCTCTGGTTCGCAAAAGTAAAGTATTCTCCCATACTTTACTTGGGTTTCTAACCAACTCTAATTGGTTAGTAGCGGCTCCAAATTGAGTATAATTGCATGTTTAAATAGATTAATTTCCTAACATCAAGTCGCGATTGGTAGGACTTGGGAGGGTCCGTGCCAAGTCTTCAGACTTAGTAATCCATTAGCCTTTCAAATAATTCACCTTTCAAAAAAAATTCGGGAAGCTGTCGCGACAATAGTTTTGTGATAGTTATTAAATTAAGTTATTATATTAGACAAATCAATCATATTTAGATATACACGTACTTAAACAATACATATAAACTTAATCGTCAGAAATTTGCGGAGTAAATGTTAACTAAACATAAATTTGGATAGATTGCACATGCAAATCTAACTAATTGATAAAATACTTAAAAAAGTCTAGGAGAATCGACTAAGTAAATTGGACTATATATCTTTCAAACACATGACATGTAAATATACACACACAGACACACATATATATAAGCAAATTTATCGTCCATGATTTTTATGTTCATACTAGGAATGTTTCTATATAGAACAAAGATAAATGTCCTTGAAACTTTGAAAAATTTAATGAAAGTGCAATCAAATTGTAAATTTTATCTAGCACGCACAACCAAGTAGCTTAGTTAGTTTTGTAAATTATGATTAACGGTATAACCTAATGATGCTGTCACTTTTAATTACTTTCGAGAAATATACCGTCAAATGAGCCCCATGTTAGCAAAATATGGTGGCACACTGCTCATGACCACCGATAAGGATCAATCATGCGATGCTTTTGGTCATAGGTCCTCGTGCTGATCAGTGTGCCACTATCCTATGGGAGCTAGAGGAAAGACCACAACATGAGAGCTTTAAGATCTTACATTAACCAAAAAAAAAAAAAGGTTAGGTGCACCGTCAATTTCAGCTGTCATTAAAGAAAAGACCACATTGGACTTTGTCGCTTAAACTAGAGGAGATAATGTGAAGTACTTGATAATATTTTAAATAAATTTTAGGATTTTATTACATAATCTGAAAGCGTTAAGATCTGATTGGATCTACAGAATTTGAATTAATTTGTCCTTGTACATGGCTTAATTGCAAAATTTTTACAAATTATATGTTAGTGATATAACATCATTTGATTGTCCATTTTCTTTTACCAAACTTAACGTGATAGCTAAATGATGTTGTGACATCCTGAAATTCGAGCCTTCTGAAGGACGAGTGAAGGTGAATTTCGTCAATGCATTGTTGGTTGATCTCACTCGGAATTGATCACTCCTGAAATACTGACCTTGAGGGGAAAGGCTAATGAGGACATAACTCGTACGACTAAAGGACTTGACCTGGGAAAACGACTTGACCATGAGATTTGCGTGAGGATGATCCTGTAGATAGGCATGCCGATTCTAAGGACGACTAGAAGTCGATTTGCGAACAAAACATAATGGAACGACGGGTGATTCCGTTTATTGTTATCGAACCTACGAACGACCCTATGTCGATCCTCAATGATCGTGTACTTTGAAATAAGAATCTATCCTCCGTAATTTCATGCAATCAAGGATGTCCATGCATCGAGATGTCTTGAACGTGGTTTGGCACAAATCGGTTACGCGTGAATTCTCGAAGTCGCCCGTAAATCTAAGTTGAAACCGAAATGGCATTTGGCGAAATTGACATGGCAAGAGAACTTAGGATTGGACTTCGAATTATTGGAAATGTCTGGGACGGACTTTGGATGAAGCTACATCAAACAATTGATAGAGTCAGTTAAGCCGAGCAATTGGAAAAAGGATTTTCGGACCGAGGAAGTGAGCCCGTGAGGACGTGGGCTAGGCTAAGCCAGTGTGGGCCTTAGGCCCAAGTTGGGACAGCCACCAAATGGGCCTAAGTCAAGCAAATGAGCCCATTGGGCCAAACCAACTATTCATCTTTTAAGCTTATGGGCCAATTCTTGGCCATTTCAAGCCCAACCAATTCCCAAGCCCATTCTTATTCATTTCCAAGCCCATTTCTTAGGCCCATACATCAATTTCAGCCCAAGGTCAGATTGGTAATTTGTGTAAGGTGGAAATTACCATTTTGCCCCTAAAAGCCTAAAAGCATTTCATTAAGGGCAAGGAAAGAGAGAGAAGATGGGGGGAGACTTGCATGGGAAGTTGGGCAAGCATTAAAGAGGCTTGTTGAGAAAGACAACCAGCCCTCACATCTCTCTCTCTCTCTCCCCCATTCGGCCTCCTAACCGTCGCAGCTTCTCTCTCCTCCATTTTCTTCCTCTCCAGTTTCTGCTCCAGCTGACCCTTCGGTGAAGAATCGAGTAAAAAGTGATCTTCTCGGATGAATCAGCCAACGAGCCACCCATCACCGTGACCGGGAGAGACGGACCGTTCCAATGAGCCCAATTTCGTACCAAATGGAGCCGCCGGCCGTCCTGTACGGCCGTCACAAGCCGCCGATCGCCGGTCCATCGGTCCGCTTGCAGCCTGCACTGTTTCGCGTTTTCGGCCATTTTTCTCCCATTCTGGGCCTTCCTCCGCCCATCCAAACCTTCTACAAGACTCCCAAGACCCCTGGGTGCCGTTGGTTTCCGGTCACCCCCTTCGCGGGAGCTCCGGCCAAGCCATTCAACTTGTTTTCTTCTCTAGCAGTGCTGTTTTTCCAGAGTTTCAGAGGGAGGCAGAGGCTATGGTTACTGTTCTGAGCTTAGGACCGCCTTGGATCGTCGTGATAAACGTCCAAGTGCGTAGCCACCATCGTCGCTGCCGCGTCGGTGCCTCTGGCCCACTTAACGGGTGAGTTTAGCTCATAATCCTTCAATTAGTGCCTAAACTTGCTTAGGGTTTGTTTAGTTAGATTTAATTCTAGTTTAGGTGATTTAATTAAGTTGTATTAGCCCTAAGATAGGTGGTTAGATGGATGGATTAGATTAGTCTAGCTTAATCTTGTTTATTTGCTTAATGTGGTTTATGTAGATAATTAAGTATGTTTAGCTTTAATCAATTGATGGTTGCTTTAATTAATGTTTTTAATGATTTATGAAGTTAATTTATTGTTTATTAAATTCTAGAAATTCACTGTTTACGCGACACTATTCACAAGACACTGTTCACGTGCACTGTTTACGGAGTACTATTCACGTGCACTGTTCATCCAGAATGCGAAAAGTGTCTAAAATTCATGTGTGTTGATTTTGTAAAGTAAATGGATGTGAAAATGCATGGCATCCGCATGAATTGAGTGATGATTGTTCAATTGTGTGGTAATTGGAAATTTTGGCATTTATTCATAAAACCTCGGGTGTTGGGTTTTAACACCGAAAGTGGTTTTAATAACTATATCAAATAGTGGGGTTTGAAAAGGAGAGATATCACTTTTAAAGCTCGACTGGATCGTGTACCCACACACGATTATTTTTGAGATGTTTTTAATACGAAAAAAAAAGCTAGGATCACCATTTTAATGGAGGCATTTGAACGCAATGCACGGTGTCATGGGCCGAAATTGATTGATCGTGTGTTGGTTAAAGAGAAATCGTCCTAGCATTTTAAGCCGGATGTTACTAAATCCCACTTTCGGGTTACCCATGTATTAGGGTAGCGGGTCACAGTAGATTCTAGACCTAAGCTCCTTCGGGATAGCCGTCTTTGTAATGTAGCCGTACTCTATGGGGAAGAGACGATACCTGGCTATGCCAATAGACTGCCGAACATGGATGTCGACAGTGTCTCGAGTGGCTTAATTAATAATTGAAACGCATGATTGTTTGAGTTGATTGGGTTGAGACCCTTGTGATTAATTGAGTGGATAAGGCGTTTCAATTGTTGTATACATTGAGTATAGACATTGTGTTTCTGAACTGTGATAATGTGCAAGAATGCATGAGAATCATGGCATATGTGATTTTGGTCATACACGAGTTAAGCACATTATTTATGGCACGCACGCATGAATCGATAACATGCAGGGTGTGGCAATGGCCAGATGAGATCGATTGTGATGTGACTCGTATGTGATTGATGAAAGGTATCATCTAATGGCCATGTGCATTGCGTGTATCGTGCTGAATTATAACGTGCAGGGTATGGCATACCAGGTAAGATTGTATGCGAATCGACTATTAGTTGTTGCTTGTGGTCGGGTAGTTCTGGATAGATACCCTAAGTTGAGTTGGTGTACTAATCGGGGCTTAGGGGTGGAACTCGCTAAGATTTATATCTCACTAGTTATTGGATAACTATTTTCAAGTCCTTAGTGTGAAGAGTCAGGAGCTTGAAGCGGAAGGGTCAGGAGCATAAGTGGCTCAGTAGTTCTTTATGGCATAGACCTTCTATATAAGCTTGAAGTGTTTATAAAAGTGTATTTGATTTCAAATTGGTCGTCCCGCTTTTCTATCCCATGTATGTCGTTGTTAGGGGATTAGTTAATTCGCTTCCGCATGTGCAATAAAATAAAAAGGGTCGGCAACGAGTCTTGGGAACGTTGCGAAATTCTATCTACTACCAAGGGTTGTGCACGCGCTCGAGGTTCGGGTCGTGACAGATGTAATAACTGAACTAACAATTGAAAGCATAAAGTAGTAGATGGAATACAAGACTAGTGGTGAATTGATTTTATTTGCCTTAGATAAGTAGCGTAATGCTTTCTCGAATGTCATGTACTCATTTATTGCAAATTGATGTCAATCATTGGATGACAAAGCATCTCAACTATGCGATCAAAGATAAATTGATTTCCACCATTGGATTTGGCACCACAATCTTGTCCTACCAAACCCCACCGTCCCATAACACAAGAATTAATAAATCGCATTCTATCATCAGGAAAAATTATCCAAAAGGCCAAATTTTTTGCAATTTTGTCAATTTAATTCTAAACATTTTTATTTTGCCAATTTAGGGTACGTTTGTTTCACGGAAAACTCAATGATAAAGGAAAATGCTTTCCAGGAAAGCATTTTCCAATAATACGGTTTGTTTTCCTTTGTTTGGTGATGTATAATTGAAAATGTAATATGTCATTTGGACCCCATTAAAAAATAATTTCACACTTCATCACATGAAAAAAAAAATGAATTTTTAATTTAAAAACTTCAAATTTTTAATAGTGTTGTTTTTTATTTACTTTTCTTTTCTTTCTTTTTATTTCCTTTTTTCTTTTTTTTTTTTTTTTTTTTTTTTTCTTTTTCCTTCTTTTTGTCCTTCACTCCTTAGCTTCCTCACGCCATCCCTTTTGCTTCCTCCGGTAGTTTGTTCCCAGCTGGCTTATAAGGGGTGAGCTCTAGCCGTCACCAGAGACAGCGAGCTCGCCCAATTTGGCGAGGCTTGAGCCTCATCGCTGGAGGCCACGAGCTCACTCAATTTAGCAAGGCTTGAGGCTCATTGGCCTCGGGCAAGCTCAGCCTTGTTGTCGAAGGCCATGAGATCGCTCAACTGGGTGAGACCAAAGCTCACCGGGCTGTCCTTGTGGCCGGTGATGGGTGAAGAAGAAACAAAAATAAAAAGGAAGAAAAGAAAAAGAAAAAGAAGCAAATTCGAATTTTTTATTTTTATTTTTAAAATGTTTTCCAAATTTTAATTTTTTAAAAATAAAAATTCAAATTCAATTTTTAAAATATATTTTTATAAAAATAATTGTTTGTAAATCAAGCATCAAATCTAAGCTTTGGTAGATTCGGAAAATGATTTCCCGTTTTTCGGTCCTTTCAAAGGAAAAATCATTTTACTGAATTTAAGCTTTCTTAGGAAAACTTTTTCCGTTGACTCATTTTTCTAAGCAACCCAAATGCCGGAAAATGAGAAAAATGTTTTCCCGAAAATGTATTCCACGAAACAAATGCACCCTAAGTCATAAATCTTTTGCAATTGTACTAATTTTAGTTCATATAAACAAATTTAACTAATCGGCGATAGAGTGGATGCCAATCATCCGGTTGACGTTAACGTGGACAAGTTTTAATAATATTTCATTTTTTCGAGTTTTATTTATTTTATTTTTTCTTTTTCTTCCCTCCTTTCTTCCTACCCAATCATGTGTAATTGAATAAAAACACACAAGTAGCCTAATATTGTCTCTAAAAGAAAATGGCAATCTGAAAATCCCTATTGTAAAGCCATAAAGGCTTGTCTAATTTTGGATTTTATTTTTTTTCAGGATTTTCCAAAATTTAAGAGAAAAACTTTATGAAGAGCTAGCAAATTTTCTAAGGAATTCCAATTTTCTGAATTTTTCTGATTTTTCAAGGTTTTCTAAAAAATTTATGATTTTATGATTTATTTATTTATTATGTTTTATGAATTTTCTGGATTTTTTAAATTTTCAGTGATTTTTCTGAATTCTATAAATTATTGTTTTTTATTATATATTTTTTATGATTTTATTATGCTTTTTAAGATTTTTTTAATGATTTTCATCATTATTATATTCGGGAAAAGGATTTCGGGCCAGGTTTACCCGGGCCGACCCGCTAACCCGATCCGTCTATCTGGACCCAACCCGCGTCGGATTAAACCTTAATTTTTAAAGCTCTTTTTTTTTTAATTTCCTTCATCCCCTTCTCAAGTCGTCTTCTTCCCAAAGCCAATCTCTCCCCCTGCAACTTGCCGAATCTTCTCTATGGAAAACTCAAAGCTCACCACACGACCGCACTTCAAAATCTCTCAACCGTTCCAATGTCGGCAGCCAACCTCGCCCACCGTCACCAAACCGTCACTGCCAATCCTCTCCGACCGTCGTCAAACCTTCGCCGACGATGGCTTACCCTGCGGTGACCCCAACACATCCTCCACCGGAAAAGAATTCCTTTCTAACTTAACAGTCACACACACCAATCCAGAACCGAACGAAACACTAGTGCTTGAAAGAGAGGTGAAGGCATCCAACACGGCCGTAGCTAATCGCGATCGTCGCCGAAATAAACAAGGATGGATTTGAGACTCTGACCACGTTCAAACGGCACCATGAGCATGATATGCATCCAAAAGGAAAGGAACGCGGAAGTTAGTGTACTAGACATTATCAAGCATCGGATTATGCAAAGTCAGAATAAAAAATTCTAATGCGCAAATCATCGAACAGGTGGCATGCGTTTTTTGTGTAAAAGTTCCGAGACCAAATTTGGTGCTGTACTCGGTCTAAAAGCAGTGCATCAACCTCTAGATCAGCACAAATCGCGAAGAAAACGATCTCAGTTTAGTAAGGTCTTCTCGTGAGTTCATTGGCTAAGTTTAATCCTCTAAACTTTAGCAAAACCGAACAAAATAGAGTGGAGATGAAGCAGTGGTCTCTCCTTCTTCGAAAGAGATTTTTTCTCCCCACTTTTGTTGATTCTTTCGCTTCTCTTCAGCCAAGCTCCCTGCAGCTTCTCCCCACTTCAATGGCCGACGCCAACCCAAAACAGGATTTTCTCCTTGCGTCGCAGACGCTCTGTTCTCACCAAGGCGTGCGTGCAAAGGCGGAGAAGGACAAAGGGCCGGGCTTTTGAGGAAACAAAATGGGCTGAGAATGGGAGAACAAAAACCAAAGGAAAAGGGTTGGGCTGGAACAAAATAGGAAAAGTAAGAGGAAAATTGGGCCAATTCAGGGACTAAGCCCAAGTGGGCCGGAAATTTTGCTAAAGGAAACGGGCCAGGCATAAATGGCTTCCCCGAATTTTGTTTTATTTTATTATCTGTTTTCCTTGTTTATTATTTTTTTTTTGTTATCTTTCTTATTACTATATTTTTGTTTTTTTTTTACCTTCTTTTTTGTATTTTTTATATTTTGGCCAAAAATGGATACCGAATGATTGATAAAAATTCGGGTGTCAATAATGTTCATTACATTTCTCCTCTTTAAAGTACATATGAGATCAAACAGTCTAGTTATAGGATCACTCCAAGTCCAATGTGTCTTCCAACTCGTGAATTAACCAACAAATTCAAATCAGAGCATCCATTTTTCTCAAGTTCATGATGTAGCCAACTCATGTGAAGAGATGCGCCTTGAGGGGGGGGTGTTTAAGGTCCCGAGTTTAATTCATCATTGGCATATCTCAAATTCCAATATAAATGCCACCTAATGCTGCCTTGCATTCTAATTTCTTTTGCCAGGTGGATTTGGTATAGTGTAGAAAGAATGTGATATGTTATTTTCTTCAGAGCTTTCATGGTTCAATGTCTTAAACCGGGATTTATTAATAAGGATGAGTTAAGTTGGGAATCAAGTGGACATATTTATCCCTCACTTGGTAAAGAAACCTAACCAAAGAAGAAATGGCAAAGGAACAAATACCACTAATCCAATAGTTGATTGAGTTAAAACACTGAAAACGTCATTTTAGGCCTTTTGCGGTGCTAACCCGAATTTAGAATTCCTAACTATGCCTCCTTTGTGCAATTGTGATAAATCGATGAAGAAGTTTACTCTTTCTGCTTTTATTTTCTTCCTTTTCGAGCTAGTTGCAATTTATCAGCTATTTTTTTTTATGTTTCTCTTTCTGAATAGAATCTCCTGATGTCAGGGCTTCTCATGTTTCCATGAGAGAGAATTTTTGAGTAATCTCTTTTCTAGTTCGTAACCATTTCATGATACGCCTTTCTTAATCTATAGTTTCCTAGATCACAGATTTTGATACACAAGCAACATTTTAATTTCAAGTAAGTAGAATGATAGAAAGTTCTTGCCATTGTCTACGAGAATTTTCCTTTCTTTGCGCAGGCCTAATTAGTTTAATGGCACAGTGGGCCGTTTATGAACTGGTGAATTCATATATTGGTGATGTGGCCATCTTACCTCTCTATTGATAAAATAAAATAGTTGGCGGTAATTGCAGATGAAGTCTACGTAGAACTAGCAAAATACATGTTTGTTGCAAGCTCCAAGACTATAGTTTCCACATATTTTTCTAAATGTTAGTTTAATTCTCTTTTGCCTTTATTCATATTTCAAGTTGATTATTTTACTCAATCTTTCGAATTTTAATTTGGTCGTATCATGATTATTAGTTAGTATATTTTTTACTTCATTACTATATTTAATAATTTATACAGACATTTATGTCAAGATAGAGAAATATTGATGGCCCCAAACTCTAACATCCGGTCATGGATCAAGTTAGGCCCAATCGCATGTATGCTGGCAACAAACCAGGGCAGATGTGGATCACATAGTAGGCCTTGTCTCGGTCATGAATCAAGCTATGTCTAGTTGTGGCTTGATTCATTTTCCCTTTTCCAATTGCATGAAACTTATCCCTCTCCTTTGTCAATTTCCACACATGCCTTATATTCTTACTTTGCTTAAGATGATCCAAGGGTGGCAAGGAATCATGCTCGAGGATGGTATGATTCCATGCCATTACGGTTACAAGGGGGGAGGGTCTAGGCTATCAAAAGGTCTTTCAGACCTGACCTTCGAAATTGAAATGGGCCAAGGCTTAGCGTGCATGATAGGAGGGTTTTATTAAAAAACCAAATTCATATGTACTGTGAGGACTTGAAATACTTGCATGAAATTTTGAATAAGATCACATATCGATCTGTTTAACAAAAGTCTGCGGTATTATCCAAAAAAAGCCATAATTCCTAAACTTGGAAGAACGCTGTTAAAGAATGAAAGCATGAGAGTATTTAGTTTGGATATTTTTGTTTAGTTGTAACATTTTTTTTTGTTAAAAAGAAGTCATAACCTTTACAAATAGCCATAGTAAATATACAGATTAAGAAGTAATTTGACATTCTAATCTTACAATTAGGCAAAAATAATAAACAGCTTCAAAATTTCCCTATAAAATGAGTTTTTTTTTTTTTTTTTTTTGGTTTATGGTATGATATGAGGGGTTTTCTATAAAAAGAAACAAACGGTGAAAATTGGAGAGATAATGCATGAAAAGTCAAGACTGATTTTGAATTAATGGACATAATTAAAGAGTCTAAGTTAGCCCAAGTTTAATATGTCAATAGGTAGAACATTATAAAAATTTACTCATACACACACACACATTATATACATACGGCCATTTTACATTTTATTGAGTGTTATCTTTATTTTTAATTTAAAATTTTATGGCATTTTGAAATTTAAAGTCAATAGAGATAGAAGTTTCCAATTGATTATGACATTAGAAAGAGAATATTAGCTAATGTATAATATATGACATGAATAAAGTCTATACAGTAAATAGGAAAACTCTCATTTTCTATGACATCCTCAAGAAAGTTATTATTTCCCAAAAAGCAGCCACGAAAATCCCACAATTGAACCATTCGTGGAAAAATGAGGTCCACATGTATTCTCACCTGATGGAGCTGTCATCGGAGAAAAGCAATGCATGTTGTGCAGGCTATCCGATGCAATAATTTGATAGGATATTTTTTAATGGGGTGTCCTCACTCCCTCTATCTCTAATTGACCTTTAGCATAAGAAGCAACCCGCCCAAAATATTTTTGCTACAATGTGGAAATAAACTAATGATTATTGATAAACCAAGTTGATTTATAGTTGGGCGGCAATTTTCAATTTTGCTGTTGAAATGAAATTTGCTTCTGATTTTTTTTGTGTGCCTCCTTCGTGGTTAATATGTTTTTTGTGTAATTCTTTGGGAGTTCTTGTTTCAAAAGAATCGGGTTGCTTACTGGTATGGGTGCTGCGACTTTGCTTCTATTCGCCGCTATTTGGTGGATTCAGTAATGGATTCTCAATTTTGGACGTGGAGACTCTACGTACCGTCAGACCCTTTTGTTCAAGTCAGGTGTTAGAACTAAAGATTTGGTGATTTGGGGCTTTAACTTAGCCACTCGGCCAAGCAAAGAGTGCTAATTATAACTCTTGAAATTGGCAAATACTATCAGGAATTGTGAATACATCTCGTGTCTTCTCTCATTTTGTGCGCTTATATTATGATATTAAATTCGTATTCTTGCATTTTTTGTTCAAATAAGCCTGTGGGCAAATAGTTCCATTTGGACTTTTGAAGGTCTATATCGAAGAAAACAATAATTGTCAAGTTAAGGATTACATCTTGTCAAAAATATAAATTGCATTCACCTTGTCCTTTGCCACGCCTGACTAAGTCCCCTCATATAAGGGTCAAAAATTAGAGAGTGACTAAAACCAGTCAAGATGCAACAATTTGAATAGACATTAAATAGCGGCGTGTACCACCTATCTCCTTCTCGTGACCACCTTTAATAAATATGTGTTTTGAAAAAGCTAAAATTACCAAAGGATGCAGGTACTCTTGGACAATCAATGTTTGTCTTTTAGTGTGGGAGGAAAGGACGGAGACTAGAGATTGTCAGCGGTCACTGTTCAAGCAAAGAAATAATAGTGTAGACAATCATCCATTTCTACACTTAAGAAATCAACCGGTGCTTAGTTTAGTTCTAAACTAAGGTTAAGTCGCCGAGCTTTATTATCTGTATTAGAGATAATTAGATATCTTCTACAAATATTTAGGATATTTTTTTTCTGAAGATAAAATGACTAAAGATGGCATCGACAAAATTGAGAACTTACTGAAGGTGAGATGACTAAAGATGGCTGCATAAAGGAATTAAAGATTGGGTTTTGATTTGATTCATTCTCTTGATGGCTTATGAAATATCCTAAATATCTCTGATAGTCTATAACGATCTCATCTTTCTTCCTTGTGGTCCTCGCACGAATTAACTTGAAATCAGTTGGTTAAGACCAATTAAGTTTGATTTTGTGGTGAACCGACTCAGTGGTTGACTCTTAATTCTTATCAATAAGATATTGTAAATATGTGATTGGCTCTATTTAAGAACATTGCAATGGGGTTCATCCATGTCAATTTTATGCAAATCAATCACCAAAAGAAGCAAAACCAGACCATTTAACTAGATACCATATTTTCCTAAGAAATTATGTGGAATGCATGATACACTAATTTTTTACTATAAAAGATTATACTTAAGTAACATCTCTACTTCAGCATTAAGTCGACCAGAGCTCCATCAAATTCTCTCTCCTCGACTGAAAACGTTTCGAATCTCCGAGCAGGGCCATGGCTTCCCTATGAAACGCCAACAAAGCTGGAACCTTGGAAGCAAAGCCATCCAGTAGAGCTCCCGTCTCGTCGCAAAGAATCTCCGAAATAGCTCCAACTGTTTTACCTCCAAAAAAATGCTCTGTCGACATTGATTTTCAAGGTACGCAGCTTCGACAGGCTCCGATTCTTTGCCGATTGAGTCTTTTCAACGTAAAGTTTCAAACTTTAGCGATTCCATTTCCTGAAATTACTGAGTATTGGCCTCGCCGATTCAATTAGGGTTTTCGGATTTGGTGGTTGTCTGCTCTCTCTCTCTGTCTCAATCACCCTATGTGATGTGGAGATGGACATTCGTCAGGGTGACTAATCAAGTAAAGGAACAATAAAATGCAGAAAACCATCCATTTCTAGAAGAGACTCTCTCTCTCTCTCTCTCTCCCCCACGCCATTACCCTCGTCGAGGCAATCTTTCGTATGCGTAGTTGTTTGTCCATGTGCGGTGGGGAAAGGACGTGGAGACTTGGACATTAGTGATGGTGGCTGATCGAGTAGAGGGACGAAGTTGCCGTGTTTCTATAACTTAAATCCAAGGAAGATTATCGATTCGTCGAGAACAAAAATTTGACTTTGCTGTAGTAAGACAAAGTCAATTGACTTGCGGGATGAAGACTCACCAAATATATCTCTCTATCACTCTCGATTAACAGAAACAAACATCGTTGGAGCCCCTTTATTCCGATAAATCTGGAGTAAGACCCCTTAGTGAAGGCTTGGTGTTTAGAGAAAAAACATAATACTGTCCCGCCATTAATGGACATTGCAGAGGAAGAGTGTAAAAAAGGACATCAAGTCACCGCTGATAAAACTGGCATCCGACACCAAGGGCCTTGTTGTACTCCGCTTCAGTGTGTCCATCTTCACTTTCCCATCACCAAACTTTTTGACTCCGAAAAAATGATACGAGAAGAGCAGCAATTTCTCACATAGTGAAGGAGAGGGAGAGGGAGAGCGATTAAAGCTGTCGGTAAAAATGAGATGAACTTCTTATGGTGCAAAGAGGGTAGGCTGCACATCTAAGTAGCTCATGATGGTTGTCCATCACCGTGCAAAAACGGTAGCAACTTCTTTTTTCCATTTTCACCTGCAGTATCTCTCTGTGGGGAACGGCAGTGTAAATTTTCTTTTTGAGAAATTAAACTTGTCAGACCCAAAATTATTTACTAACTTCATGTGGAAATCTACATTTATACAACTAAATAATATCAGTCTTTGTGGAGAGGACTCAGTTTGATTATGTTATCATTGTCTATGTTTGGGCGTAATTTTTCCTCTTGAGAAATTGTACTTTTTTAAACTAAAAAATATATATACACTAACTTCACGTACAAAAATCAATAAGAGAATCTATATTCATAATTATGTAATTACAATTTTCTCCCTAAAGTCTGCATCTAAGATTGACACATAGCATTATAGATAAGTAGAAAGGTCTTCTCCTTATTCCAAGAATTGGATTTGCTACATTCTCCAATAAAAAACGTGGCAACCACCTAAGCTTATATTATGCACTATTGACTAAATAGATTATTCAAATATAATAATATTCTTATATGCATTAATTTCTTATTAACTACATAAATGTTCTACTCAACGTAATCACAAGGAATATGTGCCTCATGACTTAGTCAAAGTAGTTTCAAACGGCGATAATGCATCTACCGAATTGGTTGCAAACTGAGCTTTCCATCCTAACACTTTTGATGGCATGTTTGTCTCTGAGACTAATAAATGCATAGAATTTTAGCCAGCTAACATTAGCCTGAGGCCAATATCATGAATATCTATCATATGATACTGTTACTTTAACTTTATACTTATTTAGCATCTCTATCGTGCAATTATTGAATGTCTATAGTATGATAACTTTATGTGGACATTATCAATTTCTTTAGAAATTATACAGAATGCAAAATACACTTGCTACGTTATGCTTGCTCAACCCTAAGAACTGCAGTGTTGGATGGGCCGTTGCGAGATTTTCAGCTTGGAATTGGCGAATTACCCATTTTAATCTCACAAGTTGCGAGTAAACTCTTCTGAGTTAGAGCCACTTTCCCTGGCTCAGAGCTTGAGCTTAATCGGTTTTGGAAAGATACTACATAAAAAGTCGTCAAGACATGTTTTCACCTAATGGTCAATATTAATGAGATATCTGTCCATTAGCAGTGGAGGAGCAGTGGAGTCAAGGAACGATCTTTGCAAGTTCACATTAATGGCTTGATAGAGGCGACCGACGGCAGAATTTCTTTTATTTCAAATCGTTGAATCTTCGCTACTGAATCTCAGCCGTTGACCCCTCATCCTTTTCTGTGATCGAATATCTTCGCCTTTTCATCTCTCATCCTCCTTGCTCTGTTTCACTCTTTCTCCTCCGCACCACCATTCTTCTTCGCTATTTGCTGCCGTTTCTTTTTGGCATTCTCTCTCTCCGTCTCTCTGTTTTCTTGCTCTTTCTTTGTCGGAAAAAATATCAGAGAAAAATGTCAATTGAATATGCCGTTCCTGTTGTATGGGATGTCTTGAAGAGCGTACTTGCTCCCATCAAGCGTCAATTCGGATACATGATGTCCTCCAAGAGTTTCGCCCTGGATCTTCAGAATGAAGTCGGGAAGCTGGCGTACGAGGCAGAAAGGGTTCACAATGCCGTGGAAGAGGCTAGACACAATCTTCGAAATGTTTACACTCAGGTCGCACGGTGGCAGGTAAGTGCTGAGAAGGCCTTGAAGGAGGCGCGAGACCTGCTGGACGACTTCGAAAAGGCGAGCAAGACTTGTTGCTATGGGACTCTTCCCAACCCCAATTGTCGCTATCAGTTCAGTAGGAAGGCCAAGCAAAAGATCGAGGGCATTCGACGACTCGTTCAAGAATACAGTCATTTGAAGGATATCTCCTTCGGCGGTCCTGCTCTAGGGAATGTTGCTGCTTCAACTCCGGCCCGGAGAGAGGGCAAAGATGTCGACCATTCGACCACCGCGATGGCCTTCGCTTCTTCGGCCTCAACGTCGATTAAGCTTAAAGATGATGACATCATCAAATCTAGAGAATTGATCATGCAGGAGATCATGGCCGCTCTTGTCGATAACAACAATAGCGTGGTCGGGATTTATGGGATGGGCGGGGTCGGCAAATCCACCCTATTGGCTGATGCCGAAAGGAGAATAAGGAAAGAGAAGTCATTTGATTGGGTTGCTAAGGCCGACGTGTCGGAAAATCAAGATGTAAAGAGGATTCAAGGAGAGATTGCACATGCGTTGGACCTGGACATAAAGGACGTAGAGTACGTCAATTCGCGAGCAGAGCGTCTGCGGACGAGGCTGGAAGATGAGAAGAGGGCGAAAAAGAAGGTCCTCATAATACTGGACAACTTGTTGAAGGGGCTTGACTTGAAATCAGTGGGCATTCCTTGCAGACATGACAACAAAGTCATAGGATGCAAGTTGTTATTGACGTCAAGATTTCAAGATGTTTTGCGAAGGGAAATGGGCTGCGACAGGGACTTCCGCCTTGAAGAGCTGAAGGACGAAGAGGCAAAAAGATTGTTTGAGGGGACGGTGGGAAACAAAGTTCATGATGACCCGTTCAAATCCTTGGTGGATGAAGCACTCCACAAATGTGCAGGTTTGCCTTTCCTCATTATTGCAATGGCGAATATTTTTAAGGACGCTGATTTTTATGAATGGAAGGATGTTTTGAGACAAATCAAGAAGTCTACAAACAAAGGAATAAGTGAGAGCATAAATAAGATGTTGCAGTTGAGTTATGACCGTTTCAAAGGGGAGGAGAGCGAGGAGGTGAAGTCACTGTTACGACTCTGTGTTGTTTATGGTGTCTCTAAGCCCTCTCTAGAAAACTTGGTGAGGTACATGTGGGTTCAAGGTTATTTCGAGAAGATAGCAGCATGGAAGAAGTTAGAAATAGGTTGCGTTCATTGATCCGAACCTTGAAAGCCTCCTCCCTTTTGTTAGTAGATGATGAA
Source organism: Eucalyptus microcorys (assembly GCA_014182515.1). Classification (NCBI taxonomy): domain Eukaryota; kingdom Viridiplantae; phylum Streptophyta; class Magnoliopsida; order Myrtales; family Myrtaceae; genus Eucalyptus; species Eucalyptus microcorys. The sequence continues at coordinate 9,073,817 of CM024568.1, read as the reverse complement.
GATGTTGATGGTTTCAAGATACATGATTTGGTTCGTGGATTTGTTGCCTCGGTCGCTTCAAGAGATGACCCTCTTTTCGTGTTGAAAGATAATGATAAGTCAGTGGCGGAGTTGCCGAGAGACAAGCTCAAAAGTTGTACGGCGGTATGCTTTCCCTATGTTGACATGAAGGAGCTTCCTGAAGAGTTAGATTGCCCCGAAATGCGGATCTTTTTGTTGTTTACAAACAATGGATCTCTTAAGGTCCCAGATTCATATTTCAACTCTATGAGAAAGCTCATGGTCTTACATCTTTCTCAGGTGTCTCTCACTCATTCACCTTCACCATTTCAATTCTTGGAGAACTTACACACTCTGTGTCTTGATGGTTGTTCGTTAGAGAATGTAGCCATGATTGGCAAGCTAAAAGGGCTACATATTCTCAGCTTTGTGAACTCCAAAATTCAACGATTGCCAAAAGAAATTGGACAATTGGTAGAGCTGAGGTTGTTAGACTTGAACCATTGCTCACGACTTAAGATAATTGAACCGGGTGTGCTTGGAAGCTTGATGAAATTGGAGGAGTTGTATATGGAGAATAGCTTTAACCGATGGAATGCCGTGGAGCAAACTCCACCAACTAATGCCAAGCTTATTGAGTTGAATAACATGAAGAATCTATGCACTTTGCATGTGTCAATTTGCGGTCCAAGTGTGCTCCCAGAGGATCTAAACGTCAAGAAATTAACCACGTACAAAATCCATATAGGTGATATGAGACGCTGGCAAAGTCACAGAGGATCGAGCACATTGAAGCTTGAGTTGGATCCAACAAGTGATATTCTTCAGAAAGGATGCATACAAACTTTATTCGGCAAAACTGACGATCTATTTTTAGATGGATCAAATGGAATTGAGCAAAGTGTTTGTGTGTTATCCCAAGAAGGCTTTCCAAAATTGAAGCATCTACACGTGAAGAACAATCCCTCTGTCCATTACGTCCTCCAATCGCCTTCCCACATAGATTTTAAGACGTTGGAGTTGTTAATGCTTGATAATCTCATCAACTTGGAGCAGATATGCAACAACCATATCTCCTCTAACTCCTTCATTGCATTAAAAGAAGTAAGAGTCGAAAGTTGTGATAAGATGGAAATTTTGTTTCCTCTTTCATTATTGAGAGAACTTCCACAGCTTGAAGAGATCCGAGTTGCCATGTGCCAATTAATGCGGGAGATTGTAGCAGTTGATGATCGTGGCAAAGTTGAGTTGCATAATATGCATGTTTTGGAATTGCGTGACTTGCCAAATATGAACAACTTTTTCACCACCACGACAGCTCCTGCAAGTAGTACATCAAATGGCCAAGTTGTCACTCAAGTTGCATTCTTCAATGGGCAACAGGTAACTTTTTATCAAACGAATATACAATTAAATAATCTTTTGTTCCTTTCCTACTTATATGTAAGATAGATTATACTCCTTACTCATTTTTTTCCTAATTACCTCATCCAGTCATGCCCTTCTCTGTAATTAGTTAAAGCAATCTCATGTTTCTCTTCATTGGGGAGAAGTCCAACTAATAGAATGAAATCCATGTTAATTTAGTTTGTGATAGAATTTGAGTTATTTTCAACTTACATGCTGCGAGTATATCTATATTAATAGGGTTTTATAAAGAAACATTGAGGAGAATTTTGGTATTAGAACGATTCCATTATAGCGTCATTTCATAATCTTGTAAAATGGATTCACTGATGGTTATTATCTATAAAATACAATATTTAGATGACTTACAGTATAAATCAATGCGAAGAATGGGCAAGGGGATTGGATTTTCAAATAGTAGCAACGCTGCTAGTCTAATTAATGCATGTCCTTTCCATATCATGTAATTCAATAGGCACTTGGTCACTGTATATGTCCTATTAGTATAAAAGTACACAATTTCAGTCATGTTCACGCTTGCAAGCATACGAAATTATATAAAAGATATAGATATAATTGTAAGCTCTTTTGGCATAACAAACATAGATATTCAACCTGTGCTTATGTCTCGTAGTTATAGGCATTAGTGAGTGACTTTTAGGCAAAACTACAGGAAAGCCCCCACGAAATCCCCATGCTTATATAAATCATGGCGTATTGAGCGTAGCTATGTGATATTATCATCCAATGGTCCTTTTAAATAGCTGACTAGGGAGGCTATATGCATAATTAAACAAAAAATTTAGCCTTTCCTATGATTGTTTTATATGCTTGGGATATATTTGAAAGCCAACTAGATGTTTAGCTCTTTTCATGAAGTTAACCATATTATCAGTAATTTTTGTCTTGATCTCTGTTAAAATCATTGCGTTTTTTTCCTCATTTTTGTTTATTTATTTTGGGAATTTCCCACCAATTTTAGTGCATTCGGAGGCCAAAGGATGATTTAACTAAAGCAGATACAAAAGAATTGTAACATTATCGCAAAAAATTACATGAAATGCAAATGGTAAAGTGCCCACAGGGTCGACATCCGCAATAAAATCGAAGCTGAACAAACTCATGTAATACTTAAAAGTTAGGAGTAAAGGTATTTTCCCCTCAAAGTTCATAAGTGGGATGGGTAATTTCCCCGTAATTTTTATGTTCTTTTATAGGTAAATGAATGTTATATTGATGTAAATTAGCATCGTACAAGAATGAGGAAAAATACAAGAGTGTTAAAATTAAATAGTGAAATTGTGGAGAAAGAGAGGTGGAGAAAGCAATTAATAATGAGTAGCTTGTTGAGAGAGGAGTTCTAAGATTGTCATATAGGCAATTTGAAATACATGCAAATCAACTCTAATGTTAGTGTTGTTGACAAATTTCATCGATAGAATGATAGCATTTTATTTTTCATGAAGTTAAGTATAACTTTGACCTAAATCAAGGGAATGTACATAGATTTGGTCCCTAATAGAGTAGAACCTTGATTATCATCCCTAATAGAGTAGAACCTTGATTATCATACTTAACTGAAAAATAACTCACGAATTCTATGTTAAGTGGTGAAAAATCATTGTAATTTTCCCGCTTTGTTCAATCAAAATTTGGGCTTAATTTTATTAATTAATCCTAATTAATTTTATTAATTAATTCTCCTAATTCAGTTTTTTTTTTTTTTTTTGTTTTTTGGCTCAATTCTAAACTACCTCATGTGCTTCGTTCCTTTATTATGGTCAAAATCATGGTCTTGATTGGTGAAAGTTTAAAATGAAACGATTTTCAAGCGAATACTTGGTTTGAAGCATAATTCCAAGGTGTGGTCAAGGCTCGAGCTATGAAATGACAATTGAGATATAACAGAGACATTCAAAATAAAAATAATTAATGATCTTGTATAATGAACTTTTATCACCTAGAAATCCGACTTAGAAAATTTCTCAAGCACTATGTAATTAAGAATTTATGAATATGAGGCTGATAGTTTAGATCATCACAACAAAAATTAACGGCATTTAATTGAAATTGAGGCCGTTTATATAAAGTTGATTAAATTGGTTATTGTTAGTAAGACAAGTAAACTATGGATAAGCAGCGGTCCAATTAAGGAAAATGCACAGCTCTTTTGTACAACAAAAATTGCTCATAACCTTTTAGTTGACTAGACATGATTGCCCTATTATAGCGATGTAATAAAGATTCGTGGAAATTTAAGTTGTCATAATAGATTTATGAAGTAAGTTCGGGTATGGATGTTTGCGGACTACTGTACACCCATTGTCTACGACACGCATGGATGGCTGACACGTGTCATCTCGCTCTTCTTTACTTTTGGGTTCTCTCTCTTTCCATCCGAAAATTGTTCAGCATCGTGAGAGGGCCTACATCTTTTCTCGCTCCGACTCACCTATGCGCTAAAGGGCTAAGGACCAGATTTGTTTGCCCACGACCGTCGCCACCCTCATCTGCCACCACCACGACCAGCCACAACTCGCCTCCCTCCACGTCGCCATCGCAAATTCGACCCTTGCACTTGGTCCCTTGCGGACTAGGCACAAATTCTATCTCTATCTGTCTCTCTCACGATCACGGCGTGACCAACAAGCTTGGTGCTAGCATAAGCTTTGGTCGCGCCTTCCTGAGATTGATTCTTTGGTGATGTGAAGAGGGAGAATAAGAATTTGGTAAAATGAAAAAAAAAAAAAAAGAAAGATAAAATAATGTGCCATGTGTTTAGCTATTTGTACTGCTGTCAATGAGTGTAAGGATTGCAATAAACTATCCACACCCAGATAGTTAATATTAGGAATAGGAGGTACCATTATTTGTGAGAAGATACAAATTACTGTACAATTATTAAAGACGAACTCCTAATCTCATTGGATAAAAAAAAAAAAACTTTATTAGATCTTATTGGATAAATTAAAATATTTCACACATAAATTGATTGGGTCTAGATATGCCCAATTGGGCTTAGGTAGGTGGCCTGGGCATAAAAAATGAAGTTACTTGCAGAAACTAAACTTTTATAGTAGTAATTTTCCCCTGTGAAGTAATAAATTACTTTTCAAAATTGCTAAATTTCCTTAGGTAGGTAGTGAAATCGGCATACCTTCCATAATTAAGGTCTTATAGTAGACTAATCTACTTCTTGTGATTGCAATCTCGTTGATCACTTATTGCAATGATGTATTTTCCTTTCTCAGTAAATTGCATGTCTTTTGTAATCACGGTCACTCTTCTATAGTTATTTTATTTTATTGTAGTAATCTCCATTGTGAGATAGTACAATTTTTTCTAACAATCATCTAATAACATGAGTAATATATTGTCAATATAGTAACGTAACCTAAGGGGAGTAGTGTACCTTATAGGAAGTAACTTACCTGAATGTACTTCCTTTTGCTTTGTGGATCATTAATTTTTGTAGTCATTAGTAAAATGAATGACTGCTATTTCTTGGTGACCATAATTTCCCTTATCGTTAGTAAATTACAAACAAAATTTAATTGTAATTACATCCATGAGTATATTGTAAACAAAAAATGAAGTTTATTAGTTGTCTTTCGGAGTCGTAAATACCTTTCTAGATTGTAAATCAGCTTTTGTTCATCATAGATTTTTGTAAATAAAAATTATCCTAAAGTTCGTGAAGTTTCTTTCGCAACCATTTGAATAACCTGCTATATTACGTAAGGATTTTTGCCTGCTTTTTGCAATTGTAAATGCTATTGTTGATGGGTCTATCCATCAGGTTTCCATCCCATCCTTGGAGTCCTTGAAAATGGCTGGACTTCCCAATCTAGAAAATATATGGACCGATGAATCTCCTTCAGGACTGAGTAATCTCCAATTTCTTGAGGTGTTTTCGTGCAAATCTCTCTCAAAAGTTATCAACTCCAGGTCACTAGTAAAACTACGCAAGTTACACACTCTAACGGTAGAAGTTTGCACTTCAGTGCAAGAAATTTTTGACCTTGATGGACTAGGCGCCAATGAAAATATTGAGACTCTCTCTGAGTTAAACACCATTTATATAAAGGGATTACCAGGCTTGAGGCGTATATGGAGCAAGAATCCTTGCGGAATTGTGAGATTCCATAATTTGAAGAAATTACGGGTGGATGGTTGTAACAATCTCGGGTTTCTATTTTCCCCATCCATGGTTCAATCTCTTGCACAATTGAGAGAACTAGAGGTATGGTATTGCAAGAAGATGGAGGCTATCATTATGGAGGAAGAAGGGTCCAGAATAGAAATATCAGAAAATCTAGTATTCCCGATGTTAACCAAGTTACTATTTGTACGTCTGGAAAGTTTGACGTGCTTCTCTCGTAGAAAGTGTAAGATTGATTTTTTTTTTTTTTTTTTTTTGATTTTATCATTGAAGATCCTCTTAGATTAGTTCATCCCTACAATGCAAAAGATGACATTCTTTTCATCTAATGAAAAATTGATGACAGATACACCAGAAGCTCGAGGTGAGGACAGCATCAACTCGCGCTCTACTGTCCTCTTCAATCAAGAGGTATGTGATTAACGCTATATCAAAATCTTAAATATAACAAAAATATGATGGAGTGAAATGCTTGGCATCAATTTTGTGTGTTATAGCACTTTAGAAATTTACATGCTATGCATTTCAAGTTGCCACATGCCACTACAAAGAATTGGCAAGTTTCAATTCACGCCAATAAGAGTTGGATCAATCACATCAAATTATTAAGAAATTAGAAAAAAAGATATATGCATATAAATAATTATTATTCCAGCCAGCTAAATAATTAAAATTTACAAATAATTAGTTATACTGGAGACAAAGAAGTATCCCAGAAGCACCCCTCTGGTTAAAATTGATTGCATTCCATATAATCACTGCAATCTGTATAAGTAAAAGTAGAGTTTCTATTCAAATCATGATTTTAAATTGAAATGAAAATTTCAAAGTAGAGTCACTGTATATAAAAAAGTTGGATAATTATTCTTTAATGAACTCAATGTTAACTCTCAAATTGTGGGATTAAAATCACTCTTGGTAGCTATATTGTAAAAGATTTTGCGATATAGTCATTCAACTTTACTCCTGGTAACTATACAGTAAAAGATTTTGTAATATAGTCGGTGGGTGAACTTTAATTTAATCACCTAAGGCAATAAAAATTCATTTCTTTATAATTCATGCACTTTGACCAAACATCCGAAATTTTCCGGCAAACTATCGATGTGGTAGAGACACGTCTTATTTTCTAATCATGCTACTGTTTTCATGTCATCACTAAATCAGCACCTTATCGGAAAATTTATATAAATATATTATTAGAGTACTTTTCATTAATATTCTTAGTGACTATCACTTAAAACATTTGATTTGCAAGATGGTCGTGCTTCTTGCAATTGAAACATTTCTTGCACTTTCCACCCATCTTGCTTCTAATGAGAATACCTCTAGCAAGGGAACTCTTCCTATTATATATTTTTACTGATGAGTTTTGTAATTTTCTCTTAATATTACAATGATGTTATATTTTATATATAAAATCACACTATGCCATATAAAAGTGACTATTAGGAATTTTTTTAATGTTATGAAATTCCTATGTTTTACATAATACGAGTTAATTTTCTTTTTCTCTTTTTTTCTCTTTTTTTTTTCTTTTTCCTTTCTTTTCAATGACCACAGGCAAGCTCCACCTCGTCGAGATCGAGCAAGCCGCAAGCTTGCTGACCTCGACGGAGCTTACGCTCGCCTAGACTAGTGAGCCTCGAGCTCACCAGCCTTGGTTGAGCTCAAGCTCACCTAGATCCGGTGAGCTGCGAGCTCACCGACCTTAACAGAGCTTGAGCTTGCTTGGATCGGCCAAGCCTCGAGCTCATTGGCCTGGTCAAGCTCGGGCTTGCCTACATCCGATGAGCCTTGAGCCTAGGTAGGCCATGAGCTCATTAGAGTCAATGGAGATCGAGCTGGCGAGCTCGAGTTAGCTTGGATCAATTGAGCCTCAAGCTTGCTTGCCCATGTCTTGGCCAGTCGCTGGGATGCCAACCATCACCAAGGTGCTTGGCCAGCGGAGGAAGAAAGAGGAGGAAGGGAAAAAACAAAGAAAAAAAAGAAAAAATTCAAAATTTTAAAAATTATTAAAAATTCGTTTTTTTTTTTAAATTATTTTTATAAGAATAAACCTTTCATTAACCAAGGATCTAAGACTAGAAAAATGTTTTTTTTCCTAATTTAAGCATTGGTAGGAAACGGAAAACATTTTTAGTTGACTAAGAAAACATTTTCCGTTGAATCATTTTTTAAGCAAACCAACGCTGGAAAATGAGAAATATTTTCCTAGAAAAGGTTCTTCATGAAACAGTCACACCCAAGCGATCCCATTTTTCATTATTTTGTTTTAGTGTAACTTTTTATTTGGTTTAGAGTGATAAAATATTGAATAAAAATAATTGATACTGACTTTAAATGGAAGTAATGATGTCCTTGACATATTTCTCGTGTCTTTTAGAGATATTAAAGATTATAACTTAATAAATTGTAATATTATTTGTATCGCACATGTTTAATATTAATAGATTAATAAAATTAAAAGAAAACTAAGGGGATGACATAGACAATTTGGGGATCAATACACTAATTCTGAAGCTAAACTTGTCCAAAATGAAACATGAAACTACTTTTAGTAAACTGGAAAATGGAAAATTGCTATTATGAACAAATCAACCGTGATTATTTATTGATTACTTTATTGAAGTAGCATAGTTATCGCGGAGAAACAACACAAGCAACCATGGCACAATTACACAAGCAACTGTGGCACAATTAAGGAAATCGTGCTTTTTTGTTTTCAAATATGTCATGACGCCTTCTAAACTGTCCTTAAAAAATATGGTAGACTAATATATGTCAAAACATAAACATAAGAGCTTTGTTTGTCTTATTGTATTGTGTGGTCTGTCGAATCTTTTGTATGACCTTTGCAAGATGAGGATGCATTCATCTAAAAAGACGACCACAATCGATAGACCAAGATTGTTAGGACCGCCACTTCCTCCATGTGTTTCCTGGCATCTTGTAATTTTTCTTTGCCACAATTAAGAAACTCAAACATATTGAAGGAGATTAGTTGCCTTTTTAATCTCAATCTCTCCATTGTTTACTTTCTAATGCTAACACTCTTCCTCAAGCAACCTCTTCTATATGTAACGGAACTTTATGCACTATTAATTTAACATAATCAATAATTTCGTGAGCGAATACTACAGGTTGCATTTCCCAGCTTGGAGACATTAGAAATTCGTCGCTTGGATAATATTGAGATAATATGGGACAATCAAGTTGCTGGGGAGTCTTTCCATAAACTAAAATCGCTCAGTGTTTGTGGATGTGATAAGATAGCGAACATTGTTCCTTCTTGCATTCTTGGATGGCTCAGGAGCCTGGAAAGTTTGGTGGTAAGATCATGTGGTTCGCTAGAAGTTGTTTTCAAACTTCAATCACTGAATCCTCTAGATGGACATCCCGTTGCTCCTTTTCCGTTAAAAAATCTAGGGTTATATGGATTACCAGAGCTAAAGTGTGTATGGGATGAGGAACTCCACAGTCAAGTCAAATTTCATTGTCTCCGTTCTGTTACCATTTCTGGATGCAAGAGCCTCACCTTTCTATTTCCTGCGCTAGTAGCAATACATCTAACCCAACTTGAGGAGTTGGAGATCTATGAATGTGGCATTGTGGAACTCATCAAGAAGGAAGTACTAGTTCCCAGGGATGTGTTCCCAAGGTTAACCTCCCTCAAGCTTGAGCATCTTGCAGAACTGAAGTGCATCTACACCAAAATACATGATTTACGTTGGCTAGCATTGAAGACCTTGAAGGTGCATGGTTGTAACAAAGCGGAGATACTTTTTTCACAACCTAAGAATGAAATGCCACTTCATAAAGAACCTTTGTTCTTGATAGAAAAGGTATGGCTCAAGATTATTTGTTTTGCTTCGATGGTGAATATTGAAAGTGATGATTAAGTCACAACTAAGCATCCAATACAAGTAGCTAGACATATGAAGATGTAAATTGTATGACTCCCCTGGAGTCCATAGAACTATTACAACATGGTAAAATTATGTGTTCTTCAAATATTGAATGAACATTCTTGTCAATGTCTGATATAATGAATAACCGTTTATTTAAAACAAAGGTTTAGGCTAATTCTGATGGTTCAACTCCCTCTTAACTATCATGAAGATTTAAATATGTGACATGTGGTGTGATGTTACCAACGCGCAAGCGTGTTATCTAATTTGGACTTTGAAAAGGTGACTGATTTTATGCTAAAAACGTAAAGATGTCACTTTTTTGTTGACGTTAATCTTTGAAATTTTGTGCAATTGTGATTATAATTGATGGAGAAGTTATTTTCACCAGGTATGTATCGATAGAAATGGGAATGTAGGGATTTGCTTGAGTTCAAATATGGGTACAAATCAAATATAAAAAGATATGAATCTTTTAGTTGATAATGTCTATTGCATGAGGGTGCATTTCCTTCGTTAAATCACATGAGACTCAACATCTTAAGATGTAGTTATTGTGCAAGATATGTAGGGTTATACCATAACACACCAATCCTCTTTTATCTAAGCTTGTTTTAGATCTTGATTTGACTAATTTCTCAGGGTGCATTCCCAAATCTGCAAGAGTTAAAATTGGATTTATCCGAACGGATGGAGATATGGCATGGGCATTTTTATGATGGAGAATTCTTTTGCAAGCTTAGAGTTCTTGAGCTTCACCATTTCTCAAAGGAATTCACGATATCCACATGTCGTTTTATTCAGAGCTTAGCCAACTTGGAAAAACTTGTTGTATGTAGATCTTACCGAGAAGAGTTGAGCATCAGTATAGAAACCATAGAAGTGCCAAGTCATGAGCAAGAAATAATATTGCCCTTTTCAAGGTATTTTCAACATTTGAAGACCCTGGAAGTGTTGGATTGTGATGGATTATCTCCATACATAATATTACCCTTTGCAAGATTTTTTCAACACCTCAAGACTCTAGATATGTCATATTGTGGTGGGGTGTCCAATGTATTCACTTTGACAATAGCTAGAAATTTGGTGGAACTCACAAACTTAAGGATAAGTAACTGTAAAATGTTGGTAGAATTCATTTGTGACGAGGAAGGTGAGGAGGGGCTTGTGGTGGCTTTCAATCAACTGAAGTTTATGGAGCTTGATAGGTTGACAAGGTTGATATGTTTCAGCTCAACTAAATACACTTTGATGTTCCCTCTCTTGGAAGATGTCATTGTGAGTGAATGTCCCAACATGAAGTTCTTCTCTAGGGGACCAATAGAGGCGCCAAGGCTGGAAAGAGTACGAGTATCAACAGAAATGTGGTTTTGGAAGGAAAACCTCAACACCACCATCCAAATTATGTTTGAAGAAATGGTATGCATTGGTTAACAAACTCTATGCGATTGGATGGTTTTCATCACCAATAGAGTAATTTCTTTTAGCTAACTAGAAGTTTACATTTAATGATGCTTTTTCTAACAGGCTACAGGTGTTGGAGTAAAGTTTTTGCGGATGTCTGAGTTCCCTGAGTTGATTGGAATATGGCATGGCGAACTTAATCCCATCAAGTTACCAATAGAATCACTAACGGTTGATAAATGTCCATCATTTATTAATGCTATTCCATCCAAATTGATGCTTGTTTTAGACTACATGAGAATATTGCAAGTGCGCGATTGTGAGTCGCTAGAAGAAATATTTGATTTTGAAGGGCTAGAGACTATTAAAAGCTTTCAGATGCTGCCTATGTTACAGTCTCTAGATTTGGTAAATCTACCGAAGTTGAGGCGACTATGGAATAAGAATATGCAAGGAATGTCATGCTTCAATATTATATGTGATCTCACCCTTTATAATTGTAGTAACTTGAGACATGTTTTCACTCCATCGATGGCTCTATGTCTTGCCAATCTATCGCATATAGAAATAAAGGAGTGTGATCAAATGGAAGGAGTGATTGTAGAGGAAGAATGGCAAGGAAGCTCAATGGAGAAAATTACATTCTCGAATCTTTATTCAGTGGAGTTGGAATGCTTGCCCAGTTTGACCAGTTTCCTCTCAGGAAAGAATCATATGCTTGATTGTCCCAAAATGAAATATCTTACCATTGCCCAATGCCCCAAGATTAGAAGTTTGACTTGGCAATCTTTGATGGAGATTGACCACCGAACTCCTTCACTTTTCACTCCACAGGTTAGTCTTCGTTTTCTCAATCCAATGCTTTTGATTTCAGGTTAATTCATCTTGACAAATGGCAGTACAAATGGAATGCCAATGATTGGAATTTGGAAGTAGAATGGTGCTTTGCATGTGTCACAAGAAACAATTTTAGTTCCAGTGCCATGCAACATCCGCTTTTTTCCTTTCATTTGTTTTGCCGCCAAAATTGTCAACGCACGGTATCAATCAAGAATAAAAAAATTGGCTACCTATTACATGCTATAAGACATTGTAGTTAGGTGTCAATGCCAACTAAACTTTAATAACTGTAAACCCATTCACAAATTGGTTAAACTGAAATCTTTCCAATCTCTGAAATAACAAATCAAGAATTGAAAACCAATAGCATGTTCAACTTGAAGCAAATAAATCAAAGAATTGTTATCTTATAAACCCATTGCAAGCAACGTTTATTCAAATTGAGAGAACTTTCCAAGAAGTCATAATGGCAACTTTCCAAAAATTAAAGGGAGAAGGCATTGCCAATATTAAATGTCAAATAAGTCAATTAAAAGTCAATGTTCAATGTACTATTGATTTCCGAACAAAAAAAAAAGAGTACTATTGATTATAAATTGCATCTAGGAGAGGTTGCCTTCGAAGTAGAATAATAAGGAAATACATGTATATACCACCATCTAATATTTTGAAGAATAAAAGTCAATTTTCAAATTTACTTTCATTGAATTCAGTGAAAACAAGCTAATATCTTTACCGTATTTGTTATAATTTTCATCATTTTTTAAAAAGGCAGTAAATGCATACCTACTGTTCAAGTTAGTGTTTTTGTCCATCACTTCTTTTTTGTTGCAAATTCTTTACAAGTTTTAACTACTCCTTTCTTTTTCCTTTTTATGACGAAGCAAATGCTTGACTTTTTCTTATTCTAATGGCTTTGCCCAATTATTATTATTATTATTATTATTATTATTATTATTATTATTATTGTTGTTGTTGTTGTTGTTGTTATGTGTGAGTAGAATGTCTCATCATAACTAGTATCCACACTTTTGTTTGCTCTTTAACGATAATAGTTACTACTAGTTGTGCATTTACTTCTAATGCCATTAATATGTCATATATGAGTTGTCATATGATTATAGATATCCCCCAAATGGTTAGAATACTTGAAAAAGCCATCATAATACTCATTTTTGAATACTAAAAGATAGAGAAATATGAAACTAGACACTTGATTTTTCGATAGCAACAATTTGCAATAACTTTATTTCATTTATTTGTCAAATATAAGGAATCCCCCACATTTTTTAAATAATTCAAAAATTCTCATATTCCTCAATTTAGAATATTAAAAGATTTAGGGAAGCATGGAAATAGCCATTATGTTTTTGGAAGTGTGGGTCGTAATTGTGTTAATCTTATGGATTAATATCCTTAAAAACCTCAAACTGGTACACTTGCGATAAATTTCCCCAAACGAATTTTTTGACTACCAAAAATCCAAACTAGTACATCTTTGACAAATTTACCACAAGCTGGTACACTTGTGACTGTTAATTTCTATTAAATTTTATTGTTAAATTGTTGAATTGGATGACACGTGACTGGTATATCGGTTTGTGATTTTACTCTTTATTTGTCACAATTGTACCATTTTATAGTATTAATCCAATTTAACGAATGGTGTATATGTCACAAATGTACCAATTTTGGATTTTTGGCAGTTAAACAAATTAGTTTGGGGTAAATTTGTCACAAGTGTACCAGTTTAGGGTTTTTTGTTGTTATCTAAAGTAAATTTGTCACAGATGTACCAATTTGGAGTTTTTCAAGATTAAAATATTAGTTTGGGGTAAATTAATCATAAATATATTAGTTTGTGGTTTTTAAGGGTACTAACCCTAATTTTATTGGAACCAACCCACTTCTTAATGGACAAGTTATAAGAGCTTATAACATCGTTGATTTCCTATTAACAAACATAATGTGCTCATAGAGATCATTTGACTAAGGGGGATATCCTTGTATGACAAAGTTGTCTCTTTCCGTGGTTTGTGGACTCAGGGAACTATGCAAGTATGCATATTTGGTAATTGATTGTAGCATGTCGTAATTTAAGTAATTTTATCATAATGGAATGAAAATTCCGTACAATGGTGTCATTTTTTTTGTATCACAATCTATTTTGGCATGGCTGTTTCATTTGTTCATGAAGACTAATTGCATTTGCCTAGGAATCCTTGTTTGTGTAAGGAACTTGCCTTAAAATTCCAGGTCACGTGATTTAAGAAATTGCAAAAGTATTCATGTGGTATTTGAGGTTGTCATTGCGTTCTTTGGGTCGTAACCCAATCAAAAATGTTTTCCTATCTTTTTTTACGCATGAGTATTAATGGGTGGTATGGACTGTAAGGTAATTTATTTTGTCGCATCGCAATTCATGCTCGTTTCAATGCAATATACTTGGCCTTAGTCATCAATCAATTGAAATAAAAGCATATAGCAACCCCTCCTTGATTGTGTCACTAACAAGTTTTGGCATGTTATGATTTGTGAGAGGAAGGGAAGTTTGAAAATTCCTTCTTTGAGGTCATCACTCAATGTAATCAAATATACTGTGTCATTTTTTCAATATGGCAGGTACAATTTCCTCAACTTAAGTTCATGGTCCTCTCCCACATGGACAATTTAAGAAAAATATGTGCCGATAGTCCTCAAGATACTATCACTTTTCAACAGTTACGGAAAGTGAAGGTTCAGAATTGTAAGAGTCTTGAGAATATGTTTCCACTTTGGGTGGCTAAAAGTCTAACCCAACTTGAGGGACTTCAAGTGGAGTCTTGTGGGCTCGAGGAAATAGTCGCGAGTAGAGATGACACTTCACACTCTACTTCTGCTGAAATTCTTTTCCCGCAACTAACTTCTCTGGTGTTCTATAATATGCCACAACTCAAGAGCTTCTGCCCTAACTTGCCCACTTTGAACTGGCCATTCTTGGAGGAATTACGGGTGACCCACTGTGACAAACTGAACATGTTGTCCTTTGTGGCATCCATGAACAAGTGGGCTCAAAGAGACAATCAACACAACATTTCAGACCATGAAGCACGCTCCTTGTTTGAGAGGGTATGATTGCAACTATCTACCTCTCTTTCTTCTTCATTCTTTTATTCACCCAATATATTTCATGTACACAGCATAGTCATGTCACATTATGATAATATAGTAAACACGAACCCCTTAGCTATATGTTCATTGACAACATAAGATGTTTCTAACATCTTTAAGCACGCTTTTCATATGTGGTCGCACAAAATGTTTTTAGTGACACTATGAGTGCATCTTGTCACCTGAAATTTCAAGTAACTACATATTTTTGTTGATAGAGTAAGATAGCTAATGTGAATTTTCTATGGACTAAATTGAGAATCAAGCATTAACATTTAGCAATTCTTTTCAAATCGCAGTGGGATGACCATCTTTCTTTTGATGTTTTTTGGGTAAAATGAATCTTCATTCGTTTGTTTGATCATTCCTATGCCAATACATTTTTTCCCCTTTCTATCTAATCATTATAATATGGGCGCACAGCCTAGGGTGCATGGTCATGATGGAGCATTTGTTTACTGTTTGCATTTTGTAGCTCAACTTTAGAAGTTTGAGACTCATATGCAAGGCTCTAGAAATTAATGAAATGTAAGAACATGCCCCACTTCCATGGGGGTTAACTAACTTAAATTTACCACTAGGAGCCCATGATTTATTGTCAAACCTTGTTGAATTTACTTATCTCATTGTATCGGCAATTTTGTAGGACATTCCCAACTTAGAGAGACTTTTATTAGTCGACAAGGATATTCAGAAGATAAGGAGCATAAAATTTTCTGATGACTTCTTTCACAAACCAAAAGCACTAACATTGGCATGCTTTCATGATGAAAATGCCATCTTTCCTCCCATATTCCTCCTACAAAGATTTCAGAACTTACAAAGTCTTGAGGTCTTTCTGTAGTTCTTTTGAAGATATATTCCCGATGAAGGGCATATTGACGAGGGAAAACTTCCGGTGCTTGAAAATTTGAAAGAACTCAAGTTAAGTAAGTTACACAACCTAAAGCATGTATGGAGAGAAGGCTATTTGGTGGCGAAAATTCTTCAGAGAATTGACAAATTTGAGGTTTGGGATTGTCCCAATTTGACAACATTATTTCCAGTCATGACATCCTTCCAAAATATGACAAAGTTAGTGGTAAAGAATTCCTTTGGATTGATGCATGTAGTGACAGTTTCAGCAATCACAAATTTGGTGCATCTCACTAATATGACTATAATTGGATGTGAAAAAATGAAAGAAATACTGGCAAACGATGGAAACGGAGAAGGAAAAGTGATTTCTCTTGGGAAGCTTGAAAGTTTGACCCTCCAACATCTACCAAGTCTAGAATGCTTCTCCTCCACCACAAGTTGCATCTATAGGTTTCCATCCATGCGTTCAATAGTAGTGGAAGAGTGCTCGAAAATGAAGATCTTTTGTAAGGGTACGATAAGCACACCAACACTATGGTTTGCGACACTATTCGGATACTTTTGGGATGGGAACTGGAACGGTGATCTCAACACAACCATACAAAAGTTAACAGCATAAACAATGCATATAAAATTGGTAAGATCCAATTAGTGTCATTCTCATCCATTTGTTTCTCTCTTGCCTTTGCTTCTCAAATTGTTCGACATTTGAAGCACCATAAGTTCTAAACTTTTCATCTTTTTAACTTGTCTAGTCACCGATAATGGGAAGAGCATATTTTGCTGCAAGTGGTACAGAGATCCTGGAGCTTACAGAGGCACTATCAAAAGTTGAGATGATGAAAATTTCTATTGAGGTAGCAATTCTATTTCTAGTTTCTTTCTTTCTTGCTAATAAAATCACAATTTTGCAAAAGAAGAGGAGTTAGCCGTGGGTGATGGATAAATAGGTAATGACATGATTTTTTCACCATTTTCCACCTCAACATAACTACCTAGATCACACCACTCTCATTTTTCTTAATCTAATAAAGCATCCCATTTCCTTTCTTTTTCCTTCAACTCTCTTCTCATTCAAACGAATGAACACGTTGATCCACTCTCTTTTTTTTTTTTTTCAATGAGCTTGCATAAAAATATCTTAAACATTCTGCGTCATGTACATTCAAGTTCTAAATTTTTTTAAAAGTGCGATTAAGTCATAAGCGTTTTGAATTAACTTTAGTGAAGTCCTTCTTGGTGACCACTCAACCAAATGTGCTGACTTGGCGTGCTGGGATCCAACATCAATTTTTCTATAGGTATTGCTCTCTAGTGATCAATACACAACTAGGTTTAGATTAAAGTCTATTAATGAATTTTTGAAATAATGAACGGTGAATATTAGATGTCAACATTGACATTGAAAGAGGAAGTTTCATAAGAGGGCTCTCTTTCACCTTTTCAACTTAGAAAAATGAATGTAATTGAGCAAAATAATAATGAACTTTTGCCAGATTTTTTATGCCTAGACCGTGTACCAACCCACTTACTAGTCAAGTCTTCTAACTAGTGTGTTGAATATCTATTGGTGATGGTGTGATATACTGAAATTCAACCTTTCTCGAGATATATGAAATGATTATTTTATCATTGCACTATTAGTCAAATTTACTCTGAACTAATTACTCATGAGTCAACTAATTTATTGGGAGATGCCATCAAGGATTAAAACGTGCAGGTTTAGAGAATTCAATCGTGTATAGACAGCTAGACCATTAGGATCAATATTCTGCCGTTGCAAGTCAATTAACAAACGGATATAAATCGACTTGACAAGAGTAAGTAGTCGATTCGCAGGTGATTCTGTACGATTATGATACTTGCTGCGAACGATAGTAAACCAATTTTCTATTGATCTTGTACTTAAGGTGAGTAATCAAGTTCTCGCGATTACATGACAACTGAGGGTTATTCATGATTTGAAGAGGCACAAACGTGGAATGAAAATTTATCAACCATGAGTCAAATGCGTAAAATCCCCTAAAAGCCTCCTGATAGTTTAAGTCACACTAAAGTCACATTTGATCAATTTTAACCATGAATTTTAATCCGATTTTGGGTATTGAACTTTCAAGGATTTCAAGACCAACCTATTGGATGTCACTTCATTTATCTGCTAATTTATCCATAAACTTTAAATTTTGGATAATGATTAGTAGGTCTAGAATTGGAAGCGAAAAAAGAAGCTAGGCCAAGCAAAGGCCCAATGGGCGTCACACTTAGGGGATTCAGCCAAGTGGGCCCAATGAAGCCCATCAAGCCCAAGCCAAGCCCATCCAAGTCCATTTTCAAGCAATTGGGCTCAAAGACAAAATTGGAATTTTATGTTGGGAATCGGTGAAACGACAAAATTACCACTTCTAGAAGACTTTGGCATTCATTAAGATGAAGACAAAGGAAAGAGTACTTGGATGGGAGGGTTTTAAGGAGAGTTAGTGAGATGATGTGATGAAAACATGATGGAAATTGATTTTTTTATTTTTGAGAAAAATCTCACTCAAATCTCTCTCTCTTTCTCCCCCCCTCCTCCTCCTCCTCCTCCTCCTCCTCCTCCTCCTCATTTGGCCACCTCGCCCTTCCATCTCTCTCTCTCTCTCTCTCTCTCTCTCTCTCTCTCTCTCTCATTTTTCTTCTTCCTCTCCTTCTCTTGACAGACCACCACCGTCGCCATTCACTACCGTTGTCGTCGTCCCCCATGCCGCTTGTTGCCATTGCTTTGCTATCCCCTCACGCCACCGTCGCTATCTGTCCATGCCGCTTATCGCCGTTGCTTCACTGTTCGCAAGCCCCCGCCGCCACCATGACAAGTCGCGCCCTCAAGCCTCATCAAACTGTCGCCATTTGTGCCGTTGTCCAAAAGTATGAGCACCATGTTCTCGTCGTTGTCATGCTGCTGTCGTCATTAGCTTGCCGTCACCATTAAATGGTGAGTTAACTTCCTAATCTTTTAATTATGGTGTTAATTGCGTTTAAGGGTAGTTTTAGATTAAGGGTAATTGTGGTTAGTTTTAATTAATGATGGTTTAGTGGATAAGTGATCGCGATAAGTGATAAGTAGAGTTGATAGGTTATCGTGATAGGTGATATGTAGTAGTGATAGGTTATCATGGAAAGTGATAAGTGAAAGTGATAACATATCATGAAAAGGATGATAAGCTATCACTAAAGGGGTGATAAGCTATTGGTAATTAGGTGATAAGTTATCACCAAATAGGTGATAAGCTATATAAGTTATCAAAAAATAGATGACAAGTTATTGTTAAATAGACGATAAGCTATCGACGGTAGACTGATAAGTTATCGAATTAATGTTGATAAGTTATCGCAATACGACAATAAGTAGTAATTATATGTGTTTTATGCTTGATTTATGGAATGCATTTATATATGTTTTATGTTGTTTGAAGCATGCATGGCCATGAGAAATGTTTGCCCAATTTGAACCCTTGGTCACTATTTTTAAAGAAAGGTTTTATGGACATAGAAATGGTAATTCACGAGGTGTTGTATTCGGGTGTCATGTTTTACGTGTCAAATGGGGTAAGGATATTTTAAAATGAAAGTGTACAAAGTTTGACGGGTTAATTCTATGTACATGATCACATGTGAATATTTTACTGCATTTTCACATGTAAAAGTTGCAGTAGTTTGTCGCATGAGCATAAATCATGTTTGCATTGACCAATCGATGAAAAGTGAAGTTGGGTTAAGTAATTGGTTTGCTCGAGTGGTCACATAAAGGAACCCATCACCCAACAGGAGTTTGGGGATGATGCCCAATAGGTGTCTGGATACCCAATTGCGATTAAGGTCGGGCTAATACTTCTTATGGAATGCTGTCTATGGTGGGGGTCTAAGATGATGTTGTGCCCGGTGGGGTGGGATGATGCTCGATCATGCTGGGAGATTGCTAACTCTTGTGTTGGCCATGGCCTTAAGTGGTTGTAATAATTGATGCATTGTGCATGGAAAAATATAAGAAGTGTTTTGATTATATGTTATGCTTATTGCATTATTATGGGCATGTTGTGATTAATAATATGCAAGGGTGTACCAAGGTGAGGTAGAAATGCGTGCAAGTTTATTTGACCGCTTTAATGTTTATCTCTGGTTTGAATTGCCTAATCATGGTTATAGTTAAGGCAACACAGGGGTCGCTTTGCTATTGATCTGCCGTCAATATAATGCTGCATATGTAAGTTGCACTGGAGGTTATAGTTTGTTTGAGATCGCTCAGCTTCTAATTCTGTGTGGAATTGGAAAGCAGGTTTCTTTAAAGATCCTGCGAGATGAGCGATTAGGAGCAAAGGACTCCTAGAGAGAGAACCTTTGGACAAGTTACTCAAGGTAGAATGCTGACAAGGATCGGTGCTCGAGGTGGTCAAGGTAGAGCGCCGGCTTAGGCTAGCGCAAGTGAGAATACCGCTGCAGGCCGGTACTAGTGTAGCAGTATCGAGCAATTCTAGGTTCGACGGGATCGTTCAGGCGCTAGTGACCCTTGGGAAGTTGTTAGGTCAGCAAGCTCAAGATCGAGCCGACGCTATTGCCGCTATTACTACCGCCGCCAGTGCCGTAATTGCTGTTGTTGCCGCACCTACCGAGGCCCAACCTCGGAGTTATGATCGGGGAGCAAGCTACCACATCCGAGTCAAGATTCAGTTCCAGCAGAGATGACAATCAATTGGGGAAGAGACCAATGTCAAAAAAGGGTATCCCGTTCCATCCAACCGAAGAGTAGGATTGGAAAGCCAACGCCAAACTCGAACGATGTATGTCGTGTTTGTAGGAAAAGACATGGGTCTACCCCATGTTTTAAAAGGATGGGAGCTTATTTTAAATGTGGCCGTAAGGTCACCAGTTTAAAGACTGTCCACGCAGATAGATGGGACCACAACCTCTACTTGTCACCGCCGCTAATAGAACAAAAAGAGGGAATATGCTGCAGGACATTCGGTGGGGCACTTGGAACAGGCCTCCAATGCAAGGAAGGATGTATGCAGTCCCCCAACAGAGGCAAAGGACTCACTAGACAAGTGTCGATTTTGTAGAAGGAAGCATGGACCAACCCGGTGTCCCGGGATAATTGGAGCGTGCTATGGTTGTGGCCAGCACAGCCATCAGGTGAGGGACTATCCCCGTAGGTCCAGGGGAGCACAAGCATCGCTACCGTAGATAGGACGCCATTAGGAGGGCTAAAGGAACAAGAATGAGTCGAACCATGCACCAATTTGAGAAATAATGTTTTTAAGGTATTTTATCAGAGTGGTGTAGCAGAATTTTGGGTGAAGGTTGTAGAATTTCAGTTGTCGTAATAAAGTAGTAGAAAGAAGAATCATTGACTATAGTTATACTTGACTAGTTGGCTTATGTATAACTTTAATGTTATATAAGAAAAGGTTTGGTTCGAAGAGCTTTTTTTTGTAATGAATTGTGATAGTAGTATAATACAATTTGATTCGTTAGTACGTGAAAGTTTTGAATTTATCGGAAGTCGAGGAGGATCCTCGATCCCTTTTTGTTTCGTCACTTAAGGCAACCGGATTCTGGATGTAGGTTGCGAAAATTACTTGGCAACCGTAGTGAATGCGACAGTTGAGGAATCGAATATGGAGAACGTAGTCGTGGTACGAAGTTTCTGAAGAATTGCTAGGTCTACTTGCTAGAGAGAGAAATAGAATTCATGATCGAGTTGACACTCGGAGTAGAGCCAATCTCTAAGGCTCCTTACCGGATGGTTGTCTGAGTTGAAAGAACTGAATGTGCAGATACAGGAGTTGTTGGATAAAGGATTCGTACATCCTAGTACATCACCTTGGGAAGCACCAGTCCTCTTTGTCAATTTAATCAGGTGACGCTCAAGAATAAGTATCCACTCTTGAGGATCGACGACTTGTTTGACCAGCTGTAAGGAGCGACGATATTTTCAAAAATTGACTTGAGGACAGGGTATCATCAGTTGAGGATCAGAAATGAGGACATACCAAAATCAGCATTTCGTACTCAATACGGCCATTATGAGTTCACTGCAATGCCGTTTGGATTGACGAACGCCCCAGCTACTTTTATGGATCTGAAAAACTGAGTGTTCAAGGAATATCTAGATCAATACGTAATCGTGTTCATCGACAATATTTGGGTGTATTTGAAAAGTGCTAAGGAGCACGAGAGACATCTGAGGATGGTACTCCAAACTTTGAGGATTCATGAGCTGTACGTCAAGTTCAATAAGTGCAAGTTTTGGTTGACTTGTGTAGCATTTCTAGGTCACGTGATTTTAGGCAAAGGAATCTCCGTGACCCCGACCAAGATTGGAGCAGTTATCAATTGGCCGAGACTAACAACCGTATCGAGATTAGAAACTTCTTGGGTTTGGTAGGTTATTATAGAAGGTTCGTGGAAGGGTTTTTAGCTTTGGCGTCACCGTTGACTCAACTATTGAAGAAAGAATAGAAGTTTGTGTGGACAAACAAATGTGAGTGTAGTTTCCAAGAACTTAAGCAGAAGCCGACTATGGCGCCTGTGCCGACCATTCCATTTGGTCCTGGAGGATACGTGATCTATGGTGATGCATCGTTCAGAGGACTGAGTTGCGTGTTGATGCAACATGGTAGGGTTGTTGCATACGCGTCTCGTCAGTTGAGACCTCATGAAGTGAATTACCCGACCTATGATTTAGAACTCACAATAATCATTTTCACTCTGAAGATTCGTAGACATTATTCGTGTGGAGAAAGATTCCAAATCTTCACTGACCATCAAAGTCTCAAGTATTTATTCTCTCAAAATGAGTTGAATATGAGACAGCGTCATTGGATGGAACTTTTGAAGGTATATGATTGTGATATTCTATATCACCCTGGAAAGGCGAATAAGGTCGCAGATGCGCTGAGTCGGAAGTCTTCAGTCGCACAGTTGATGGTCAAGGAATGGACCTTACTTGAGAAAGCTCAAAATTCGATTTTTAAATTTGAGGTAGGCCACCTTTCGAATCGTATGGCCACCCTCATAATTGAGCCGGAAGTACATATCAGAATCAAGACACTTCAAAGTGGACAGACCTAGAGATTCATAAGATTTTGCAAGAAAACGCCGAAAAGAGGAAAGCTGATTTTCAGGTTTCGAAGATGGAATACTAAGGTTCCAAAGACGATTGTGTGTACCGACGATGCAGAGTTTAAAGAGGAGATCTTATTAGAAGCTTATCGTATCAATTACAGCATTTATCCAGACAGTACGAAGATGTGTCAAAATTTGTGTCAACACTATTGGTGGTCTGGTATGAAGGTAGACATCGCCAAGCATGTCGCCAAGTGTTCGACGTGTTAGCAAGTAAAGGCGCAACATTGTAAGCCGGGAGGACTTTTGTAACCTTTTGAGTTTCCCCGAGTAGAAATGGGAGCATGTCACAATGGATTTGGTGACAAGCTTGCCGAGAAGTTAGAGGGGTAATGATTCCATTTGGATAGTGGTCGACAGACTAATGAAGTCGGCTCATATCATTGCAGTAAGAAAGGACCTTGATTTGGACAAACATGCAGAGTTGTACGTGCATCAAATTATTCGTCTGCATAGAGTGCCGGTGACGATTATGTCGAACTGAGACCCGAGGTTCTCAGTTTTCAGTAGAACAGTTAGATGGTTCCTTTTGAAGCATTGCATGGCAGAGCGTGCAGAACGCCAGTGTGTTGGGATGAGGTCGGAGAATGAAAGATTACAGGCCTAGAGTTAGTTTAGTAGTTAGTGGATGCAGTTGCCGTCATCAGAGACAGATTAAAGACCTCCCAAAGCCGCCAGAAAAGTTACACAAATAAGCGTCGAAGGCCTTTGGAGTTCCAAGTTGGTGATCATATCTTTTTGAAGGTGTTACCAATGAGGGGTACTTCGTACTTTGGCAAGAAGGAAAAGCTGAGTTCAAGGTATGTAGGTCCCTTTGAGATTCTAAAAAGAATCGGGATCCTAACTTATTGTCTTGCATTGCCACCGAGGTTGGCGCAAGTGCA
The DNA here is from genome assembly GCA_014182515.1 of Eucalyptus microcorys. Lineage (NCBI taxonomy): Eukaryota > Viridiplantae > Streptophyta > Magnoliopsida > Myrtales > Myrtaceae > Eucalyptus > Eucalyptus microcorys. The sequence continues at coordinate 9,050,043 of CM024568.1, read as the reverse complement.
TGACGTCTTTCACATGTCGATGTTTAGGACTTATGAGCCTGACTTGACCCACGTGCTTAATTTTGAGAAATTAAACGTGGATGACAAAGTGTCGTATGTGGAAAGCCCGGTTTAGATTGTGAATCGGAAACGACAGATTCTATGTACCAAGTCGATCCCGTTGGTTAAAGTGGTTTGGCAACACCACGGTACAGAAGGAGTAGCATAGGAAATTGAGGATTCGATGAGACAACTGTACCCCCCACCTTTTGTTTAAAGATTTGCAAAAGTTTAAATTTTGAGGGTGAAATTTTTATAAAAATAGAAGAATTGTGACATCCCGATTTTCAAGTTCTGCTTTTGATTGAATAAGTTGGGCTTTTCATTGACGCACTTATAGTTCTTTTCTCTGAATTGGCCACTTATGAGATAACTAGCTCATCAGGTGAAGCCGTTAATGGATTTTAACGTAATAGACTTGAGAATTCGACTAGGAATCGACTGCTCGACCGTGCTAGTCCACAAGGGTCATTACGGCATTGTCAAAATCGATTAGAGATCAAAGATAGGTTGATTCGACTGAGATATGTAATCAATGCAGTTGAATAAAGGAAATCATGAATGTTTCCTATATATTAGCTGAAGAAAATTAAATATAATTGCCGTAAAAATGCGGACTCACAGCCAAGAAATTTCCAAAGGCTAAAGTTCTTCAATATGTAGCAGGTACCCCATATCTAATTTCCATTTCTTAGTTATAGGAATTACTAATAAGACGTTCCTAGCAATAATATTATTAAATGCCTAGATTAATGTGGACTTAACACAGGAAATAATAGGTCGACTACCTAACGTGGTGGATACCGGTCTGACTTTCATTGAATTATCTTTGCTTTTAGCCTAGAGGTGGCGTTTGGCCTTTTGGCATAGTCCGCCAAGATCCACCAAGCCACGGTTGGAACTGAGTGGGCCAAGACAAGCAATTCCCTTCTTTAGCTCGGCATGCAAAGCTAGATCCACATAGACCCCATCAAGGTGAATTAATTATTTGATCATTGACGAGTCTCCGAAAGAGTTTTTATGCCTAATATGTAAATCGACCCACTCGTTGGTTAAATTTGGCATGTTTACTAAATATGGTACTTAACAGTAATTTTAGGCTTGAATTTTAGCCATTTTCAGTGAATTCTTGGAGTGGCTGAGTTGGGGCTACTGTAGTACATCAAGAGAGCTTTCAAAAAAATAGAATTTTATGGAGGAAATTATGACGCGATGAGATTCAACGCGCGAGCAGTGTCTAGCAGATATAGACACGGGTAATGCTAGGTTACCGAGTTTTTTGTTGGCAAGTCGTTCATTAGAATACCGTTTTATTTGGTCTTCTGATATTGTTTTTTGGTTATTTATTAGGAATTTGAGTGTGTCGATGCAAGTAATCACCGTAGTTAATTTTTGGTTTTTTCTAGGTGAGCAATTTTGACTTTTCTTAGGTGAGCGATATTATTTCTTCTGTGAGTTTGTAAACACACGTCTTGAAAGTTATGGAGATTTGATATATCATAAGTTATTGAAAGCATGTTTTGTTGCATAAAATCTATATCGAGTATTTACTACAATTTGGTATTTGTGAATGGTTTGCCAAATTTTTTTAGAAAGTTGTTGCGAAAGGTTATATATATATATATATATATGAACTAGATTTATGGAACGTGTTGCAGAAAAGTACGTGAAATTTATTCTACTTTGAAAAACAAGTTTTAAAATGATTTGAGAAATATATTACGAAAAGTATTTCTAGTGAATAAGTCGAATTGCAAAAAGATTAAATGTTTTGATTTGTGAAACTTATATTTTGGTTTGGCTTTGTAAATTATGGAGGTTGTTGTGCATTGATATTGATGCTTAATGTTGCCGTGAGCCTAGTGAGGGGCTTATGGGTATGCGCATATTGATCTAGGATATCATTGTGAGGCGAGTTGCCAATTAATAATAGGTAAATACCTACCCAATGGAGGAATCTTGGTCGCCTTGTCACGGACATTATACATGATCATGGTTTGATATTTGAGCAAAAGATTGATCGATGAATGGACCATCAAAATATAGTTTCATATGAGATGGATCAATGAGGTAAACCATTGATGTGTAGCATAAGATTAACCAATGTAATTGACTATTGATGTGTGTTTTATGAGATTGGTAAATGGAATGGACCATTAACATGTATTTTTATGAGATCGACTAATGAGTTGGATCATTAGTATTTGCTTGCTATTATCTTAAATATTTTTGCTTAAAATAAGAAATATTGCACTTTTACTCTTGAAGCTTTGTTCAATTCCGGTGGTTTTTTTTTTTTTTTTTTTCTTTTTGTGAAAATGAGTTATATTTGTGTTTAAAGTGCGTGGTGATTACTCGATCTACTTAGCAGAAATATATTACTCATTGGGCTGTGGTAGCTCATTTCTTTTTTTTATCATGTTTTTCAGGTGCCTTAGTTAATGATCAATAGAGCAAGAGCATTATCGTGGAAACTATTGGGAGCTGGATATTTGGATAACAGTGTAAGGCCACATCTTGTTGGGAAAGGACAATCGTATTACCCCCTCATCCCTATAGGATTAGGGTGTGACAGCTCAGGTAAGCTCTCTGCGGATTGGGGCGCATTTCAGAGAGGAACTTCTCTAAAGAATGGAGATGTCTGTATGTTCGAGCTGGTTGGAATTGGTAACATTGAATTCAGAGTCTCCATTTTTAGAAGGAATGTCAAGACGTGGGCAAGAACTTTGGTATGCCTATAGAAAAATCTCTGCTTCACGATGTTTTGTTTAGTTAATCAGATCAAAGAAAGCAAACCTCTCTGCTTCTAGTAACCAAATGCTGATGCATTTCCTGAACATTACATAGGGGAATTGCATCTTCAAAAATTCTGGGTACATGTGTCTCTGTTCGACAAAGTATAAATCCAACTCATACGTAGCTTGGAGAGTTGATCTAACAGTATTTAAGTATATTCCTCCAAGTAAATATGTCACCAATGTGGTGGTCACCGAAAAGGAAAGAAAGAATGCCCTGCACTAGCTCTGTCTTCATGAAATATGCAATGGTCTCTCGAGATCAATACAAATAGATTCAAGGAAAGGTGAATAAAGGATAAATCTTGCCATCCAGCAATAACACAAACGGAAGTTCCAATAAAAGGGCTAGTCTTTCTCCTTTTTGCCTTACAAAATGGATGAACGACATCAATGGAACAACACCGAACCTTATTATAATTATAAATTTGAATAGCCATAAATTTCCAGAATTCATGGTCAGCACTTATCCGAATGTTCTTGTGTCCCCCAAATAAATCATTAGCAGTCGAACATTCAGCTGCTCCTATTAGTCAGACACAGCCAGATCAGAAGAAACATCACTGCTCGGCTTGCCGTTTTTTATGAGATTGCTGAAGCGGCCTTTGACTTCCGAACCATAGATGTGCCCCATCTTGGAGCGTTTCGTCTCCAGGTATCTCTTGTTCTCCTTTGTTATTGGAGTTACCAGAGGGACTCTCCCAGAAATAGTCAAGCCATAACCTCGAAGCCCCACAAACTTTGACGGGTTGTTCGTCATCAGCTTCATTGTCCTGACTCCCAAGTCATGCAACATCTGCAGTATTACTCAATATGTTAAGCACCAATACAGAGGCGTCAAATGCTATGAAAAGTTTGATGATAAGAGTGATTCTTTCTACTAATCAAATCTCATCTTTTTAAGACGAGAATTTGAAGCTCTGCTTTAGTTATCAGCTTCCTCTAGTAACCCTACAAATTATGTTCAATTTCTGAAACAGTCACCGATATTCAACTACCTTTAATTTCAGATTGACGATATTAGTTTATTAATCCTCTCAATTCCATAAAGCATAATGACAATGACCATGAACCAACTACATTCAGAAGCAAAATTATGCAGTACTTCTCACAGTAGTTTCTCACTTAAGTAAGAAGTACCTGAGCACCAATTCCGTACTCTCTAGAGTCAACGGGCAATCCAAGCTCCACATTTGCTTCCACAGTGTCACGCCCGTCGTCCTGCAGGTTATAGGCACGGAGTTTGTGCCCCAAACCTATGCCTCTTCCTTCATGCCCTCGAAGGTACGCCAGCACGCCCCTACCAGCCGCTTCTATCTTCTGCATCGCAAGTGCAAGCTGGTTGCCACAGTCGCATCTAGCAGATCCAAAATGTCTCCTGTGAGGCATTCCGAGTGCACCCTCACAAGGACATCTCGACCATCTCCAATGTCACCCTGTTCAGATGATAAACTACAAAGTCTGAATCACATGAGGAGAAATATGGCTGTTTGAAGGGAGGACACAAAACATAAAATAAGAAAAATTAAGGTCGCTATTTTTAGTCAAAATCACGGCATTCCTATATCAAACGCACAACATACAGCCCCATTTTCAATCATTTCATAAACTGTAAGTGAAAAATAAATTATTGTTCTCGTCAATTCAGGAATCCTAACAATCATTCCTCTTAATGTCAAACATTCCGGTCCAAACAACGTTGTAAGCCAACATAAATTTCGTTCTCCAAATTATGATTAACACGTGATTAGACATTTTTTTAACAAACTTCAATATAAATTTCATGGCGTTCCACCTAAAAGATACCATCAATTTCTCAATACAGCCAGTTTCGGTGAAAATAATGTCAAACAAATCATGCACTGGAAGTTCATAAGATGAAGCACAAATTGAAGTTATGTTAAAAAAAAAAAAAACCAAAAAAAAAAAAAAAACGCACTGCTATGAGCATGATTCTCAAAGTTTACAATTACTTTATTCGAAACTATGCTATTATTGGTTTCTAAATTCTTTGAACAGTTTTAGCAATTAATTCATAATTTATCTCACCTTGACCATTGCAATGTGCTCATTTCCGTCTACCAACGATCTATAGCAATGGGCTGTGAATGACCCCCACATTGTTGGTAATCTTGCAGCGGCAACATGTTCAGCTAATTTATCTGTCTTCCGGCGGTACCTGTAAATTTATGCATCTAATGAGAAGTGAAATCATTTCTCACTCATACAATATAAGAAGCTTCTCAATATACAAGTTAGAATTCATCAAACGAGTGCTTCTTTGACCATCTAGATGTTCTATCATTATTTCCTAGTGATAATGCCGAGAATGCACTTCAAACTTTGCCTCAGTTAACAGTCAATTGACATTTAGATATGGGCTTTCAAACAACATAAATACAAGAAAATGTACATAAAATAATGGCAATCACAAGCTCATTGACATGACTTTGACAAGAATCCTGGCTACCTATAACCAAATGCTACAGTTAGACATCGGGCAAGAGAGGAACCCATATACTAATCTAACACCACCATACACATAAAAAATTGAGAGAAGCAACTCTTCAGAACCCAAACCATTGATCTGCATGATATCGACGAGGGGAATAACAACCACAAGCTTAAAGCATGAAGTGAACTTGAGACATGAATAGACCAAAACAACTCATGCTTCTCTCCTTTTTGCTATGTAAAACGACAACCCAACAGCCTCCCGTAAGACTCTTCTTCCCACCCCACCCAGGGTTCCAAGTTTCTTTATTTATCCACTCCCAAAAGGGGAGACGCCGCTTGGAAAACATCTTGGCCAAAAAAGCCAATACTCAAGAAGTGGAAGTTGCAGCTGAAATTTGGATTCGACTCCTAAGAAATATTTGCATTTGGGTTTCTGGGAAGAGAATACTTACTTGATTAGATCAGCAATAGATACAATTTTCAAATTTTCCTGCTGTGCAAACTCACGAAGTTTAGGTAATCTTGCAATGGAGCCATCATCATCCACTACCTCACAAAGAACTGCCACAGGTTCCATTTCAGCTAACATAGCAAGGTCAACAGAAGCCTCCGGATGACCAGCTCTTTTCAGGACACCACCCTTCCTGTACTTCAATGGGAAAATGTGTCCTGGCCTGTTGAAATCTTCAGGTTTTGAATCTCTAGACGCAAGAGCCAAAACTGTCGTTGCCCTGTCACGTGCTGATATGCCTGTAGTCGTCCCATGCTTTGCATCCTGTAACAATATCTCTTAATTACAATCCATTACAGGGTAAGAGAAAAGCCAATCAGATGTCATGGCACAAATAATAAAGCCGATCGAAGGCTTTTAGGACGTCAAGAGTTGAAGAAAACAATATTGTTCTACTAAAGTATGAAAGAAAGCGGGAATTATTGATCTTTTTTATAAAATTCATTTCCAATAACACCTCACAAATCAAGACCTCTACTGACTGGGGACAAGTAACAATCTGAAGTGTCTTATTCTCCAAAGGGCCGTTTCTTAAGTACATAAATCTCTAAGAAACCAAAGTAGAATTGACAATATATTCATGGGATAAGAAACAGAAAGTTCAAATTTTCCCTACCTGAAGGAACCAGTACCAGTCAATTATCTTCAAATAAGTTTTGAGAAAAATTCATAACAGATGTAGGGCAATAAAAGTACATACCACAGTTATAGTGTACGCAGTCCAAGGCTTCTCTTCACTCTCCTTGTCACTCACCATCAAAGGAAGTTGCAAGCGCTCCAAATCTTCCTCTTTCATGCTCACACAAACAATCCCGGTGCCATACTTCACAATAAATGCCATAGCCTCAGGCGTTGCCTTTTCTGCTGCCAGTATAAGATCACCCTCATTCTCTTTGTCCTCATCGTCCACCACCACTACGATCTGGAATTCAGTTCCAATCACGACATAGACATTTACGGACGAAAAACTAAAATGAATTCAATAATGTAATACGGAAAGCATACCGACCTTTCCTTGGCGAATGTCCTCAATCGCTTCTGGAATAGATGCAAAGCCTGCTGTGGGTTGGTCCAAGTCAAATTCATCATCTTCGCTAGGGAAAGAAGCGCTTATAGGCGCAGTATCAGCTGCAAGCGCCCCATACACTACCGCATCAGGCTGCAATTGAATGCCAACTGATTCCTCACCTATCAGAGTCTCGCTCAAAGCAACATCACCAGGATAAGACAAAGTTTCACCTCCGCCAGGTATCACTGCAGCTTTTGCTGCAACAACACCCCTTCCATCGGAGGTTAATTTACTACCCAACAAATCCGCAGTTAGATCAGATGAAAAACCAATTTGCAAAGAGGGGTTTGCCTGAAGCAGCAAATCGGATGAGTTTGAGTTTCTGGAAACTCTGCATGAATTAAGGCCAGTTAGATTTTAACCACGAGGATTAGCTTGGACAAAAGCATCAATCTTGGTACATTAGCAAAAGCTACTTAAACTCAGCGCAGCATCCACTCTCTAGAAGTCGAAACTAACAATGAAGCCGCAAAAGATCAATCATTTCAAACGACTAGTTACAGAATTCGATACTTGGAGAAGCATCCAATATAGATGCCCACCAGAGATGGTCTTGTTTTCTTCCCAACTTCTTATATGACTGCTGATGTATCAATCAGTCATGGGAATTAACGAGGAAAAAGGCAGGAAGACTTTGCAGAGTGAACACAGGCCAATTACTTCGAAAAGCAAATCATGATTTGATTACTTATGGACAGGAGCCAACATCTCCAATTACGTTCTTTTGAGACAAAGACCAACTCATCCCTTGTTAAGTCAAGCAGAGGAAGAGGACAAAATTAAGTCAAGCTAAGTGGGTTCGATTGTGTATTACTTTCCAGGCTCCCAAGGATGGAGTAAGCACGAAGCTAGCGACAAACACAAAATCTCGTCCACCATTTCCGAGCTGCCTCCGAGTTCTAGTGAATTGAGAAATTGACGATAGCAATATTTTGATGTGCCCAATTAAGTGAGAACGGCACCAACCCATTGCGATAAAAATTGTTTTAATGCGTACCCTTAAGCATATTAAAATCAAGAAAAAAATGAGAAATAATTCAATTGCGAAAATAATATATTCATATTAAAATGTAATCGGAGTGGAGATTGAGTTTTGTCCGCCAAATTAAGTTGTCTAAATCTAAGGGATTTCTAATCTTCCGAGTGACACAATCCGTCTTTTCCAACTTGAGAGAAGCAAGTTTAGACGTGTAGTTTACATGAGAATAGTCCGAGTCGTTTCAAGTAATGAATGGTCAACCCAAAGCAAAGAAAAGCAGTAGGCGAGGTGACGAAATACAATGCTTTGGCGTGCCAGAAGCATCCGTTTGATTATACGTGAATAAATAAATCGGTACTTCTATGATATGTCGGACCTACGGTTTGATATCACGACGTGCCGTTGTAATCGAATAAAAAAGCATGGTTATATACCATAAAATGATTTCGCGATTTTACTGTGGTTCGTCACGACAGATACGGAAAAATATTTTAAGAAAAGAAAATACACGGTATAATGTTGTTCGCTTGGAAATTCCAAACGGACATAACTAAGAGAAAAGCCCAAGTCTGTCCTCGGAGCACCCTTTCGCGGACTTTGTACCTTTTCTTTCCTTTCCTTCAAAAACGTTTTCATCTACTCAGAAGCAAAATCAGTCACAACGGTCGTGTCCTACGGTGAACTTCAATGATTTTGCCATGCTATGTCATGTCATATGTTTAATAGCATCATAGATAAGGTGACACCACTTTGTCGACCACTGGGTATGCGGTGAAGCGATCGGGGCGAATTTGTATCAGGATGGAACCGGTTAGTCCATAAATTCTTGAAAACCATAGATCCAAGAGACTGCACCAAGTCAATTAGAAAGAAGGGGAAAACTCGGGTTTCCCAATATTTTAAGTTTCTTTCCGCATGAAATGGGAGCTACCGATAACAAAAAGTGGAGAGAAAAATGAAGACCTGAAAAACACTAGAACAACTTCGCTTAACATCTCGAAATGAGGGACATAAAAGATTATGCAACGACATATGTAAATTTTAAGTGTGAAGTATGAGAGTGTTTACTCGGTATCTTGGTGGGAGTCCATATCAACAAATGCAGCAAGCAAAATTGACTTGATCTGCTCTAGAGTTAGACTCTTTAATTGCAAAAGGAAGTTTTGGGGGTTTGGCGAGACAAAAGGTCCTTCCAATAGGCCTTAAATACAAGAAAATAAAGGCCTTGTTTTGGCAATGAGATGATTTTAAGGGCATCCTGCAAATATTGTTGAAGGGAAATCTCTTTCGATATGCTTTCCATTTTCAACATTGCCATTTATGTGATAAGAATACATAAAAAAGGCAAATTCCTTATGACACGCATCCGGCTCCCCTATTGATAAAGTCAATAGAAATTAATATTGTCATTTTGCATTTGGAAATTTGGAGTCAATAGCCTTCTATATATATTGAAAGGGGAAGGATAAGCTTTTGGTCACATATAAGGAAATTAACATATATGGGCCAACAGTATCTAGGGTGCTAGTTAATCACTTACTGTAGTTGACTATGGTAGGTCTAGGTTACACGTAAGAAAAATTATCTTGCACTTGGCAAACTCCATCGTTTCATTCTTCTTTGGAGATTACTTTAAAAGGGATTTTTTTTTGGATTTTTTTCCAAATTTAGTTGAGTCAATTGCTTGGCAAACTCCATCGTTTCATTCTTCTTTGGAGATTACTTTAAAAGGGATTTTTTTTTTTTTTTTTTTTTGGATTTTTTTTCCAAATTTAGTTGAGTCAATTGCTAGGTAAAGTTATCAAATAAAGAGATATATATATATATGACACTTGAATCTTACGGATTACGTGCAACTACTTCGAGTTAGCACTACCACACAAGCCTAAAAGTTCGCGATTAGCTCGTGACACTTACATGCAACTGCTTTAAATTAAGACCACCTACACAAGTATAAAGCTCATGATTGGTTCATGAGGCTTATAAAGTGTATAAAAAATGTGGGGTAGTGCCTGCGACACTAGAGAGTTTTATAGTTTAAGTTTATATTTTCTTGGTAGTTTAGGTTTGAACTCATGAATAGTTATTGTGTATGTGTGTGCATGTGTATATAGTTCCTACTTGGACATATATTTTCTTTTTCTTATTTCATTAGTAATTTAAGTTTGGGCTCATGAATAGCTACTGGTTATGTATGTGTGTGTGTATATATATATTCTTTCTTTCTTTTTTTTTGGTAGAAATATATATTCTTTCTTTTATAATTCGAGGATGCAATAGAGAAGTGCAAGGTGCTAATTATTGAAGAATTCTCGACTGGATGCGTCTCTAGTTTAAGGATAAACTAAGATAAATCCTTGCGTCCCAAATTTTTTTTCTCGCTTTTACTCTTCTTTTTTCTTTTCTTTTACATCTGGTGTTAGAGCTTCGTTTGATATTAAAATTTTCTTGATGAAGAGAGATCCAGCAAAAAAAAAAAATCAAATCTTGGGAAGTTATCGTCATAAGATCAATAATGGATTGTAGTGGAGAAATTAGGAGAAAAGGGTTTCGAGTTATGGAAATTGAAGATGAAGGTTCTACTCGTGGATAGAGACATGTGGCACATGATCGAAGGTGATAACGCTTGAGGAGAATACCAAGGGAAGCTGAAGGAGGATGAGTTGAAGGAATCCATGTCCACTGAATTGAAGGAGTGGAACATTAGTGATTGAAGAGCATAAGGCCTGATTTGGCTATGCCTTGCTGATAACCTCCTTGTGAACATGACCTCTGAGAGAGGACAATGAAGAATCTCTGGACGAAGTTGGAAAATCTTTATTAGAGTAAGTCGCTTGTGAATAGGTTGTTTTTGCAAAAGCAATTGTACAACCCTCGGATGAGCGAAATCAATTATTTGTATGCACACTTAAACGAGTTCAATACTATTTATGGACAACCGTGTTGCAAATGAGCAATTCCCTTCTTTAGCTCGGCATGCAAAGTTAGACCGACTTAAACCCCATCAAAGTTAATTAATTATTTGATCATTGGCCAATCCCTGAAAGAATTTTTATGCCTAATACCTAAATCGACCCAATTGTTGGTCAAGTCTTTGGTTTGAATATCAAGTGGCAATGGTCATATTGATTACTTATTAATGCAAGCATAATATATTAGAGATACCAGAAAAACTTGATACATAAATGAGCATGTCATACTCAAACATTCAATAAAGATCTTACACATCACTTTGTAAATTAGCTCTATCGGTTTTGGTCTTTGTATCTCTAAAGTGACATGCAAGTCTTAGCATATCGGACATTATTCTTGATATACTTTCGATCAACTAACACATTGCCTTGCTTTTAATGCGTTCGATTCCAAAGGTTTTCTTCTTAATGAGCTTCCTAGAGCATTCACTTGTTCATCAACCTTTCTTCCTCGTAATGTAAGCCGAGCTAGCAATTGTCACCCGTTAACATCTATAGAGAAGATGAATAGCTTCCCAAAGCTAGTTGTTATCCCTGAAACTAATGTCTTCTCCAATTAAATGCTTCATTTAATAAAGTTGGCTCCCACAGAACTAGGTCAGATTCAGATGTTACAACCTATTACTCAACTTGTGTTCAAGGGATGACTTCTTGTCGCCGGAGAGAAGATGAAGAGAACTGGCGAAGTCTTGCACTGGAGACACCTCATTTCTTCAAGATCATACTCTCCCAAAACACTTCAAACTGGAAGGCTTTTAAGTTCTTTTCTTAAAAATTCTTTTTGACCTACCAAGGCTCGGAAGGTTGAAGCGTACTACAGACTCGCCGTTTCTTTGTTGTTAATGTTAAATATATCAAGCGCTGCTTGTTTACTGTTTATGATGAGTTTATATGTTATGAAACTAGGGTATTCCAAAGAGGTTTGTGAGAAAGGGTGGCAAGACTCTTCCCAAAACGTTGCATTTGAGGGTTCCAAACGGTGGAAGTTGGAGGGTGGAGTTGGAAAAATGGGATGATTTGGTTTGGTTATCAAAGGGATGGAAGGAATTAATGGAGCATTAATCTATTTGTGAGGGCCACTTTTTAGTCTTGAAATATGTAGAGGACTCAAATTTTCACTTGCTCATATTTGACAAAAATGTTCCGGAGATAGGTTATCCGTTAATGAATGTTGATAGCAGGAAATCGAACCTTGACACTGTCGAATTTGTTCCGCCTAAAATGGGGGATGTTGATGATCACTGTAATCTCTCAGTCGGACCTCAAAGTCTAGATGGTTTCTCGTTGAAGAGAAGAGAAGGATGAATTGAATCTGAAACCATATCATCACAAACCTCTCAAGCTGATGAAATCCGATTCCGTTAGTTTTGTCGTAGATGCTACTATTTCCCATGCAATTGGACTTGTATCGGGTTCCAAATCAAAAGGCTTCTGAATTGATCAAAGAGCAAAGTTTCAACAAGAAGATTCAGAAGGTGTATGAATCGTAGTCTATTAGCCATGCACACTATGACATCCCAAATTTCAGATAGCCATATTAGTGAGCCACGGAAGATTGTTTTGGCATCGATGAGCGGATTTAATTAGTTCACACGTTCCTATTAATTATTTAAGGAAACTTAAGGATGGTGACTCTAACGGCCATTGTAGATTTTACTTAGTGTTAGAACTCAAAGGCAGTAATGATGAATTGAAGCTAGAACATAACCACCGAATGGTTATTTTATAACTCTTATAGATAAGAGATCACAGTATAATTTTTTGTAACCGCACATAGGACTGGGAAGTTATTTATTTATTCAAATTTAGTAACCATTGTATGCAATGGCCGTATGTAACTATCTATAGGTAGTTGTAAATATCATAGGTGTATTCATTGTAAACCCCCTCAATCAATCAAAGTCAATGTTTTTTTCTTTTGTATATTTACTCTCATACAATTTATCCTTCCCTGCATTTACATAACTGGCCACGATTGCCTCCGGTACCTTTGAATTTCTTATCATTTACTTTCCTTTCCAAAATCAACAAAAGACCCTTTGTAACATTTGTCAATTCATATCAATTCATTTATATTCTCAGAGGATATTTTATCATTTTTTTGTGAAACAATGATGCTCTCTACTGATCAATACACAAGAAGATTCGGATTAAAGTCTAGTAATCACTTAACTGAGTATTTAAGCATGAATTTTAAAAGCCGGCATCGACATTGAAGGAGGACGTTCCATGAGAGGACAAGACTTTCACCTTTTCGACTTACACAACAATGAACGAAATTGAACAAAAGAATCATGAATGTTACCTATATATTAGCTAAAAAAAATTAAATATAATCGCCGTAAAATGCAGACTTACGGCCAAGGAATGCCCAAAGGCTAAAGTTCTTCAATTTGCAATGAGGAAAGTACACTAGAGTGCCAAAACTTGGCACAAATAGATACTTAATTGTCAATAGTTCCAAAAGATATATTTAAGTGTCATTTTTAAAAAAAAATTAGACATTTAGCGTGCATATGGTAACAAAAGTCCTGTTCCCGAGAACAATTTCTTTTAAGAAACACTTTTTTATGTCTGTTCTCGGGGAACAATTTATAAGCATTTTAAGGGGTTTGGTAACTATAAAAAATTTCTGTTCCAAGAACAAAAACACGTTTGGTACCACCCCAAAATTTGTTATGACTTAAAATTTCTTTTAATATATTAATAATTTTATTATATTTTTTCTTTTTCTTTCCTTTTTTTTTTTTTTTCTTCTCCTTACTCTTAGCGGTCGCCGGCTTGGCCATGGCCAACCAGCAACTAGCCGACGAGGTCGCCGGCCTTGTGGGAGCCTCGCCGGCCACCGGCGAGGTCCCATCGAGCCTCACCATGGCTCGGCGAGGCTCGGCCTCGCCACGGCTCGGCGAGGCAACCTCGCTCCGATCTAGTGAGGCTCGACCTCGCCTAGCCATTGTGAGGTCGGCCTCACGGTGGTTGAGCGAGGTCGAGGCTTGGCCTCACCGTGGCTAGGCGAGGCTTGACATCACCTAGATCGACAAGGCTAAGTCTCGCCCGGCCACCACGAGGCCGGGTGACACCGACCTTGTGGTGGTCGAGCAAGGCTCAAGTTCGCCCAACCACGATGAGGCTCCCCCGAGCCTCGGTGGCCGGCGAGCTCGGGTGACCTCGCCAAGGGCCAACGAGGCTCCGACGAGGTCACCGGGCCTCGTCTGGCCAATTGCTAGCCATTGCCGAGTCGGTGACTAGCTAGGGAAGAAGAAAGGAAGAGAAAAAGAAAGAAAAGAAAAGGAAGAAAAGCAAAAAAAAAAAAAAAAACTTGTTTCTTGAGTTGTTCAGGGAACAATAAACGACTTTTTTAGTTTCTTGTTTCTCTATTCCAAAAACAAATTGTTCCGAGAACAAAAAAATTATCAAACACGTTTCTGTTCTATTTCTGTTTGGATAACAAAAGAACATAAACAAGTGTTCCCCGGAATGTTATCTAACAGCCCTTAGTGCAAATTCTGACAAGTTTGCCGAAATCTAACATAGCATTATTTTTAATAATAAAACTGGCCTATGTGGCTCGCCGGAATCTCCACTCAATAATCCTTGTCTAAAATGACGTGGTCCTCTATGTTCACTTAAGTGCTAGTCGTGGTTAAAAATGATTAATTAAGTATCAAGTTATGGTATAAGTGATCATTTAAGTGTTTTCCATGGTTAAAAGTGATACTTGCATGCAAAGTTTTGTAGAAAGTGATCACTTAAGTGTCAAACAAAATTGTTTAGTATACTATTGGTGTCTACATGGATGATTTTTTTTTAAAGCATTGTCACATCAGTAAAAAATCTTGCCGGAAAAACCAGAGTGTTCGCACTCCATTTGCAGCAAGTACCCAATGTCTAATTTCCATTTCTTAGTCATAGGAATTACTAGTAAGACCTTCCTAGCAATAATATTGTTCAATGCCTAGATTAATCTGGACTCATCAGAGGAAATAATAAGTTGACTTCCTCAAACGTAATGGATACCGATCTGAGTTTCAGTGAATTATCTTCGCTTTTACCCTAATCATCTCTAACGCCTAGAGGTTATGTTTGGTCTCACGGTGTAGTCTGCCGAGATCCGCCAAGCCACGGGTGCAAAAGAGCAGGCCAAGACAAGCAATTCCCTTCTATAGCTCAGCACGCATAGCTAATTAATTACTTAGACCCCACCAACGTTAATTAATTATTTGATCATTGGCAAGTCTCTGAAAGAGTTTTTATGCCTAATGCTCACATCGACCCACTCGTTGGTCAAGTCTTTGGGGTGAACATCAAGTGGCAATGGTCATACTAATTACTTATTAATGCAAGCGTAATATATCAGAGATACCACAAGAACTCGATACATACATAAATGTGCCATACTAAAACATTCAAAAAAAATCTTAAGCGTCACTTTGTAAATTAATTCCATCGATATCGGTCTTTGTAACTCTCAAGCGACGCACAAGTGTTAGCATCTCTGACATTATTCTTGACATAACTTTCATCAACTAATGCATCATCCTGCTTTTAATGCGTTTGATTCCCAAGGAGTTCTTAAAGAGCTTCCTAAAGCATTCACTTGTTCATCAACCTTTCTTCATAGTACTGTAAGCTAAGCTAGCAGTTCGTCACCCGTTAACATCTATAGAGAAGATGAACAGCTGCCCAAAGCTAACTGTTATCTAATGTCTTCTCCAATTAAATGCTTCATTTAATGTCACCCGTTTGTGTGAGCATGAAGGAGATGTCTGTGTGTTCGAGCTTGTTAGAATTGATAAGATTGAACTCAGAGTCTCCCTTTTCAGGAGGAATATCAAGATATAGGCGTAAACTTTGGCATGTCTACAGATAAATCTATGCTTCCCTATGTTTTGATTAGTTAATCAGATCAAGAAAGTAAACATTTCTGCTGCAAGTAATTATATGGTGATGTATTTCCTGATGTTTTTTTGGAGACTAGTGAACATTACAAAGGGAAACTGCATCTTCCAAAATTCCGGGTACACAAGTCTTTATACGTAGCATGGAGAGTTGATCTAACAGGGACTTTAGTATATTCCTTTAAGTGATAAATGTCACCAATGAGATGGTCACAGAAAAGGAAAGAACGTCCTCCACCAGCTCTGCTTTCATGATATATGCAATGGTCTCTACAGATCAATGCAGACAGATTCAAGGAAAGTAGAATTAAAGGATAAATCTTGCCAGCCATCAATAACAAAAAAGGAAGTTCCAATAAGAGGCTGATCTTCCACCTTCTCGCCGTACAAAATGGATGAATTGACATCAATAGAACAACAATGAACCTCATAAAAATTATGAAACTGAAATCACCAATTTCCAGAACTCATGGTCAGCCGGCATCTGAATGTTCTTGACCTTAGGGCTTAAAAAATAAAGTAATAACACTATCCGTCAGTGAATTTGCTTGTATCCCCCCCAGATAAACCATTAGCAGTCGAATGATCCAGCAGTTGCTATGAGTCAGACACAACCGGATCAGAAGAAACAGTACTGCTTGGCTTGCCGTTTTTGCTTATGAGATTGCTAAAGCGGCCTTTGACTTCCGCACCATAGATGTGCCCCATCTTGGACCGTTTCGTTTCCAAGTATCTCTTGTTCTCGTTTGTTATTGGAGTTACTAGAGGGACTCTCCCAGCAACGGTCAAGCCATAACCTTTAAGGCCCACGTACTTTGATGGGTTGTTCGTCATCAGCTTCATCGTCCTGACTCCCAGGTCACGCAACATCTGCAGTTAGTCAATATGTCAAGCATCAACACAAAGGCGTCAAGTGCTATGAAAGAGTTTGATGGTGGCGTGATTCTTTGTATTAATCAAATCTCATCTTTTTGAGATGAGAATTTGAAGCTCTGCTTTAGTCACCAGCTTCCTCTAGTCAGTCCTACATATGATGTACATACAATATATGAAACAGTCACTGAAATTCAACTACCTTTAATGTCAGATTAACGATATTAATTTATTAATCTTCTCGATTCCATGAAGCATAATGACGATGACCATGAACCAACCTCATTCAGAAGCTAAATTATGCAGGACCTTTCACAATAGTTTCTCACTTAAGTAAGAAGTACCTGAGCACCAATTCCGTACTCTCTAGAGTCAACGGGCAATCCGAGCTCCACATTTGCTTCCACAGTGTCACGCCCATCGTCCTGCAGGTTATAGGCACGTAGTTTGTGCCCCAAACCTATGCCTCTTCCTTCATGCCCTCGGAGGTACACAAGCACACCCCTACCAGCCGCTTCTATCTGCCGCATCGCAAGTGCAAGCTGGTTGCCACAGTCGCATCTAGCAGATCCAAAAATGTCTCCTGTGAGGCATTCCGAGTGTACCCTCACGAGGACATCTTGACCATCTCCAATTTCACCCTGCTCAGACGATAAACTACAAAGTATAAATCACATGAAGGACATATGGCTGTCTGAAGGAAGGACATAAAACATAAAATCAGAAAAACTAAGGACACTATCTTTAATCAAAATTTTGGCATTCCTATATCAATTGCAGACATATACAGACCCCTTTTCTATCATTTTATAAACTGTAAAAGAAATTACCGTTCCCATCAGTTCACTAATATCCTAACAATCATTTCTCCAGATGTCAAACATTCCTGTCCAGACAACATCATTAGCCAAGATAAATTTGGTACTCCAAATAATGATTGTCACATGATTAGACTTTTCTTTTCTTTTTCACAAACTTCATTATAAATTTAATGGCGTTCCACCTAAAAGACACTATCAATTTCTCAGGACAGCCAGTTCCAGTAAAAATTCTGTCAAACAAAATCATGCACTGGAAGTACATAAGATGAAGCACAAATTGAAGTTATGTTGAAAAATGCACTGCTACAAACAAGATTCTCAAAGTTTACAATTAATCCATTCAAAACTCGTGTTCCTTGGTTTCTGAATTCTTTGAACAGTTTTAGCAATTAATTCATAATTTATCTCACCTTGACCATTGCAATGTGCTCATTTCCATCTAATATCGATCTATAACAATGGGCTATGAATGGCCCCCACATTGTTGGTAATCTTGCAGCAGCAGCATGTTCAACTAATTTATCTCTTTTCCGGCGGTACCTGTAAAATTATGCATCTAATGAGCTGTGACATCATTTCTCACGCACACGGTATAAGAAGCTTCTCAATATACAAGTCAGAATACAAGAGACGAGTACTTTTTGACAATCTAGATGTTCTATCCTTATTTACTGGTGATAATGCTGAGAATGCACCTCAAACTCTGCCTCAGTTAACAGTCAACTGACATTCAGACATGGGTTTGAAACGAGGTAAATACAAGAAAATGCATATAAAAATAACGGCAGTCACAGGCTCATTGACATGACTTTGACAAGAATCCTGGCTGGTTATAACCAAATGCTATAGGTAGACATCGGGCAAGAGAGGAACCCATATACTAATCCAACACTGCCATACACATAAAAAATTGAGAGAAACAACTGTTCAGAACCCAAAACCATTGATCTGCATGGTGTCGATGAGTGTAACAACAAACACAAGCTTAAAGTATAAAGTAAACTTGAGACATGAATAGACCAAAATAGCTCAAGCTTCTCTTCTTTTTGCTATGTAAAATGACAGCCCAAAAGCCTCCCATAAGAGACTCTTTTTCCCACCCCACCCAGGTTTCCAAGATTTCAACTCTTAATTCATCCACTCCCAAAAAGGGGAGATGCCGCTTGGACAACTTAAGAAGTGAAAGTTGCAGCTGAAATTTGGATTCGACTCCTAAGACATATTTGCATTCACATGGCCGGGAAGAGAATAATTACCTGATTAGATCAGCAATAGATACAATTTTCAAGTTCTCCCGCTGTGCAAACTCACGAAGCTTAGGTAATCTTGCCATGGAGCCATCATCATCCACTACCTCACAAAGAACTGCCACAGGTTCCATTCCAGCTAACATAGCAAGGTCAACAGAAGCCTCTGTATGCCCAGCTCTTTTCAGGACACCACCCTCCTGTACTTCAATGGGAAAATGTGTCCTGGCCTGTTGAAATCTCCAGGTTTTGAATCTCTAGATGCAAGAGCCAAAACTGTTGTTGCTCGGTCACGTGCTGATACACCGGTAGTTGTCCCATGCTTTGCATCCTATAAAAATATCTCTTAATTACCATCCATTACAAGGTAGGAGAAGAGCCAATCAGATGTCCTGACACAGATAACTAAGCTGATTGAAGGCTCTTAGGACATCAAGAGTTTAAGAAAACAATATTGTTCCACCAATGTGTGAAAGAAAGTGCAAATTATTCATCACTTTTTTATAATATTCATTGCCAAGAATATTTCACAAATCAAGACCTCTACTGATTGGGGACAAGTAACAATCTGAAGTGTCTTATTCTCCAAAGAGCCATTTCTTAAGTACATAAACCTCTAAGAAACCAAAGCAGAATAACAACAAATACACGCGATAAGAAACAGAAAGTTCAAATTATCCCTACCTGAAGGAACCAGTACCAGTCAATTATCTTCAAATAAGTTTTGAGAAAAGATTCACGGATTGAAAAATAGATATAGAGGAATAAAAGCACGTACCACAGTCACAGTGTATGCAGTCCGAAGCTTCTCTTCATTCTCCCTGTCATTCACCATCAAAGGAAGTTGCAAGCGCTCCAAATCTTCCTCCTTCATGCTCACACAAACAATCCCAGTGCCATACTTCACAATAAATGCCATAGCCTCAGGTGTTGCCATTTCTGCTGCCATTATAAGATCACCCTCATTCTCTCTGTCCTCATCGTCTACCACCACCACCATCTGGAATTCAGTTCCAACCATGACATAGATATTTATGGATGAAAAACTAAAATGAACTTGATAATGTAATACAGAAAGCATACCAACCTTTCCTTGGCGGATGTCCTCAATCGCTTCTGGAATAGATGCAAAGCCTGCTGTGGGTCGGTCCAAGTCAAATTCATCATCTTCAGTGGGGAAAGAAGCACTTATAGGCGCTGTATCAGCTGCAAGCGCCCCAAACGCTATTGCATCAGGCTGAAATTGAATGCCAACTGATTCCTCGCCAATCAGAGTCTCGCTCACAGCAACATCACCAGGATAAGACAAAGTTTCACCTCCGCCAGGTATCACTGCAGCTTTTGCTGCAACGACACCCCTTCCATTGGCGGATAATTTACTACCCAACAAATCCACGGTTAGATCAGATGAAAAACCAATTTGCAAAGAATGGTTTGCCTGAAGCAGCAAATTGGATGATTTTGAGTTTCTGGAAATTCTGCATGAAATAAGGCCAGTTAGATTTTAACCATGAGGATTAGCTTGGACAAAAGCATCAATCTCGGTACATTCGCAAAAGCTAGTTAAACTCAGTGCAGCATCCACTCTATAGAAGTCGAAAACTGACAATTTAGGAACCAAAGATCAATCATTTCAAACAACTAGTTTGGAGCATTCCATTCCAGGAGAAGCACCGGATATAGATGCCTACCAGAGATTGTCTTGTTCTCTTCCCGACTTCCTATATGACTGCTGATGTATCCATCAGTCGTAGGAATTAACAAGGAAAAAGGCAGGTTGACTTTGCAGAGTGAACACATGCCATCAACTTCACCGATCACTTCAAAAGAACATCACGATTTGTTTCCTTATGGACAAGAGCCGACATCTCCAATAACGTTCTTTTTAGACAAAGACCAACTCATCCCTTGTTAAAAAAAAAATAGGGCCTTTTTATCAAGTCAAGCAGACGAAGATGACAAAATTAAGTCAAGCTAAATGGGTTCGATTGTGTATTTACTTTCCAAACTCCCAAGGATGGACCAACCACACAGCTAGTGACAAAACAGAAAATCACGTCCACCATTTCCCGAGCTGCCTCCGAATTCTAAATGATTGAGGAATTGATAAGACAAAAAACATTCGATGTGCCCAATTAAGCGAGAACATCACCAACCCATTACCCAAAAACCTTCAAAGCAACGCACCGACACAGGTTCGAAGCAAAGCAAACACCAAAAGCACCAGAGACGCTCAGGCCACCATCAGCCACGAAAGCTACAAGAATCGACGGAACACAAAGATCACAGAACTACAGGCAACGACAGAGAAGCATTGGACCAAACAGAGCCGCCCATTATCAACAAGATCACGACGCCCAGGAACCCAGGAGGGACAAGAACGTACTGCGACCGAGCGAGCGCCGTGGGGAGGAGACAACGTTGACGGAAGCCATTGCCAAAGCCTGAATTCCGACCCTCCGACTGACCCAATTCGCGAGGCGGGTCTTTCTTGAATGGGTCTCTGCAGGGGTAGAGGAGGGGCGGCTGCTGCTTTATATACCGTCGAGATTCGACGGGATATTCAAAATTGGGGGGAGGAGGAAGACGATGCGAAATTGTCAACTGGGGAAGCTCGAAGGAAGAAGGAAGAAGAGAGAGAGAGAGGAGAGAGAAGGATCGGCGGTAGAGACGTGGAAGGAACCAGAGGAGCAGGCAAGCCCCACGCGCGGGTGGAAATTTCTGTGGGCCGGCTAACGCAAAGGCGCTTTTTTGGTTCTTTTTCTTGCAATTGCAAAACGGACTTTGATAATAATTTCAGACGGAAATGCAGAAGGTTAAGGTTGAGGTCGGATTTATTAATGAAGCGTGTTTCGCAAAAGTTGACCGCTTTTCTGATAATATCTATGTTTATTTTTTAATTATTCGATAAAAAGCTTTTCTGAGTATTGCAAAATTTAATCAAGAGTGAAGCATAGTGACGTTATAAATTTGGTTGGAATTTCAATCGATTTTCGCATTCCTATGGAAGGTGTTGTCCTTGTGGAAGGGAGGAGTCACTTGCAATGGATCGAGCAATGATGATATGTTTTCTTTAAGACGCTGAAAGAATGTGGTTTTGATTATTCAAGCAGAAAGTTTCTAGTAATAAACGGGGAAAAAATGGATATTGAAAGAGAATAAAATGATGGTTTTATAGGCACATTGAAATTCATTTGGACAAGATCTTGTCACCAAATATTAATGATGGAGTTCCATGTAAAATTGCTGGAATTTGTAAAAAGAAAAACATTTTAAAAAAACATTTGAAATAAAAATTGCTTTCATATGTACCCTTAAGTACATTAAAATTGAGAAATGGATGAGAAAATATTCAATCACAAAATGAACGTATTCATACTAAAATGTAACCAAAGTTGAGATTAAGTTTGGTTGACCAAATTAAGTTGTCTATATCTAAGAGATTTCTAGTCTTTCTAGTGACACGATCCGGTCTTTTCAATTCGAGAGAGAGAAAAGTAGGATTAAATGTGTACCTCACATTAGAATAGTCCTAAGTCATTTCGAATAATGAATTGGTCAATTCAAAGCAAAGAAAAGTAGATAGCAACCTTGCAAAAAACTAATGCCTTTGGCGTGCTAAAAGCGTCTGTTTGATTGTCATGCCTACGATTGCACTTTAGTTAGCGCATCTAAGTTTGGTATTGACCCATCGAGTCTCATTTTATTCCTTACGTTACTGGTGTGATTACTAAACATAAGATGAGATCAATTAATCTATAATAAAAGGAAGAAAAAAGGAATCGGATGACAAAATTAAGGGTAGAGATTTTTCATTTGCAAAATCATTTTTAGTGAAGAAAATGACGTAATGTTTGAAATCACTACAAGCATATACATTTAGGAAAAGGGTGCCTAACTATTGTAATTAAAAAGGCAGTTACAGTGAACATACGGTGACCGAGGTCACTAAAGGAGATGCCTTTTATTATCTATATACGATAAAAATTCATTTTCTAAACTCGATACTTAATATCAAACGGGTCACATCTTGTCACCGTGTGATGACCAATGGCTTACGAAGGGTGACGAAGGCAATGTCCTCACGCGTGATGAAATAATTAAATCAGTGGTAATCGAATAAGAAAGCATAATAAAAATACGTAAAATGGTTTTGTGATTTTACGGCAGCCCATCATAAATAAATATGGAAAATAATTCGAGGAAAGAAAAGCCACGGTGTATTGTCGGACGCTTGGAAATTGCAAATGGATAAAGAAGATGGAGGGACAGCATTGATTGGCCACCTCAGCACCCACCAACTCCCACTGAAAAGGATGTAACCAAGAGTAAAAGCCCAAGTTTGTCCTTGAGCACCCTCTCGCTAACTTTGTAGGACCTCAAGAGCCTCAAAAGCGTTTTCATGGTAGTCAAACCAAAATCAGTCACGACGGCCGTGTCCTACAGTAGATTTTAATGATTTTCGACATGCTATGTCATGTCATATGTTCAATAGCATCATAGACAAAGGTTCCACCTCTTTACCAACCACTAGATATGCGGCGAAATGGTCGAGGCGAGAATTATATTAGGACGAGTTAGGGCGCATTTGATTGGCCTGTCGAATCAAATACGGCTTAGGATAAAGGGTTTTGAGAATGTTTGAACATTTGGCAATTTATAATTTAAAAGGGTGTTGAAAAGTAGCTTTGGTGTAAATACGGTTTATAAACCCAACATTTACAAATGGCTTTTGTTATTTTTTAAAAAATAAAAATAAAATCCGATGAAATTCCGTTCTGCCCCGATCAATGGCGAGCCAACCACCAACGACCAAATTTGGTCACGGCGAGAGGCTAGCCAAGGTTGCATGAACCAAGATCCGCTGCGATGCCCAAATTTGGGCTTGCGCAACCTAGGCAAGTGACGCCTACTTGGGTCGTGACTGGGACCTAGCTTTGGCCAAATGACGAGGCCTGGCGACACCGCCCGAGGTCGCGACCTCGGGGTAGCCTCACTAGCCGGCTAGATCTAAGTTCCTTATACCTCGGGCGAGCCTCGCAGGGTGGCCGAGCATTTGGCCAAGGGAGCTGCAAATCTAAACCAAATACCTCCAAAATTTTTCCTAAGGGGCAGGCCGTGAGGCTTGAATCAAACAGGGCGCTTGTCTATAAATTCTTGAAAACTATAAATTCGAGAGGCTACATCAAGTAAACCAAAAGGAAAGGAGGAGGAGAGGAGGTGTGATAAGGAAAATAGAGAGAAAAATGAGGATTCGAAAAATATTAAAACAACTTCGCCTAACATCTCAAAACAATGATCATAAAAGACCATGCATCTTAGATAAGGTTGCATCTCTTTATCGATCAATAGGTATGTGGCGAAGCGGTCAAGGTAGGATTTGTATTGGGATGAAGTCTATTAGTCCATCTATTTTTGAAAACTACGAGATCCGAGACATTATACCGAATCAATAAAAAAAGGGAGGAAAAAAATCGCATTTCTCAATAATTTAACTTTCTTTCCTGACGAAATGGGAGCTACCAATAACTAAAAATAGAGAGATAAATGAAGATCCGAAAAACACTAAAACGACTTCGCTTAACATTTGGAAATGATGGAGATAAAAGACTATGCAATATATGTAAAATTTAAGTAAAATTTAAGTGTGAAGTATGAGAGTGGTTACTCGGTATATTGGTGAAGTCCATATCAGCAAATGCAGCCAACAAAATTGACTTGGTCTGGTCTATAGTTAGGCTCTTTCACTTGCAAAAGGACGGTTTAGGGTTTGGTAAGGCAAAAAGTCCTTCCAATTGGGCCTTGAATACAAGAAAATAGGGGTCTTGTTTTGGCAATGAGATGATTTCAAGGGCACATTTGCAAATATGGTAATCTCTCTTTCGATTCTATGCGTTCCATTTTCGACATTGCCATATACATGATAAGAATCCATAGGAAAGGAATGATCCTACGATGCAGATCCGACTCCCTTCAGGATAAAGTTCGAAATTAATCTTGTCATTTACTAATTTGGAGTCCATAGCCTTCTATAAATTAAAAGGGGAAGGATAAGCTTTTGGTCACATAAAAGGCAATTAACAAATATGGGGCAACAATGCCTAGGATGCTAATTAATTACTTACTATAGTTAACTATGGGCAGGTTTAGTTACACGAGAAGGGTGATTCTACTTTAGGGGGAAAAAACTATCTTGCACTCGGCAAACTCCATCGTTTCATTCTTCTTTTGAGATTACTTTAAAGGAGATGTTTGGATTTTTTCCAAATTTAGCAGACGTAATTACCAGGTAAAGTAATCCAATAAGAGAAAAAAAAAATATAAAAAATATTATCCACTTGAATTTCACATATATCACGTGCAATTGCTTTGAGTTAGGACCTACGCAGATATAAAGTCTGCGATTGATTCATGAAAAAATATTACCCACTTGAATCTTCCAAAGTATGCACAATTGCTTTGAGTTAGAACCATCTACACAAGTGTAAGGTTTCCGATAAGAAAAAAGATAAGTGTAATAAATTTTTTAAAACTTATAATGAAAAATGTAATTGAGTCTTAAAAATTTCGAAAAATAGAATTGAGTCCACAATTTTTCAAATTTTTTTCAAATTTAACTAATAACCAATCAAAAATGCTGACATAGATTTTGTTTTATTAAATTCTTTCTCTATGTGGCCATTAACATTAACTAAACTATGTAACGGTGCCCAAAGCAACACCCTTTTTTCCCAAATCACAACCTTGTTTGAATTATCCTTCTTTTTCGCCTTCTTCTCCTTGGTGTTAGAACTGGCAAGAGAGTGTATGAGACGAATGGAGCGTGAAACTAGAGCTTGAGCTAAGTATCCTTACTGTAGAGTGTAGACTATCTAAAGGATGTCGAAAACGAAGTTGCAGTGCAGGAGGCGGAGTTGGGCTTGGGCTTGAGTTTGGACTTGGGATTGGGCTTGGGCTTAGCAAAGGAAATTTGAAGCCCACGGCCATAGCAACAGGCTTCTTCAAGCTTGCGGCCAAGCTGGCAGCTCTAACTCATGGACCGAAAGAGATTTGGAGGTTACAGCCATGGCCCCTCAAAGCTTCGTTGAGCTCGGCCATGGCTGCATGAGCTCATGACCATGGCAGCTCGAGCTTCGTCGAGCTCAGTTGTGGCGGTTGGAGCTCGTGGCCAAGGTTGCTCGAGCTTGGTCGAGCTTGGCCATTTGACCATGGCTGTTGGAGCTTCTTCGAGCTGCGTTGCCATGACCACTCAATTTCTTCGAGCTCAATAAATTTTAAATCGAATGTATCGATTTCTTCAATTCTCTTTCTTGCACCGTTGGAGTCCGAAAGTACTCATCAAATTCTGTTGAAAATCACAATCGAATCGGCCGATATCTCTCCATAGATGAAATTGAAGTCAAGCTCGGTAATTGCAAGAGCTCCAAACACAGTGCCGTCCTCGGTCAAAGCCGCTTTTATATCCACCTCATAAACGACATGCCAAAATCGCCGGTCACATGCAAGTGAGCCTCCAGAAACGTAATCCGTAGACCGATGACCGACAAGGTCTTGCCTTATTTATGATATTTGCAAATTTCCAATAGAATTTGATGGAACTTTAGCACATTATTTTGCAGAGTATATCTTCATTGACATTCCGTTCTCTTCTGTTGGCGATGAGGACCTAAATACACAAGATTAGTTAACGAAAATGGACATGTTGGGCCTTGTACATAAGTAAAGCCCACCTGAGCCCTATCCTTGGTCTTTTGGGCCTGCAAGAAACCTGGGTTTTGATCAGTCGTCCAAGCCCGATCTGATTAGAAAAGCCCAGTTCGTTTGACCTTGTCCGTACAATAATTTCTCTGATTGAGTAAAGAAGCACACACATCTCGTTATCGATCAATGAATGCTTCGTGCACGGAATGAAGTCATCGAATGCGAATGCTTCGTGCACGGAATGAAGTCATCGAATGCGACAGCATTTCGAGAGGTTTTCGGAAGGAATTTCTCTCGAATTGCTGTCATCCGGAGAAAGGAAGGAGTAGGAAATCAATCGTGGCACGGCGGATGACTTGGATATCGCAAGGATAGAGGATGGTTGTGTCGAGTTACCGATCACAACTTAGACCGAAGATTGCAGGACGCAGCCTTGGACCAATGCACCATATCTATTGCAACATAAATTTCAGACAAGTTCAAGATTATAAATAATCATTTAAGTTGGCAAATAATCACAAGAAAAATAGAGAATAGAAAACGAAAGAGAATTTGAGACACAAGATTTTATCTTGGGCCACCCTTAAACTAATGTTATATCTAGAGAGGATTTCACTATAACTAATACTTTGTATTTATCTATTACATCCCTCAATTCTGAAAGATGATATATATTCACATAGTTATTAAAGGGGCCAAATCAAATACTAATAAAACATGAACTCAAACTATCGAATTCATTTGGCAACTTGGGAAGAGCTACCCTTGTGACTCCCCAACAAGGCAGCCTACGTCCCGCCCACCACATGGAGTGACTGGCACTTTTCCATCTCATCATGAGAAATATGAACCACACTTCAATTAAAATAACTTATTCTCACTTGATTTTGTGATGGGAGCGCATACAGAATTCACATTCATGATATTACGAGTTCACCATGTGGATGAACTCCACGAGCACGTCCGGGACCAACTCCTGCGGATTCATGGAGTACGGTCGGTACGCGATCCCGCATCCCGTTTTGCACCCATCGGCAAAGTTCGCTTCGCGGAAATAGACTATATTCACGCCCCACTCAACTTGAGAGCCTTGTGTTTTTTGCATAGAA